>BTPG01000001.1:26050455-26145455 GCA_036245525.1 Semisulcospira habei | reverse complement strand
TCATTTAAATCCGCATTTTGAGGAACTCATCCGAGGTTAACTCATTCCAGACGTGCCGCCTCCGGATACGCGGCTTATGCCGCGTATCCAGAGGCGGCACGTCTCGAATGAGTTAATTTTTCGATGCTAAGGACGTCAACACAGCAGTGCACTAGTGATACAAAATGATAAAAATGAAACGGTTCCTGTGCTGTTTCCACTGCCCTCACTTTCAAGGGGCACTATTTAACTCCTTTGACCTTATTCTTATTTTTAAAATACTCCTCTTCGTGACTTTACATGATCCAACAATCTAAGCGCAGACTTTACTGGGTCAGCAAGTAGGAGTGTAACCCGAGATGTAGTAACTACTTGTGCAACGCAGAAAATAAGATCATAAATTACAGGCGACTCCCTCCGCGCTCTCATACTGGCATGGACAATAAGTGTAAAAATGCAGGTTTACTGCAGGGTCCACTTGCACGAGTGAGTTCACTCCTGCGCCAGCCACTAAGCTGGGTTAACGGCTGTAGCGGAGCATCTTGCTTAGTGGCTGGCGAGGGACTGAGCTCACTCATGCAACCGATCCCAGGTCTCAGCTGTAAGTACCTAGCAAGGACAATCAACAGCCATAGTTGCTTATCAGCAGCGTTCCTTTCATTCCTCAATGCTTATATCATTTTAGGAACATCTCGTGATCTCACTTGGCATTTTATCAGTTTAATGTCAAATTATGACTATGAACACAAAACACTTCACATTTTTTTTTTTTTTTTTTTTTTTTTTTTTTGACCGTCTGAGAGATGAGTCACGACCGAATTGAATCTACCCATAAGCCATCATACCACATGCACTCTTATCCTTGCAAATTAGCATCGGTACTTTGCCTCTTTGAAATCGCCATTTTGTAGTCAAAAGAATTAACCCTGCAGCCACAAGTGAAGTTTACAGTACCGGTGGCTGTTGGTATAAAAAGATTAACTCATTCGAGACGTAGAACATACGAATACAAAGCAAAAAAACCCGCGCATCCGTATGCGGCACGTCTCGATTGAGTTTAGAGTAACGGTAATTCAGTACGCAAAAGACACCCGGACCGACGTAAACCCGAGGACCTTTGCTTATTGCGAAAACCCTCCACGATATTCTTCGCCTCTTAATTTCTGAGAAGTACCCAACGGAGAAAGAAACACGCTTAGAAAAGACGGGTACAACACAATTTATTAATATTTCGGGTAAATACCCTTTGTCAAAATAGACAAACAAACAAACAGAGAGATTAGTCGCTACTTATCTTCATTGGCAGAAAGAATGTGGCAACTGAAGGAGGTGACGTAAAAGAAAGAAAAGGAAGAACAAAAGTGCGGAAAAAGTAAAAATGACGTCAACGAAAAATCGTAAGAGAGAGACTCGGAAAGATTGATTGATTGTACATTGCTTAACGTCCCGACAGCAACAAGGCTTTCTCAGGACGTGCCTGCACTGCTTGTGAAAAATAAACAACTAAACAGAACATTGAATGTATGTCGCCAGCCGGTCAAATACATTAAATAAACCTAACACATGGGGCCTAAATAAAGCTAAGACCATTTAGCAACACACATCCAATATCAAGAGCTAAAGGCAGTGCAGACAGTAGGGAGAGTTTTAAAAAGGCAAATACAGGTGAATGGACCTCGGGTAGACAGAAACACATGCCCCAGAATAGAGAGAAAAACTCACCCTGTGGGGCTGACCAGGGTGACCCTGGGAACTAAAAAGTACCTAACCCCACCCAAGTCCCCCAGGGCAGACCCGGGTGGGGATAGACTCGGAAAGAACCTGAACACGAGAGACAAGAGTGTGTGCAAGCACGTGCAGGAGCGAGCGAAAGAAAAGGCGTGTAGATGAGGCCAGAGAGAGAGAGAGAGAGAGAGAGAGAGAGACGGAGAGAGAGAGAGAGAGAGAGAGAGAGAGAGAGAGAGAGAGAGAGAGAGAGAGAGAGAGAGAGAGAGAGAGAGAGACGGAGAGAGAGAAAGAGAAGGAGAGAGAGAAAGAGAAGGAAAACGAACGGGGAGTACCCTTGGGCACGAAGTAGGCGGAGTGTCTAATACACAAAGCCTGCTAAACACCAACCCGAAGGCAAACTTTATATCACCTTCAAGTTGAGGACTACCTCGGGGAAAAACGGGAGGACCCCGGGAAAAAAAACCCAGCATTTAGCACGGTACACAACAAGTAATAAGGTAGGTAGTTGTGAAACCGTCTTCAAGGGTAACTCAAAAAATAGGGGGGGGGGGGGGGGAGAGAGAGAGAGAGAGAGAGAGAGAGAGAGAGAGAGAGAGAGAGAGAGAGAGAGAGAGAGAGAGAGAGAGAGAGAGAGAGAGAGAGAAAGAGAGAGAGAGAGAGAGAGAGAGAGAGAGAGAGAGAGAGAAGAATCAGATTTCGATGTTCAATCCAAAGAAATGGCAGGATTTTTCATCGACAGACATTACCCACATACTGTTGTTCAAGGATCTCTCCAAACGGTTCAAAAACTTAGTCGCGCGAGTACAATGCAGACTAAACCTACCGCTGATAGTGACAGGCCTATCGTAACCATGATCTACCATCCCCACACCAATCCGGTGCGTAAAATCCTTCTTTCTAACTGGGGTCTTTTGTCATCCAGTCAAGAATCTGCTGCTATCTTTTCTGAACCTCCGTTGGTGCTTTCAAGAGGGATATTAATTTGCGGGACATGCTTGTTCGCTCTACTCTCAAGCCTCGTCATACCACCAGACCCTCCGGCTCCACTCCGTGCAATGTTCCTAATTGCAAGACGTGTCCTTTTATTTGCCCTTCCACCGTGGTGAATGGTCCACGTTACAAATTCAACATAGACAGATACTTCACGTGTCAAACCACCAACGCGATTTATGTCATCTCCTGTGTGAAATGCGGCCAACTCTATGTTGGAGAGACGGAAAGAACCATCAACGACCGTTTCAAAGAACATCTTCAGTCTGTCAAGTACCAATACAACAGACCGGTCGGACGACATTTCAATCAGGCCGACCACTCCGTCTCGGACATTCGGGTTAAAGGCTTATGCAAGCCAGTAATGTCTGGGCCAGGAAAGACCGTGAAAAATTTCTGATTAATAAACTGGGCACTGTGGCGCCACTCGGGATGAATATGAAAGATTAACATTTTTTACCTTGCTTGTGTCTGCTACTTTACCTCACTGTTTTACTACTCACTACCCAGTTAGGGGAGGTTGGCGCTGGTTGATATGTACATTTCCCTTGGAGACTTTCTCAGCGCTGGCCGAACGTTTAGTTGGATCTCTTGCCCTTCCCTGTCGGGCGCCGGGTCTCCGGCTCACGGTTTGATACGCGGTTTTGGGGCGGGGCGATCGTGTGCATCCCTTGGGGATGTACGTGGTCGTCTTGTTGCGTGCCTGTGTGTTTTTCTGTGTGCTGGTGGGTGCCTGTTGGGTGGGGTTGGTGGCTCTGGCTTTTTTTTTTTTTTTTTTTTTTTTTTTTTCCTCTCTCCTTCTACCTCTCTCCCTCTTTCTCCCCCCCCCCCTACCCCCTTTACCACTTCTCTCTAGCCCTCTTTCCCTCTTTACGCTTTTTCCTTTTCTCTTATTCCCCTTCCTCCTTCCTCCTTTCCCCCCGCCCCCGCCTCTCTCTCTCTCTCTCTCTCTCTCTCTCTCTCTCTCTCTCTCTCTCTCTCTCTCTCTCTCTCTCTCTTCTCTCTCTCTCTCTCTCTCTCTCTCTCTCTCTCTCTCTCTCTCTCTCTCTCTCTCTCTCTCTCTCTCTCTCTCTCTCTCTCTCTCTCTCTCTCTCTCTCTCTCTCTCTCTCTCTCTCTCTCTCTCCCCCCCCCCCCCTATTTTTTGAGTTACCCTTGAAGACGGTTTCACAACTACCTACCTTATTACTTGTTGTGTACCGTGCTAAATGCTGGGTTTTTTTTTCCCGGGGTCCTCCCGTTTTTTCCCCGAGGTAGTCCTCAACTTGAAGGTGATATAAAGTTTGCCTTCGGGTTGGTGTTTAGCAGGCTTTGTGTATTAGACACTCCGCCTACTTCGTGCCCAAGGGTACTCCCCGTTCGTTTTCCTTCTCTTTCTCTCTCTCCTTCTCTTTCTCTCTCTCCGTCTCCCTCCGTCTCTCTCTCTCTCTCTCTCTCTCTCTCTCTCTCTCTCTCTCTCTCTCTCTCTCTCTCTCTCTCTCTCTCTCTCTCTCTCTCTCTCTCTCTCTCTCTCTCTCTCTCTCTCTCTCTCTCTCTCTCTCTCTCTCTCTCTCTCTCTCTCTCTCTCTCTCTCTCTCTCTCTCTCTCTCTCTCTCTCTCTCTCTCTCTCTCTCTGTGGCCTCATCTACACGCCTTTTCTTTCGCTCGCTCCTGCACGTGCTTGCACACACTCTTGTCTCTCGTGTTCAGGTTCTTTCCGAGTCTCTCTCTTACGATTTTTCGTTGACGTCATTTTTACTTTTTCCGCACTTTTGTTCTTCCTTTTCTTTCTTTTACGTCACCTCCTTCAGTTGCCACATTCTTTCTGCCAATGAAGATAAGTAGCGACTAATCTCTCTGTTTGTTTGTTTGTCTATTTTGACAAAGGGTATTTACCCGAAATATTAATAAATTGTGTTGTACCCGTCTTTTCTAAGCGTGTTTCTTTCTCCGTTGGGTACTTCTTTGCATATTACACGCTTGGCAGTCACCTTTTTGGTCTGGATTGATTATTTTTCTTAATTTCTGGCCCCATCATATCAAGATGATATAGTAATTTGGGGTTTAATTTGCCATGGTTTGCGGCAGAATTAATTCAGTCAACGGCCTTCGGCAACGCTATACGACACTTCCGCAGCTATTGATGCGGGAAGCCTCGAATGAGTTAAAAGAAGAAAAACGTTTGATTGTAACCACTTCACTTCAAGCGAACATAACTGTTCATTGACAGTCATGACCGAAAGTGTGTCCTTTCTGAGCAAGCAAGTAAGAATGTTTTTTTTTTTTTTTTAAATCTTACCTGATAGAAGTCTCGCGTGGCGCCATAGCTGGGCACGATGCTAATGCCGAGGTTCTGCCCCTCCTCGCGCTGTATCGTCACGTGACGCGCCACAAATCCCGGAAACTGCACGTCATATCCGGCGTCAGAACCGGAACTTCGCGTGTCCATGTTGCTTCCATTAATATCCTTGTTTCCGCCGATATGTTTCCGAGGAAGAGCAGCTTGTGTTTTGACAGTGGATTGACTCGTGACGTGGTCGGTGCGTGAGGGGCTGTTTGGCTGATTGGGGGACTGGGGATCATTTGAAGATGAGGATGAGCGCTGCTTCCTTGGAAGAGGTTTTGGAGAAGGTAGGGACACGGAAGAGGTTAGGGACACAGGAGAGGTTAAGGACACAGGAGAGGTCAGGGACACAAGGGGAGTGAAAGAGGCCGGGGCTGTAAGAGACACAGGTCGACGTCCGGGACCTTGTGGAGGCGATGGGGATTGAACACGCTGGACAAGCATCACACAATCCAGCGGCATCTCCTGCAGCAGACACAGGCACTCGTCATCATTCAGCTTGTTAATCTTTTGCCCATTGATCTCAACGATACGATCTCCTACCCGCAGTCCTTGGTCATGATCCGAACCTGCCATAGTAACCTCTGCACGTGCTGCAGCCCCTCCTGGTGTGACTGACTTGACGACTACCACGCTGACAGGGTCGTTGTTAGGTCTCGGTTCTTCGTCCAACCCCATCACCATTCCCAACTTTTCTCCAGGCAGTCGGTGAAGCTCCACTTTCACATTTGACAGGTCTCTATGGTGCGTGTCTCTATGGCCATCGCTGTGAGACCCAGACGAATGTGGACTGAGAGATTTTGTGTCGCCTCCAACTGATAACGATTTTCCGTCAAACTTTCCAGACTGCACGTTCAATCTTCCAGAATCCTGAACCAAAGTTGGCGCGGATTTCCCGTGAGACTCGCAGTGAAGGTCAGTACCAGGATTTTTCCTACCTCCCGCTCTCATTTTCAGCGGCACTGGCACGGGTTTTGAAGTTTCCCATGTTCTCGTATGAGACGCTGTGTCGGCGCGCACTGATTTCTGTGAGTTTTGTGGTCGACTGTCGAGCGATGTCTTTTTGGAAGACACAGACGTTGTGAAGTTGGTATCAGTCAAGTGACTGTTTGGGTCAAAGCGCATGTCACACAGTTTTTTGCTGGGGCTGGAAGATGGTGTGGGGTCCTCGAAAGTCTCTCGGGTCCAGTTGTCAGGATTTCTCCGTTTGAGAGATAAGTCACCAGACGGGGACGTTGAGGAGGCCATGTTGGTAGTGACTTCGCTGTCAGGTGCGTCAATAGTCTTAGGGACCAGTTTTGGAGAACGTAGCACTCTTTTGGCGAAAGGGTTCGACTCCAGATCAGAGATATCCGACTCCCCCTCGCTGGAGTCCATGATTACGACTGTTGCAGACGCCTGTTACAGCATTGACGTGCGCGGTGGCTAGTTGACAGCAGCTAGACGGCACAGGGTGCCCACAGGAACTCTCATAGGATGTGCTTATGCTCTGCAACGAGATATATAAAATATTTTGTATGCCCTTTTTCGCGAAGATCTGCCCGTCATGCTAACACATTCGCCCTTGGGGCGACAAATACGAGTGTAGAATGGGCATGATTAGCGAGATTAACTTGGGACAGCAAATCTGTTCTGGTACTACTTCCTCTCTATCATAATACTATCACCGTCGATCCATTTCTCCCGGCTGTTCTGTTTCAAAATATCATTTTGTGTCTTTTATGGCTTTGTTTTTGCACCACGAAAATCGTTCCGCATTCTAATGTGAAAACACACTTGTGATCACTTGCAATCGAAACGGTTTAAAGGAGCAAATTATGCAAATCGAAGGCTGGTGAATTGATTAACCCAGGATTCGCACAGGGCAATGTGTAATTAAACACGATAACAATTTATGTTATTGTTTAACCCCTTGACTGCTACCGACGATACCGCTCGGAGAGCGGTATCGTCAGTAGCAGTCAAGGGGTTAAAGTATATATATGTGAGTCAGGCCCACGTCACGATCATCCGGGATTGTGTTGGATCGTACAGCAAGCAGCAAAGACCACTAATAAAACCGAACATTTGACACAAAACAAATTCATTTGGAAAATTCAACCCCTTCACTGCCAGTGGTCGCAGGTTGTGTTTCCTTCACACAAAAAAAAAAAACTCTTTTAGCACACCCATGTGAGATAAGCTGTCATGAATCCGTCTTTGAAATCACCTTCGTGGTGGAATAATGGCGTTTCTTGTCATAAAAGACCATCATTTAGGTGGCTGTAGCCGAGTAAATGGTGGTCTTGATTTTAGTGACAGATGACTATTTTTTGCCCTTCAAGACTGCTACTGAAAGAGTGCCTTTTACAACTACTGTTTTCTAGCAGAAATGGTGTTTGCTCAAAACAGGTTCTGTATAACTGCATAGCTAAATTTCATCTTCACTTGCTATGTTCCATGTGTGTGCTTGTGTGTTCTCAACCGTAAATTTCCAAATGACGTAGGCCTATCTGTACCAGCACACTCATTTGAAATGCTAAACCACCGGCTAGGCTGTGTGTCAACTCACCGTATTATTTCTTCTAATCACAGTTAAACAAGACAATCTAGTTAAATCTCTTCATTGCAGTGACAAGGTGAACGCTACCCAGCTGCAAGAGACATAAACCCTCATGAGCCCCCGCAGTCGCGGGGGCTCATGAGGATTTATGTCTCTTGTTAGCCCTGTGTTTTTATGCCCAATTTTTGGTCCCATTTACATCTGCGTTCTTCACGTGAATGTCGGTCAGTCCGTGTAGTCGTGAAATTCGACGCGGAATTCGTGATCACTGGGAGCGGAGGGGTTAGCAGTGGCTAGAAGAAATAAATCCAGTGCAATGCTACGCCTACAGTGACAGCGCGTTCCTCTAGCTCTCTTCTATGTGTGCCAAGGTGTCCTAACTTAAACCCGTTCAGTGACCGAGACAATGTGAAAGAGTCCGAAATAGCTCAGGCGGTTAAACGTCGGAGCAAGAGAGCGAAGGGAATCGCCGGGTCGTGGGTTCGAATCCCGTCCTGGCCCCGGTAGCTGGACTCACAATCCTGGGGGGAAAAATGGATTTGTTCAACAGCATGTCCGTTAAAAGGTCCTGGTAAATCAAAGTGGCACAGTTGGAGTGCGCCTGAGTTGATCAGTGTTCAGGTCGTACTCCATAGGCAATAGATTTCCCTGTCCCCCATAACCCGCCCGTCAGGGCCGTCCATGATCACCTCGGTGCTGTGGACGTTAAACCCGAACTAACCAACTAACCGAGACAATGTGAACACCACACAACTGCAAGAGGTATAGATCCTCATGAGCCCCCGCAGTCGCGGGGGCCCATGACGATCTATGCCTCTTGTTAACACCACTTTGGATCCATGTTCCTGGGACATCTAGGGGTTCTTAGTCTTGAATTAAAGTACCATTACGCACAAATATGAAGACACATTTCAGTACCATTTGTGTTTTTTATGCCTTTCGACAGACCTAATGAAGTTTAACAGCAGTTTTGGACACGCAGCAAAAGCACACGCGTAATCGCACTTATGTATTCCGCGGCGCAGCCGTTAGCGTTTCAACCTCGTCGGAAAGCGTTGTATTCATAAAACGGAGTAAAGTCATTGTCAGGTTGCTTGATATAAAGACGACGTGCGCTGAACTGGATTGTCCTGTGTCTAAATGAACCATAATTAGACCTGCGTGCAGTGTTTCGTAACCATCTGTAACGGAAGTGTATCTTTTAACAGTTACGGCGGCGGTAGTGGGCCTTTAACGAAGATTGCAGTAACACAGTCGGCATCAGCTGGCACCGAACGGGTTAAAACGGACTCACATGCGGTAACCGTTGGAGCTGAGACCCCAATGTCCATGGTGCCCCTGTCCTTGTGCCGGATGTGATCAATCGCACAGCTCAGTTGTAGAAAGACACCCCGAAAACCTACCCTACCCGAGGACCCCAGATGGGACAAGAAGACAGTACACTGACAAGCCGCGTAGGGCATCATGGCCCCCGCACATCGAATAAAGGGACGTCACGAGATTTATTCTGCAGTGTGAAAGGCACTAAGTCTAATTTGTGAAAAGCGAGATTTTCATTGTGATAAAAATGAAAATCTTGCTTTTCACACACAAAAAAAGAGACTTACTGTCTTTTGCTTTCACGTGAAATTCTGAAGACGTTCCAAAGATTCCGAAGACTTTCAGTATCCCAGCCTCCTATGCTTTATGATTCTTAAGGCAAATGGCAATAAGCTGTACCTATCTATCAATATCTATCTATCTATGTATCTATCTAAGGATAAGCAGCATCTATCTATCAGTATTTATCTATCTATCTAAGGACCCTACCCCATAAAGCCCTGGCACTCTACGGCAGGATGTGGATCGACCTGTAGGCGCCAAGCTATTCTGATACCACGGGCCCTTGAACTATCGTGGTTGATCTGTCTCCTCAACTGTGATGTCGACCTCAAAGGATATCTAAAAAATTGACAATAGCATCCTCAGGATTGAATGAGTTAAATGGGACAAAGCAGGTGACACTGGTCACTACTGACTGCTATTAGACACAGATCATCATGAACCAATTAATGCAGCCTGTAAGAACTTTCATCTGATCCTATGCCAATGTGTGGATCTAGCAGGCTAAGGTTGCCTAGTTTCAGCACCCACTAAATGTGATGACCGACTTTCACTGTGTGTGTACAGCACTCGGTAGGCAAAACGTCTTCGAACCGACGTCGGCCCGTGGGCTTTTTTGCTCCCCTTGTTATGTTGCAACTAATTTATGTCGTTGGACACTTGAAGCTATTGAACGCGTAATGCATTTCCTGCTTGACGGTCGGAACATTCTCGTGGACCTAAGGTTCACGAGGACAAAGAAATACCACAACGGAAGATGTAGGGGTCACGAATCACGCGAGACCAGAAACACTAAACAGTCAACATTTATTGTTGGGTCAAGCATCCCATAATGGTCGACGTCCCGATTTGCCGAAGGATGAACGGTTAGCGTCAACACTGGACGACACAAAACTTGGACCTACGTCAACCAGAGGGTATATGAAAACTTGTGTGCCAAATATATTAATCCTTTGACTACCGCTGACGATACCGTTCCGCCGAGCGGTAGCGTCAGTAGTTAAAGGGTTACGCGTCTTTCCTGGGGAGCGGCCTATATCGCCAGTAGCTGACAAGGGGTTAAAATATTAGTCATCGCGGGTCATCATAATAATGTCGACTCCCTAAAAATGATAAGTCAAAGTACGCTTACCCATTTAGCCCTGAGTCCCTACAGCAGGAGATGGATTGACCATGATAATTCAAGGGTAGTGCCAGATTAGCTTGGCGCCTTCAAGCCCTGAGTCCCTACAAAAGGAGGTGGATTAACCATAACAATTCAAGGGTAGTGCCAGATTAGTTGGCGCCTGAAGGCGCCAAGCTAATCTGGCACTACCCTTGAATTACCATGGTCAATCCGTCTCCTGCAACTGGTCATTAGGCAACACCTCCAACATTTGAGAAATGGGACCTTGGGTCTAAAAGGGTTAATGTCTCGTGCCCCACGTGATGTCCACTCTCGATTTCGGCCAATGTTTGATGCTGATAACAAAAGTCGGATGCAAAAGTACCCCGACCACATATTTTGTATGTAGTTTACCCCGCTTAACCCTTTTAGCCCCGGGGCACGGCAACAGAATATGGATTGATCATGATAATTCAATGGTAGTGCCAGATGAGCTTGGCGCCTGAAGGCGCCAAGCTCATCTGGCACTACCATTGAATTATCATGATTAATCCATCTTCCACAACTGATACATAGTCGTTAGGCAACACCTCCAAAATTTGGGAAATGGGACCTTGGGCGGGCTAACAGGGTTCAAACAAACTTCGTTTTAACAACACAAACATCTCGGTGGGGTTGGTTGGTTGGTTGGCTGGGTGTGCCATGCCATTGTTTTTCGATGTTCAGTGTATCGCTGTTTTCAGCCAGGTTACACAACATAGAAAACATCGCGCAACAAGTTGAAGAGGATTAACTCATTCAGTCCCGACACACCACACCATAGTTCAAGGGTGGTGCCAGAATAGCTTGGCGCTATTGAGCGCCAAGCTATTCTGGCACCACACATGAACTATCATGCTCGATCTGTCTTTAGAAATGTAATACAGTCCTTCAGATGGTAACTTCAAAATTCGGGGATTTCGCGGTCCTGCGTTAGAATGTGTAAATCAGTGCTCGCCAAAAAATGTATGGTCTGAGTGGATAGTTTTTGTACCACGACTTGAAAAGACCTACCTTTGAATTCGATACTGAGATGACTCGAGTCAGAAAACAAAACAAAAGAGGATTTATTTATGGGCAGGCGGTTGTAAAATACCCCCAAAGCATATGCGAATAACAAACACTTATTTTACACACCAACACGGCACAAGTGCAAGTACAATCAACATACCGCTTGTCACATAACATGCTGTATTTACGACAATTGACTTTCACCTCTGACCGCAATCCGAGAGACAATCCCGACAACACTCATGATTACTTGATTATGGCTTGTATGGTATGCACTCTTCGCTGGGTGTTATCTGCTGACGTTAACGTAACGAGTTGAATATCGCAGCACAGGTTGAATACCGACATGCATCAGTAGAATGTTAGCGTCCCAAAATACCACCATTCACTTTCCAAATTTGAAAAATCGTATTCGTGATCAGTCAGGACGCACGACTAAATGTGACTCTATTTGGTTAAGGCGGTTAATGTCTAAGAAGCTTAACCGAGAAAAAACGAACACCATCCAACTGCAAAAGGTATAGAACTTCATAAGCCCCCGCAAATGCGGAGGTCATGAGGATCTATGCCTCTTCCTGAACATCTTCGTATCTGCGTTTCTTTGACGGCTGGGGATCTTTGAAGTTGAATTATAAATGATTTTTTTTAAAATTGTCTGACGTCCAAAACACAAGCTGCGTCCACTGGTTGTGACGGGCATAAAGTATGGCCGTTTCTAGAACCCAGCATATTTTCCATATGCCTCCTTATCAATAACTAATGGATACAACGATAAGCCATTCATCAACCAGCATGCAAAAGATAGATAAGAAGCTGCATTCACCTACAATAGCAACGCGTGAAACTTCTGAAGTGGACGAGTGCTTTTATGATGTCAGTGACTGTGCATAATTATATATAAAAATACACCACCAGCACCTCACGTGCAGACTGTCGGCTACTCACTCATGCAGTGTACTGCCAATCTTCACATTCATATCTGCATTGTACGTGGACTAAGATACTGTCACTGTAGTCACTCACTTAATCCATTTAGTCCCGGGACCCTGCAATTGGATATTGATTGATCATGATATTTCAAGGGTAGTGCCAGATGAGCTTGGCGCCTTCAAGCGCCAAGCTCATCTGGCACTACCCTTGAAATATCATGATCATTCGGCATCTCCTACAACTGGTACATCAGTCGTTAGACAACGCCTCCAAAAGTTTGGAAATGCGGCCTTGGGGTTAAGAGGGTTAATGTTGTACATGGCCGGCCAAGTGTTGAAGAAAAATCGCAGAAGAAGATGAGCAACCAGCCACAATCAACGTAGTCCGATGTCATTTAGTCCTTCATTATACCTTGCGTACAATCTTGTACAATCTGTGCTGGACGTTATAACACGTTCAGTGTCGCAGCACAGCATACGATGTGCATGTAGAACTTGGGACGCGAAAGTTGTACAAGGACGTACTTAACTCCTTCACTCCCAAGAAAAACGGAACACCACCCAACTGCAAGAGGTATAGATCCTCGTGAGCACCCCCCCTCCCCCCCCCCCCCCGCCCCCCTCGCCCTCCCCCCCCCCCCCCCCGTAGTTGCGGGGGCTCATGAGGATCTATACCTCTTGCAGAAACCACTTTGTATCTATCAATACTTGTTGCTGTTCACAATTACAGTCTTGAGGTATCGTAAATTCAGCGTTTTAACTCCTTCACCGCCGAGAAAAAATAAACACGACCCAACTGCATGAGGTATAAGATCCTCATGAGCCCCCGCAGTTGCGGGGAGCTCATGAGGATCTATACCTCTTGCTGAAACCAATTTATATCTATCGTCCATTCGACGGCTGTGGCTTTCAGTCCTTGAATGAACAAAGATTTTAGAAACAAAATATGCGTCCAGAGGAAGAAAAAGGGGTTACCACAACCATACCTTTCACAGAATTTGCAAAAGTCGCAAGACGCATGGAAGATATCCAGAGCACATACACATACACAAACCTACCTCACAATAATCACCTGAGATCAGTCAGCGTTGTCCCTGGCTGGTGCCAAAGTTGGCATCACTGAAGCAGGCAAGCTGGCATTCGGATAGCAGAACCTATACGGCAGGCCGCAATCCACCATCAATTATTGATCACGCTGTCGATCGGACAGACAATGTGGACAGCCAGATGCCACGCGCCATCAGTGACTTTCACTCCTTGCGTCATCGGCTCCACGTTGATCGATCGTGATAGCTCGAAGGTTTGTAGCCTATCTGATCACTGGCGGCCGGGAAAAGATTGGCCGTCATCATCATGTACCATGGACAAATTTCACTTCCAGCACCAACATCTACCCAATGCGCGAAAGTATATTAGGGCCGACGTCGGCCGCCGTTGGTCCGCGCACTATCGTGCGCGGGCCAGCGACGGCCGACGTAGTAGATGGACCTTTTGCTCGCTGGGTGACATCACGTTGTCGGTTTCCCAGACCGTACGGACAGCCAAATGCCATGTGTCAAGACTGCGGGAACGACATAATTTTTACTTTCCACACCAACAGCGAGAGATGAACCGACCGTGATAGCTCTCCGGTTGTACGTGATCACAGGCAGCCAAGAATGTACCATAGCACGATGAAGGGAAAACGTCACCAGATCACAGGCAAATGAGGACGATCAGCCTTCATAATTTTACTGTTTAGAACGACGAAAGGCAAATTCTCTTCGGATGTCTGTGATATGGTCAGTACACGAGGGCTGAACACGATCAAAGGCAGCCGAAGACGATTTGTCTTTATCATTTAAGAACAGTAGATTGATGAAGGCTTTTTTATCGGTTGCTTGTGATCGTGAGAGAGAGAGAGAGAGAGAGAGAGAGAGAGAGAGAGAGAGAGAGAGAGAGAGAGAGAGAGAGAGAGAGAGAGAGAGAGGACCGTAATGAAGACAAATCGCGTTCGACCGCCTGTGATCTGAATAGCTTTACGTTAATCCGCAAACATAAAAGAATGGACCGAACTCGAGATGTCAGACTTGCTTGCCACCGCCCAAAATAGAACTCAGTGGAGAGCACTGTCTGTTGCTGCTGCCTTTCAGTCCCCCCAACGCCCAGTTCGGGCAAGGGACTGATGATGATGATGATGATGATTACATTAATCTTTTCTCTGAAATTGACTGAGTGGACGTAAATGGTGTCTCAGTTTTAAAGCAGAGCAAATTTCAAAGCACCCATCAATCGAATGAATATGAATAAGGTCACCAAAAGTCTAAGAACATCATGAACCCCCGCAGATGCGGGGGCTCATGGAGTTCTTTGCCTCAGTTTTGCAGTTGGCTGGAGGTCGCATATTTCTGACAGTAAAGGGGTTAGCTTGGTGCCTATCCTGTCACGCACTCTCCTCCAGCTGTCACGTCATTGTGCATGCATACCCCACAACGTGTTTGTGATATCGCTAAGCATGACATTCACACTGCGCTCTGGAAGTGAGGGGACAGGCAAGGCCTCCAGTAGGCTGGTATTTTGTCCGCTGGACTTATACTGGTTGTCCCCCGTGACTCGCTACCGCTGGTCAGCGGTAGTAAGTCAAGGGGGACAACCAGTGGTCCGTGCTATGAATTGATCGTTCAGAATGGTCACTCCCGACACAGAGCTGAGCCGAGGGATGAGGTAAAATGCTTTAAGCGTCAGGACTACAGTAGCCCCTGACAATGAAGGATCGCCGCACGGTTACCACACATGATCATAATTATGACTATATCAGTCGGTCCGACACTCGTGACCAAAATCAAACACACCTAGTTCTGTGTCTACCGCTGGATCAAATACAAACACGTCAGTAAAAAAAAAAGTTCTATGGACGTTTTCCTAGAGATCCAGACTAAGAGTGCCGAAACACGCATAGAAAGGGAAAGCACAGCGCACGTTCATTACATTGTGATTTATTATTCACCGGCTGAAAATGTAACTCATTGTGTCCGAGGTACGAAATACACACATTTTGGAGTTATCCTCTGAGGACTGCATTACAATTCAGGAGACAGATTGACCATGATAGTTCAAGGGTGGTGGCAGAATAGCTTGGCGCCTAAAGGCGCCAAGCTATACTGCCACCACCCTTGAACTATATCTTGCTGTCGTGTGTCGCGGGCAGAATGAGTTAGTACTTTGCGTTATATTTGCAATTTCTAAGAGTGATTTTTCTCATGCTTTTGCTTACCAACCTCAAACTCACCGACTAGTGACTGTGGTATGCTTTTATTACCGAAAATCCTCAGCTATATGTGACCTACTTAAATACAGTTTTTAGTGCGGCATAACTGTAAAGAAGTGTACCTACCCCCAGCTGCGTGACACGCACCTGCCCCCCTCATCTGTCTCCTGGTTTCCAACTATTTTGCTCTGATCATATTATTTGCATAGAACGGACACCGTCTGCCCGCAAGAGCCTTTCATTCAGAACAGCTTCGATCTTCACGCACACTCATACATCTACCTTCTGCTGACCAAATGTGTGCCTGGTCTGACAAGCACGCAAAAAATAGGAATATTCTTAACCCGTTGTATCCTGAGCAGATTTTTTTTTTTTTTTACAGTGTTGAGTTGTTCTATGAAGACTATATTACACTATAAAAATAGTTCAAGGGTGGTGCCAGGACAGCTTGACGCCTCTGGGCGCCAAGCTGTTCTGGCACCACGCTTGAACCATCGCGATCTACGTTATCTCACGTTACAGTGAATCAGGACTGAAGGGGTTAAGCCGGATGGGGTCATTGGTTCAGTGTACGATATCTTGTTGTGTACATCGTGATACGAAGTAGACTGAGGGACCAGAGCGAAGTGGTAATCCCACAGATCTACCTGCGTGTCGTTTCCGAGTTACCCGGTAGACAGCCGGGTACAGAGATCACACGCTGGCTCATACGGACATCGCCGGCGTGCAAATACTATCAAACCTGTCGAGGGGGCCACTTGCATAAGGTGGACATATAACTCAGGTGGCCGCAATGTCAGTCTGGTCACGCGAATTGCACCTTATAGCGCCAGAACTCGGTACAGACAGTGTTCAATTCGAAGTGTGTCAGCTTAAGCCATCTGGAAGTGTAAACCACACAGCCAGTATCTTACTTTGTGTTCCTGCCCCAGGACCGAAATCCCCAAATTTTGAAGTTGACCTCTGAAGGACTGTATGACAATTCTAGAGTCAGATCGAGCATGATAGTTCAAGGGTGGTGCCAGAATAGCTTGGCGCCTTTAGGCGCCAAGCTATTCTGGCAACACCCTTGAACTATCATGCTCGATCCATGTCTTACTGTGGTGTGTCAGAGCCGAGCATGCTGATTGAGTTAAAACAACTAGCGGGGTGCCCTAAATAGCCAACCGATGATAGAGAAGAACCCAGCAAAGAAAACACACGCTTAGCCTGAAAAGACAGTTACAGCACAGTTTATTATACGCTTGGCAGTCACCATTTCGGGATGGATTTCAAGCAATGATAACAACTTTTAAAAGAGAAGAGAGGCTGTGAGCAATGATTGCACTTAGCAATCCCGACACAAACATCAACAACGGTCCCGGCTGACAGAGGAATGATTAAAATGCAGATTGGAACAATATCATTTACATGGACTGGACGGAATTCAGCAGCGTGTTTGGACGCACGTACGTATCGTTGTACACATAAAGTCTGATGCATGACTGAACACTATTCTTAAGCTGTCGTGCATTGTGGAGCAATCTCCGGCCTGATTTGACACTAAATGTGATAGTGGGACAGTTTATCAAGAAAGCAAAGGTCCTCGGGCTGACGTCAGCCTTAGCTGGCCCGCGCATTGCGCGGGCCATCTAAGGCTGGCGTCAGCCGCACATGGCAAGGCCTTTTCAGTCGCTCACATTAATCTGACCATACAAGCCTCAGATGTCGGAAGACACGCGGGGCAGTAACCTAAAGCTGGGGCGCGGGGTTTCCTGTCATATTTTACAACGCAGACCACGCAAAAAGTGTATGAATGAACCGTTAGGTGTGAAGTCCCCATGTCCTATAGTTGTCCTGACATCCGACAACGCTGTCCTCTTGCCCTAATGTCGTAAATCAGCCCACGTGCCGATCAAACGGCACAGGACAAATCCCAATGGACTCTGTATGAGGAGCAGATATCAGGAAAAGAGCATCGTGTTAACCCCTTGACTACCGGGACAGAACCATCCGCCTGCAAGAAGCATAGAACCTCAGGAGCCCCCGCATATGCGGGGGCTCATGAGGTTGTATACCTCTCGTTGTCGTTATTTGGTACCTGTGTTCGTTGAACGGCTGGGGCTCTCTAGCTTAGAATTGACAATGATTTAAAGAAATGATCGTGGCCACTGGCAGGAGAGGGGTTAAACTCGTGACATCAAGTATACAAGGCCAGCCTTCCTTGACCTAAGGTGGGGTACATTTTCATCTTTATCGCGACCGTAACTATAGTGTCGCGATGTTGTATTTTGAAGCTAGGAGTCTGCTGTCACAAACCAGTGTTGGAAGTTCTTCCAACTAATAAGTCACAATATACTATTTTAGAGTGCCAGTATGCCGAATGGTGTGCTGACGAGGTCGCTTAGACCGAAACAGCTGTCCACACCAGCTAAATAATCTGGACCCCCACCCCCCTCCCCCTCCACCCCCCCCCCCTCGCCCCTTTGGGTGACCTAGATCTAACTTTCCATGCATCAAGGGGCTGAAAATCCAGTGAATATGCGATACGCCCCCCCCCCCCCCCCTTTAAGGGAGGGGGTAGGGTTAAATATTCATTGCTTCCAGTCAATTAATTAGCGCACTCTTCTTTCCTTTTTTAAAAAAAAAAGTCCCTTCTATTTATAGAAGGGCCTTTTTAGGACGGTTCGCGATGGGGCGAAGATAATAGCATGTCCATGATGTCAAAGGCGGGCAGGCTAAACCTCTAACAATTGAAGGAACAAGATAAAAATTACGTCATGTCTAGTTACGCTAACATCGCTGCTGAACGTATGTGCGTATGTATGTGCGTATGTATGTGTGTGCGTATGTATGTAAACAAGAAAATCTCCGATATTTCTGTACACACAAGCTTGAAACTTGGCAAAATACTTTCTTAATTGGGTGGCTAAGAGAGCATCAGAGCATATTGTAATTGAAAGTCTTATTGAAGACATAAACAAGGAAGTCGGTTGACCCAGATTAGAATCCGTAATTTTTGTCATATTTACTTGAACTTTTGCATATAGCTAGTTTGGAGAAAGACTTTGGATGAGTTCGTTAGCCAGCTTTGTATCCTTTCAACTTCTTTAGTAAAAAATTAATTCTTTTCAGAAAAGAATTTTTTTTTAAACTTTACTTCAAGAGAAAGTCAGACAGTGGCGGTGACGTAAAAGAGGCAAACTCCGTCACCACGCAGACACTGACATAATACTCTAAATATGACGTCATTCTCTCTCTCTCTCTCTCTCTCTCTCTCTCTCTCTCTCTCTCTCTCTCTCTCTCTCTCTCTCTCTCTCTCTCTCTCTCTCTCTCACTCACACACACACACACACACACACACACACACACACACACACACACACACAAACATGCGCGCCGTCCAGGCGCATGAGGATCTATGCCTCTTGGAGATGTTTGGAGCGCGCGCGCACGCACGCACGCACTAACACTCACACACACATCGACGCGCTTTCACGAAGAGCATGCAGGTGACCCGCGCACTTAGTATATCATGTATCTAGGTAAAGTCAACCTGCTTTGAAATTGTTCTTGTTTTGTCACCATTCTCTCAAGCCTATGAAGCGAAAGTGAAACTCATATCACGTAAAATATAAAATTACGTAAAAAGTAAAAATTACGTCATGACAAATGACGTTTGACAAATCAATGGCGAGTATGTCCTGCGCCCCTTATAGAACTCACTGACGCATTGGCAGATCTGCGAGACTTTTTCAATAGGAGATAATTCAGCATCAGAATCAGGTCAAAGACAAAAGGTAGAGACCATTGACAGCGGGGATAGTTCTCATATAGAAGGGACTTTGTGGGTTATGGTTCATCTCATCTTGTTTGTTTGTTGTTGTTTGTTTTTTTAGTGGTGGTGGGGGGGGGGGGGGTATTGACCAAACTAGATCTATGATCATTGGTCGATAATGCACAATTCTCTCCCCCGACAGTGCTTTTACCTACTTTACTTTGTAATCTTCCGGAGGCTAAATTATTATTCTTAAATTATTAGTACTGGCAGTCTCCCCTTTTCTTTTCATTTAATACCATTTAAGACTTTGAACGAGAAGTAGAAAGTTAATTAGGACCAATGAATCTTCAGACTGTCGGTCCGTGCAATCATTATATAGGTGCTGATCTGTGAGTTTGGACCTTGCGTCTCTACGACGTAAAGTCCATAATCAAAGACCTTCACTGATAAACGTTTGTACAGTACCTGCCAGCTTAACCCATTGTATCGTGAGGTCGAAATCCCCAATTGTTTTAGTTGCCTTCTGAAGACTGTATTGCAATTTAGGTGAGAGATCGACCATGATAGTTCAAGGGTGGTGCCAGATTAGCTAGGTGCCCATAGGCGCCAAGCTATTCTGGCACCACCCTTGAACTATCATGGTCGACTGTATTTTGCTGTGGTGTGTCAGGGACTAAGTGAGTTAATGATGCTTACATACCTTACTTAATATAATAATAATAATAATAATAACAATAATAATAATAATAACTGTGATTTCTATGGCGCCACGTTCAGATACAGCTTCAGGCGCCCAAGGCGACCTACCAGACGGAAGCTCGAAACTGGGGAATGCGTCGGTTTGGGAATTACCGCTACTTCTTGCACGAATAAAGGCAAACACACAGGTCCAATACAAAAATAAAGTAGTAATAATGAGATTGCTCGACGCCGCAAGCGAAAAAGAAAGATCAATGAGTTTATGGCTGGATTCCAAACCTTGACTGTGTGTGTCTCACGCCGTTCAAACATCAACGTGTATCGGCTCAGGGCGATATAACAGCGAACTACGACATTCATTAACGGGTTCTTTCATTAACAAGAAGCGCTGTTATCATTAAGGGCGTTAATCAGTCTCTATCAGGAAGGAAAACAATGCGGTCAACATCATCTTCAATGTTAATCCCCTTTGTGCATGCAGCAACCGGTTCTGTAAACATCATCGGTTGCTGCATGCACAAGCGAGGGGGGGGGGGGGGGGAGGACGGTGAAAGGATCCCCAGTGCGCAAAAGGTCATCGGGCCGATGTCGGATGCCTTTGGCCCGCGCACGACTGTGCGCGGGCCAACAGCGGCCGACATCGGCCCGACGGCTTTTTGTGCATTGGGTCACCACCCCATCCCATCTTGGTGCTGCAGTTGACATAGAGCAAATCTCATTGCACAATCTGTGAGGGGCCGGTGTCATGGGAAGAGGTCATACGCGTTTGTCACACACATTCTTCATCATCGTCTCGGCCTTTATTTAACCCTTTAAATCCTGATAAACTATTGCATGAAATAAATTTGGTTGTCGCCATGTCCAAGGGCGTAGCCAGAACAGCTTGCGCTCTGAGGCTCCGAGCTGTTCTGGCACCACCTTTGAACTAAAATGGTTGACCTGTCTCCAAGACTATAATGTTGCCTTCATAGAGCAATACACAAATTTAAAGAAAAAAATGTCTGAGTCAGAATGTAATGGGCTAAATGCGTTTATAGTTGACCTGTTCTGCAAAGATATTTCGTAGGACCAAAATGATGATAACAATGTCAACCAGAAAAACAACAACTAGGTGGTCAATCCAGAAAATTAAAAAAAAGTTTAAAACTTAACGTGATCGACCAAGACTTGAAAGAACAAGCCGTCACTCTTGAATACAGACCGGTCTGTAAAATAATGAACATAAATTTAAGCATGACTGGAATATCACTTACTTTCCCCGGGAAATTCAGGTTCGCCTACTGTTAGTCCCAGGACAAGGACGTGCTCCAGAAACATGACTGCCCTCTTACATGTGAACAGGATTTTTTTTTTAAAGAAAAGAAGACAGGAACTTTTTTTTAAAAAAAGGCTGGTAAATGCTTGTCACTGATTATACAGAGTCGTCTATTTTCGATCAGTTTTTTAGGCTGGCTGTCTGCCTTGTCGTGTGAGGTAAACCCAGTGAGCAAAATATTCTCGGACCGGCGTCGGCCGCAGTTGGCCCGCGCACGGCTGAGCGCGGGCCAGCTGCTGCCGGCGTCGGTCCTATGATCTTTTGCTTGCTGGGTAAGCATTCCCTTTCTCTTTTACACATGCCCTCTACGTTCCTCATGCCTTTATCTGCCTGGTACCCATGGCCCGTTGTTTACCTTCTGTAATGACAGGACACGGTATAGTTTATTGAGCCAGGACTGAAATGTAGACAACTTGGACTCAGATTCCTTCTAGAAAAGAACGTTATTTTTTTTTTTCCTCCACCATAGGTCCATGAATCTGGCACGAACATGTCTTCAGGGACCTTTTTGGTCAATTTGGGATCCTGGATTTGTTCCCAGACTTTCTCCAATGCGCTGAACAAACGTTTTTACGTTACCTCATTCGAGGCGTGCGGCATCCGGATACGCGGCTTAAGCCGCGTATCCGGCTGGCGTTCATCTCGAATGAGTTAACCCTTACATGTTTGCATGCGAGGTTTACCTTCTTTTTATATTTTAAAAATTTTTATATATAATCTTTTGGCATACACTCTGTTCAGAAATCAGTTGTAGGTCACAATTGCACGTGTTTCTACGAAAGCAGTGGAGTAAAAGAACATGCGATATACAGTATATCGCATGTTTGGCCAGGCTTTTACTGCGCTGTTTTCGTCGAAACAATTTTGACCAACTCCACATTTATGGGAATAGTATGTTCGGCCTGGATATTCCATGCTACACTTTTAATCCAGTTTGTAGCCCGTGCATAACATGAAGCTCTGGCTACCAAGGCTGCTTTTTCACATCTCTCTGTCACTGTTGTTTTTCTTCCCGCCGAGCATGGCCGCCCGGACCAGTCTAGAGGGCACTACTTGTTTGACTAAGAAGAACAGAGCCTCATTAGCAGAAGGCAAGGCAAAGATCAGCATCATAGCAAACTGCATCTATGTTCCTTATAGTCACAGCAGAGGTGTTTCAGATACAACTTTAACCCCTTCGCTGCCAGTGATCACGGATTTTGCGCCTGAAACCACTGCACACTGACCGATATTCGCGTGAAGAACACAGGTTAAGTGGGAACCAAATTGGGCACAAAGAGCACAGGACTAGCAAGAGACATAAATCCTCATGAGCCCCCGCGACTGCGGGGGCTCATGAGGATTTATGTCTCTTGCACGCTGGGAAGTGTTCGCCTTGCCCCGGCAGTTAAGGGGTTAACGTCCTCTTCGCGCTACACAACACCCCTAACAACCTCTGCCCTACATAGTCTTCAAGAACACAGAGCCTCATATATATATATATATATGCCTTTTGCTAGAAAAGATCGGGCCCATTTACACCTTCACACAGAGGACATCCCGTTCAGGTTACAGTCGACCATTACTGAGCAATCGAGGTTACTCATCGTTTTGTACGTTCGTATATGCGTGCGTGCGATTGTGTGTGATCGTGCGTGCGTGTGTGTATGTGCCTGCGCGCGCGCGTGTGTGTGTGGGTGTGTGTGTGTGGGTGTGTGTGCCTGTGTGTGTGCGTGTGTACGGTGTGTGTGTGTGTGTGTGTGTGTGTGTGTGTGTGTGTGTGTGTTTGTGTGCGTGTGTGTGTGTGTGTGTGTGTGACAATGTGTACGTGTGTGTGTGCGTGTATGTGTGTGCGCGCATGCGCGCGCGCGTGTGTGTGTGTGTGTGTGTGTGTGTGTGTGTGTGTGTGTGTGTGTGTGTGTGTGTGAGATGATGATGAAACTTTATTACATAACGGTAGAAGTTTTGACAGATACAAATACGTCATTTTTCAAACTTGCCGTTTCTAACGTACTACAACATGAAATATAATGAAGACAAACAAAAAAATATTTAACGCAAACAAAAAACATAACTAAATAAGTACAGACACACGCAGTACAGAAAATGATACTACTAAGGTAGCAATAAACAAATACAAAAAAAAGGAAGTAACACTCCTCAGCACAAATTACATAGGGAAAAAAATCATAGCACAGCAAAAACAAGCACAAAGTACCAAAAATCAAACATACATACACACACCTTTACAGCTGTGTAAATGCACGCACTAACATATATACATTTACATAACCTTTCATCAGAATGACAGGATAAAAATAATATATCTAAGCAGTTTCCATCAGGTATATGTGTAGTTTTGTTTTAAATGAGGAAAGGTGGGTTAGTGTTTTTAAATGTTGAGGAAGTGAATTCCATAAAAGTGGTCCCGAAAAGGCTAAGCTTGATTTTAATAAGTCAATGCGAGGTAGTGGTAATCGAAGAGTACTGTTCCTCAATAACCTTTCACACTGTCGTGGAGTAAATTTAGCTGTTAGATACTGTGGAGCTTTCTTGTGGAGAATTTTAGACATAAGTATGCACTTGTTGTAAACGAGTTGTTGACGAAGGCCAAGAAGTTTGAGATTTTGCACTTTTACAGCGGTAGGAATGGGTCTTATATCTACATTTTTAATGGCTCTTTTGTATAGTGAATTTAGTTTTTTGATATGCACATCACCGCTACCATCCCAAACAGTGGATATGTAATCAACATGAGATTTAATGTGCGCATGAAAAAACATTTTTCGTGTATTTATGTCACTCACACTTCTCAATTGTGATAAAAGAAATATATTTTTTGATATTTTCTTACATATATTAGTCACATGTTTCTCCCAACTTAGCTGCTCATCTATACATATTCCAAGGAAGTTGCGTTCATGAACTTGTTCAATAGGTTGGCAATTAAGACTGAGCGTTAGTGAAGGGGGGTGAAGTTGATGTTTTTGTCGTGAGGTGATTAACATGCTCTTTGTCTTATCAGGATGTAGTACCATGTGGTTTTTACAGCACCAATCAGAAACTTCGTCAAGACTGGATTGTAAACGACAACTAATATCATGACTGTTCTTACCAGGAACGTGAAGGCTTGTGTCGTCCGCAAAGAGATTACAATTAACATTAGGGTCGGAAATATGTAAAGGAGGGTCATTTATGAAAAGTAAAAATAGGAGGGGTCCTAGAATTGATCCTTGAGGAACTCCAAATTTAACATGGCCTTGGCTAGAGTACTGACCATGGACGTATACTTTTGCTTTCGGTCTTCCAAATAGGATCTGAGAAAAGTTATTGTAGTTTCGTCCATGTGGTATATTGTAAGCTTATGTAAGAGAATCTCATGGTCCACAAGATCGAAAGCTTTTTTAAGATCTAGGAAAACTGCTCCCGACATTAAATTTTTATTAATTGACTCTAGCCAGCAATCTACAATATGTGTGAGTGCTGACCGGCGTGAATGGGTCGGGCGAAAACCGGACTGATGAATGTTTAGTAAATTACCCTTCTCAAGGAAATTAAGAAGATGCTTGTGATCGTGAATGTGCCGCTCTAATGGCTTTGACAAGGCTGAGAGCAAAGAGATCGGTCGGTAATTATGAATATCTTCAAGGTTATTAGTTTTGGGGATCGGAAATACCTTTTCTTCCTTCAGGACTGTAGGAAAATAACTTTTATTTATACACAGATTAAAAATGTATGTAAGGGATTGTATTGTGTAAGGCAACGACAATTTTAGCGATTGGTTATCAATATCATCAATCCCTCTACTTTTCTTATTCAGCATGTCAGAAATATACTTAACGATTTCTGCTATTGATATAATAATATTAGGAATTACGAATTTTTGTGTTATATTTGTTGCTTCGCTGAAAGATCTCAGAAGACTTGAGATACTATATTGCGTACTGATATTTGATGCCGATTGGGCTAGATTTTCAGCGGCTGATAGGAAATACTTGTTAAATTTGTCTGAAGTTAAATGAGATGGTATTTCTGGGGCTGCTTTTCTTTTAGTAATAGCATTTAGTGCTCTCCAAATGGATGCTTTGTCACGGTTTTCTGAGATCATTTGATTGAAGAATGCTTTTTTTGCAGCCCTTACCAGATAGTTTACTTGATTACGTTGTTTTTTGTAGTCATCAAAGCGTTTTTTCTTTTCTAAGTTTGTCTCTGAGCGACATAGCATTTTTAATGTCCAATGTTAACCAGGGCGGCATGGTAGCATGTTTAATGCGTTTTACCCTGAGGGGCGCGTGCTTGTTAAGAACTCCGAGGAACAGACTCATCCAGCAAGACAAGGCATTGTCAGGGCAAGTGTGGCAGTATACATCATCAAAGGGAGTATTGTGCAAATCGTGCATGAATTTATCCCTATCAAATTTTTCATAAGAACGATACGTTATAGTTGTGTGTTTGTTTTTCTTTGGCCTATCAAGCTTCAGAGCAATTGTACAACATACCGGGTTATGATCACTAATGGCTAAGGTCGGGACATTCGCACTAGTTCTGTCCTTGTTGGTAACATAAATATGATCAATGAGCGTGGATGATGTAGATGTGATTCTAGTTTGTGCTTTAATTATTTGTGTCAAACCAAATAGCGATGTGGTCATGGTCCATGCTGCATTTGATCCCTTATGTCTAGATAGGTCGATATTGAAATCACCTAGGAGAAATGTCACATTTGCTCTGACTTGCCTTGCCCATCAAAGCTGTAAACTCACATCAAACCAATCCCAGCCGGCTGCCGGATTTCTATAGACAAAGCCGATTAGTATAGGTGATGACTGTGGTGTTTTAAACTCGAGCCACATACACTCTACTTTGGTAAATTCGAGGTCTAGACGCCGCTTGGCGTAGCTAGATACAGACGTATGCATGTAAATCGCTAGCCCTGTGTGTTGAGGCAAAGCGGCATCTTTACGAAATATTTTATAGTTAGGAATAGAGATGGAAGCATTTCTGATTTTGTTCTCAAGTCTTGATTCAGAAACACCAAAAATGTGGAAGTGTTCGGGCTGGTTCAAAACCACACAGATATCTGGCACCTTATTGACAAGATGATAGATATTCAGGTGACCTATTTTAAGTCCACCACCACAAAATAAATCATTTTTTGTACCACCGTCAGGCATACTATCACTATGAACGTCAAAGTATATAAAAGTACAAAAATTGTCTTCTTTAAAGAGGTATATATAAAATAAAAAAGAAGCTTTGTGACAAGGAGGGTTTCGTACACAAATAAAACTACAGGAAGAGACAGTATTCACTTGGTGTATGAAGTGTCAATAAGAGATAATGAACAAAACCGGTTGGAAGTGAAATTGAGCAATACACACACGGGCACTCAAAGGTTCTCACAGTACATACACACACGTGTCCACGTCGGTGCCACTGTCTCACAAAACGAACAAGTTACGTGTCACAGTTTTCGCTTGTTGATAAATGCAAAGTACAAGATAATTGATTATCACAAAAAAGATGATTGAAAAAAGGAGAATAAATGTTATGACTACACGCTATTCTATTGCAAAGAAAATACAATAATTAAAAGAAAGAAATATCAACTTCGTCAAAATTGTTATTCCAATTAAGCAGTTAACCGATCGCACACTAGGGAAAACTGTCAAAAACCCCTGGGCAAGAAATTACACCAGACGCCTAGAATCGCACTATCTACTGTCCAGAGAGAGAGAGAAGACAAGCGTGTGTGTGTGTGTGTGTGTGTGTGTGTGTGTGTGTGTGTGTGTGTGTGTGTGTGTGTGTGTGTGTGCGTGTGCGCGTGCGTGTGTGCGTGTCTGCGTGCGTGCGTGCGTGTGTGTGTGTCTTTGTGAGGGCATGCGTGCATTTGTGTGTGTGTGTTCAGGGTCCCAGGGCCGATGAGGAGCAGGACTGAAGGGCGATAGACCGGGGGAGAGGGGATTGGGGGGGGGAGGGAGGAGAGGACTGTGAGGCGGGAGGTTATTTAAACAAGAAGGGAAGCGTGGGTAAATTGAGAACACAAATAATGGCCGGCCAGCAGTCAACATGCATGAGATGTCTCAGCGTGTCGCACTCCATTTTCTACAGTTTTCAAACCGTCACTTCTCCCACCTCCACTGACTGCCTCCATTTAGAACTCGATTTTAAGCAACAAAAAGCAGCAACAAAGCATGACTTAACTTGAACTAGCAGGAGGTACTGAGGATGGCTCAAGGGTGCTGCCAGGTTAGCTTGGGCCTTTACAGGCGCAAAGCCAACCTGGCACCACCCTTGAGCTGTGATGGCGGAATTCGTCTCACACAGTTGACAATGGGATTAAAAATGGCGTGAAAATGACACACACGCCTTTGACGTTTGACGTTGTGCCCAACCAGCAATGATGAAGCGTTAGAAGAACCGACTGAAGGCGTCAAGGCCAAACAAAATCGCGTCGTCTGACTGATGACGTATTGTTGGCTGCTGTTGTTGCTTGTTAACAAACAGTATTAACTCTTGAAACTCCCAGAACTAAATGACTTCCATTCTACAGAATGGAAGTCATTTTGTTTTGGGAGTTGAAGTGTTAACAGTCGTGCACGTTATAATCAAATCATCTTAAGGTTACTGAGGTCGTGAACAGTTTGCGGCGGCCCGACACAGGCTATTTCGGAATACAGACCATCCTTAGAACGTCAGTTACACTACTGCCACCGACAATAAAGCAGTTAGCACAATTACGTTATTTCTATGGTCAAAAATAGAAAGAAAAAAAAAACAGTCTCGTCATCGTTCTCACACACAGACTCAAACTGCTTGCGGAAATAACCTGAATTGACGCAGTCTACTACTGACCAATGGCCAGTATACAACTCCGAAGACCTCGGTGTGCGTACTGCCAAAGACTGACATTCTGGAGTCCTGGGCAATGATCGAGCGGCCGACACTCTCCGATAGCAAGGCAGTAATTACGAAGGGACTATACTATGGATGAGCAGATCAGACGTGGTGAGAAGCATGAGAAATATTTCCAGAAACAGAGCCAAGAGCACCGCCATCGATCGCCTCCGGAACAGAGATGTGCAGAAAGGCAGCGTGCAATTTGAGAGGGCGTGAGAGATCCACAGCAAACCAGATCAATATTAACACGATATCGAAAGGAACTCTGGGAAGATATCTGATGGGTATGTGGAGCGCGTATAAGCCTTCCCGAGATCAGATATTCTATCTCAACCAATTTAGCCCCGAGTCCCTACAGCACGAGATGGATTGACCATGATAATTCAAGGGTAGTGTAAGATTAGGTTGGCGCCTTCAGGCGCCAAGCTAATCTGGCACTATCCTTGAATTATCATGGTCAGTCCATCTCCTGCAACTGGTACATAGTCATTAGGCAACCCTCCAAAATCTTGGTGCTAAAAGGGTTAACCGAACTGAACTAAGTGTGTATGTTTGATCGGTAATAGGGTTGTGACCAACGTAGAAATGCCGGTCTCGGCTGTGCTTCATACAATGTAAACAACGCTGGATAAGGATCAGCATGGACAGCTCACGGGTATCGTATGATACACGACTGCACACAATACAAGGTTATTGTAGTTAACCCATTTAACCCCACGGGCGCATTTCCCTAACTTTGGAGGTATCACCGAATGACTACGTACCAGTTGCAGAACCTGGATCGATCATAATACTGAATTCAAGTGCAGTGCCGGATTAGTTTGGCGCCTCAGAAGGCGCCAAGCTAACCTGGCACTGACTACCCTTGAATTATCATGTCGAGACATCTCCTGATATTTGGCGTCGGGGCTAAATGGGTTAAGTTGAATAAAAAATGTAATCCACTGTTTAAAAAAATACAACAAACCAAAAAAAAAAAAAAAAACTGCGCAAAATATGACATTCATTACTCACCTCTGTACACTTCAGTAAGAATTATTTCCAAGTCTTGCTGAAGAACACTCCTGTGACTGTTTATGTTCTCTGACTTTCACAGTTGCTGAACAGACGCGAGAACCGACTCAAAACAATCCCAAGGCACGGTGCCGGTGTGTCAGTGTACATGACCGGATTCTTCACTCGAATAGTTGTATGTTCACGTACTAAGGGAGACAATCTCTGCAGTCCCCTGACCCTGCACAACGACCATCGACAGAATCCATTCACAACACGCTCTAAGTAAAAGCACCGTGTCAGGGGACCTATGAGTACAACGTAAAACGCAGTTAGCGCTATTGACTGACGCTATGTCCCTGGGTTAAAAACTTTGTCAGAGCGCAGGTGTGTAGTTATTTTACTAAATTATCAGTGATAAAACCCATGTCCGCTCGTCTGTGTTTTTTTTTTTGGGGGGGGTTTTGTTTTTGTTTTTTGTTGTTGTTGTTTTTTTAACATTATGGCCTTGCGCCGCAAGGTCCAAAATCACATACCAACATACTTATTAACCCGTTCAGTGCCGAGAAAATGTGAAGGCCACCCGACTGCAAGATCCTCATGAGCCCCCGAGTGATCCTCATGAGTTCAATCTGCGTCCACCGACAGTGAAGGAGTTAACTCATTGTGTCCCGGGTACGAAATTCCCCAAATTTGGGAGTTATCCTCCGAGGACTGCATTACAATACAGGAGACAGATCGACCATGATAGTTCAAGGGTGGTGGCAGAATAGCTTGGCGCCTATTCTGCCACCACCCCTTGAACTGTCATGGTCGAGCCATATCTTGCTGTCTTGTGACGCGGGTAGAATTAGTTAAACGCGTATCATTGTCTTCACTGGCCAACCCCATAACAGGAATTGGCGTGTCTTCACTGGCCAACCCCATAACAGGAATTGGCGTGTCTTCACTGGCCAACCCCATAACAGGAATTGGCGTGTCTTCACTGGCCAACCCCATAACAGGAATTGGCGTGACTGGCCAGTCTCTATCTGATATATACGAGTTATGATCAGAAAGTAATGATAGCTGGGCCGCCACTGATTTGTAAACTGCTTGTCACATAAATAAAACAAGACGAGAATTTCATCCCAAAGTCTATCGTATTGTTTGGAGCTCACATGCGCTTATCTTTTAGGAACATTAAAAATTGTTCATATTTCGGTTTAGGCTTATTATGTTGATCCATTTCCCTCCTCTCTAAGCCAACCTCTGATCAACACACTCTTCGGCGCACACAAATAAAGACGGACTCACCGCCATTAGTACGTTCTGTGGGCTCGCGTGTAGCGACATGAATCAATCTCCTTCTACTCTAACCCACCCTCTGATCCACACAGACTGGCACACATAAATAACGATGGACACACGGCGATTCCCGCCATTCGTAAGCTATGTGGTCTGGAGTAGTAGTAGCTATTCTGAAGAAGAAGAATAGCACGAGCAGCGAAATGACGTCACTTCAAGCTTCACGTCATGGCATCATTAGTCCCACGACACTGTGTTCATAGTGACGACTCGATGTTATACGTCACTCATCGCAGTACTAACATTTGACGTATCAGAGAATCAGCTTTGTAATTTTCTTGCTGATTTTCATGGTTAGGGATTACAAGTCACAATTTGAGCCGATCCTACCCCAGGGCCGGGATAAACAGCAGGCTTATGCAAACACTGTTTATGAAAAATCATGTGGGTATTAATGAGAAGATAGGTTTTTTGTCGTAAAAGAAAAATTAAAGTTATGCTAGCTGTTTTACAAATGACTCCTAAAAAGTGGTGCAGAACATTGTCTGATTTTCACACCTAGGGCATACAGATCACAATTGACCTACTCGTACTCGACAGCCGAGACAAACTACAGGCTTATGTAAATACCGTATACGAAAAATCATGCGATTATTAATGAGAAGATTTTTTTTCATAAAAAGATTCAATTGTTTTAAGATTAACCCATATAATTCGTGAAATTAATCCCAAAAACGTAAAAATATATTTTTCCAAAAAATAATTAATTATCACCTAAAAAGTTCTAAAGGTACAATGCCGGTTAACAAACTCATTTAATATCTCCCTTTTATCTAGCTATACGCAAAATATCTAGTAAAAATAAGAAAAATTACAGACTCCAATGTGGATCAACCGCGTTTTGTGATGCGACCATTTTCTCGCCAATGAGCATCTTAATATAAAAAAAATCGAGAAAAAGGTTCCGAGATAATTCTTTTAGGAACAATATCCTAAAATTTCAAGCTTGTCCGCCCAGTCCTCAAACGCCGGCTCACTCACTCACTCACTCACTCACTCACTCCCTCACTCCCTGACTCACTCACTCACCCACCCACCCACCCACCCACCCACCCACCCACCCACCCACACACCCACACACCCACACACCCATACACCCACACACACACACACACACACACACACCCACACACCCACACCCACACACACACACACACACGCACGCACGCACACACACACACACGGCATTTGGCGCCAAATCAACGTTCTCTAGCAATGTTTGCGTAGCTAGACGTGACGTCATTTTTATCTGTTACTTCTTTGCCAGAATTTCTGCACCGCACGCCAAAAACGTTAAATGCATGCTCTGGAATGCTCTCCGACCCAGCGCCATTTCAAAGTCAACCGTATTTTTTTTAATACGGTAGACAATTAGTATCAAAAGAAATTTCAACCTTGCCCTTTATTGGTGCACAATATGGTGCCATGCCGCTATGTGACGTCATTGAAAAAAGTGATGTAAACATCTGTGCTTTAAAATAGTGGACTCTTCAAGATAACACATTTATCTCTACATTTTTAAAAGAGTCAAACTTTGAGACCGTCCTGTCAAAATCCAGACAAATTTGAAGGTTATCTGATGTTACTTGTGTATTGTCTGGCACTGGCTGCAAGTGGATTGTGCCATTTAAACTGTGAAAGAGATGACTTTGGAAACAAGTACTGGTCTGACAAATTTCAGCTGGGAATGAGTAAACTTTGCTCTTTATTTACGTATCAATAGGAAAATACGCTTATATTTTTGGGGAGGAAATATCTTACACTTCCGATCTTTCTCTTGAACCAGTTCAAATTATAGTGCGCAATGACCTTGACCTCCAAAAAAACTATCTGCAATAAGGAAACCCTTTTTTTTTTTTTTTTTTTTTTTTTTACAGAGGCTCAAATGCAACAGAAAGCTGATCGCTTAGCTTAACTGCTCATAACGTTTAGCATAAATGGCCTCTAACGACCGTGTGATGTCATCACTGAAGACGATACTTGCTTGTCCTATAACGGTATCCCCAGCTAACGGTCTAATCAGGAGTGGTTGGCCTCTGATGAATGGTTAGTTAGTTATTTGGGTTTAACGCCGAGCAGTCGACTAAGGCCATCTCACGGCGGTCTGGTGAAAGGAGGTTATGGGCACTTTTGCCAGATTTTCAGAATTAACAGCAACATGTTATCTATTTTTTAAACTTAGAGATCCATGTCATTGTTCATATTTTACCAATGCAGCGCGCAGTCAATGCAAAATATCCTGTAAGAAATTCTTTTTCTATAAGTGTTCAAGTCTGCTCTTGAGCAGCAGCCAACTCTCCGTGGCCAGAACATTTTGTTTTTTCTTGAAAATGCCACTAGTGACCACAACGCCAAGGTCAATGTGTCGTACACAGAGGAGCAAAACGTTCGTGTTCTTACTCAACCATCATACAGTCCTTTGCCTTGACCAATGCGTGGCAGGACGGAGCTTTTTCGCATTCAAGACCTAGCAAAAGCCGTAAATGCACAAGTCCGACCCTGTGAAACACGCCTGAAGTAGCTGAAATTTTGCATAAACCGTGGAGGATAGTGCTATTACAAAATGTGACTAAAATGTCAAGTAAATTGGGCCAACGGTTTTGCCGGTGTTATGGCACACCTATCATTACTTTTAGATCATACCTCGTATTTGCATGCCGGATACTAAGTTGGCCAGTTACACCGCCGATATATCTGAAAACTGTCGATTCGCAAGAGAAACAAAACACAACTGTAAGGTAACACGTCTTTGAAAGATACCACGGTTCGGCTGACAAGACGACACGCCTCTTCTTCACCGAGTGGTATCGTCGACCAGTTGCAGTCAAGGCATGAACGCAAACGGAAGACTGCGAGAACTGAAGATAATTTCGACGTACGGCCATTGCCCGCATTCAGAAAGAAAAATGCAGATCGCGTATTCTCAACTTATATATGTGTCCATCGACATGAACATGGAGAAAGGAATACCACGTTGTCGCCGTCGGCCTCTCGTGTTATTACTACAGACCCTACGGGGCCGGAGATCTGCCGGGAGAGAGAAGGAAGAGAGAGCAGGCTCATAAAGGAATAAAAGAATGAAGTCAGAAGCATGGTTATGCGACGGCGACAAGTGCCCGGCCCACATTCCAGGCATAATCCCTCCCCTCAACAGAAACACAACACACACTCGCGCTCTATCCTGTATATGTACAGCACTCTCCCGCAGAGCGCAAACCAACTGCAAGAGGCACAGACCCTCATGAGCCCCCGCAGTCGCGGGGGCTCACGAGGGTCTACGCCTCTTGCTGGAGCCATTTCATGCGTGGCACTGATTCTTCGTAGTGGTAACCATGTTTACATTTTGCATCGGCATTTTTTGTAAGGACACATTTCCTGCGTGGCATAGATTCTCATGCGGCCCTGCAAGGTGCAGGCCTCATGAAGATCTACACTTTTTGCAGGCCCCATTTTAAGAACATTCTGCGTAGTTAATACTGGGACCGTACCACAGCCAAAAATTCAAGGTACATTTTGTATTTTCGGCAGCCATTGCTGACTACATTAACTCATTCAGCCCGACGCACTGACGTATTTCCCAAATTTTGGAGGCGTCATCTAACGACTATGCACCTGTTGCAAGAGATGGATCGACCATGATAATTCAAGGGCAGTGCCAGATTAGCTTGGCGTCGACACAGGCGCCAAGCTAATCTGGCACTACCCTTGAATTATCATGGTGGACCCATCTCCTGCTGTAGTGCGTCAGGGCTGAATGGGTTAAATCTCGTCATTTCAAATTTACACGTCAGTTTATTCCTACACGGAGGAGGCGGTAGGAAAATGGGACTGCTTGTTAGCAGTGTCCAAATTCCTTTTATAGTTGTTGCACGTTACGTGTGTGTTCTTCACATGCAGAGGAGATCCGCGTTGAGAGATGATCCTACCTGTTCGAACCGCATGAGCAGTCTCATTATGAATCGCGGCATGTTTATGGACCGAGGAAGATCTCTGGTCTCGCCTGACTGACAGTCTTGAAAGGTACTGCGAAATTTGGCAGTATTGCGTTGTGTCCCTCGCATTTCCAGAATCAACAACAGTGGCTCAGGTGAACGACAAGCGGCAGCGAATCGAGGGAGGCAACCAGTTTGTCGTCAGGTAAGCACGGTGTACATATTTATCGTTAGAGATGGACTGATCATCGGTGGGACGTATGTGGAGTAATTTTAGGATAGTTGAGTCATTCGCGTGATGCGCCATGTGCCTCAGTCAGACGATAATTTAACCCTTTAACAGATACTGACGCATAACTACGCGCCTTTTCCGCCGAACGGTATCGTCAGTATAATCAGAAAGTACTGTTGAGCTGTCATGTGGGGTGATCCAGAAAATACCTCACTACCGAAGCTGCCACCAAACTCGCTGTCTCTCTCATCTTATCTTGCATCGACTACTGCAACTCTCTCCTTTCCGGCCTTCCTCACTCTACCACTCTCACTCTACAGCGCGTCCAGAACAATGCTGCCCGCCTCGTCCTCAGAAAGAAAAAATCCGACCACATCACTCCCCTGCTCAAGCTCCTTCACTGGCTCCCCATCCCCCAAAGCATCCAATACAAGATTCTGTCTCTCTGCTACAAATCCCTGAACAACTACGCTCCTACCTAACTTACTTCACCCCTACACTCCTTCCCGCTCCCTCCGCCGGCTCCGCCTCCGACCCTCTCCGCCTCCTCATCCCCCGCACCAAACTCAGCACTTTCGGCCCCCGCTCCTTCTCCGTCTACGGTCCATCCACCTGGAACACCCTCCCACTCTCTCTCCGTCAGAAACACTCTCTCTCCTCCTTCCAGTCCGCCCTCAAAACTCACCTCTTTCAACAGTTCTAGGTCTATATCACTACACTCCCTACCCCAAGCTGACCGTCGTAATCTATTTTTCACTATTTGTGGTACGTGAGTCATTGTCTAAAGCGTGCGCATGCGTGTGCGAGTTGTGAGTGCGCGCTTAGAGTTATAATTATTATAAGATAAGCGCATTATAAATACCGTAATTATTATTATTATTATTATTATTTTAATTTATTTATCCATGTTTTGCTAAGCGAGAAGGAGGCGTTGCTCTTCAGATATGACCTAGCCAGCGATGTCCACATTTGGTAAAGGCCGCAGCTGATGTCGAGAAAGAATGTCAGTATGTTTATAATCACATAGACACTCTCTTTCACTTGCAGTGTGGAGCGTACAGGTATTAACCCCTTCGCTGCTAGCGCGGGACGCGAAATACTGTACACTGAAATCACTGCACACTGACCGACATTCGCCTGAGGTTACACAATGTAACGAAGGACCGAAAATCAGTAGGCATAATGAACATATAGGACAAACAAGGGACATAAATCCTCATGAGCCCCCGCGACTGCGGGGGCTCATGAGGATTTATGTCTCTTGTAGATGGATATCGACATCCATATGGATTCTCCCCGGCAGTTAAAGGGATTAACTAAAACTCTTATTAAGAAAACGCGCGTTGAATTAAATCAAGTATACAGCTGGTTCTGGTCTGTGTGAACGATACGTGAAATTCGCATGGGATCAAGGTTTTGTTGTGTGTACTTCACTGTTGTATTGTGTGTGTGCACGTTTTATAACCCTATATTCAGATTATGGTGGTTAGTTCGGGGTTTAACGTCCACGGCACCGAAGTGATAATGGACGGCCCTGACGGGCGGGTTATGAGGGACAGGAAAATCTATTGCTATGGAGTACGACCTGAACACTGATCAGTTCAGGTGCAATGTAACTGTGCCACTTTGATTTACCATGACCTTTCAACAGACATGCTATGGAACAAGCCCGTCTTTTTTCCCTGGGCCGAATTGCGAGTCCAGCTACAGGGGCCGAAACTGGGACTCGAACCCACGACCCGGCGATTCCCTTCGCTCTCTTGCTCCGACGCTTAGCCGCCTGAGCTATTTCGGACTCTACATTTTTTTCAGATTATACTGCAATTCCTTAATTTATTCGGTCTCTTAAACGTCTATGGATTTCTTTTTAAATCACTTCAAATTGTCCAAGACGTTTCTCTAAAATTGTAAACCGCATAGGTCTATTTTTGGTTAAGCGCGCGCGCGCGCGCGCACACACACACACACACACACACACACACATACACACACACACACAATGGAACGATGTAATCTTCAAATTGTATTGCAGTCTCCACGTTGGCCGTTCAGGTGGAATGCTGCCACCGTGAACAATAGGACCGTTTTATGCTTTGACAATCGATTGGGAACAGGACACCTCTGTGAGCAAAGAGGTCCTCGGCCGACGTCAGCCTTCGCTGACCCGCGCACGGCCGTGCGCGGGCCAGCGAAGGCTTACGTCGGCCAGAGGAACCTTTGCCAGATGGGATCACGATTCACTCCTTCGATCGGCACATGCCATCAATATTCAGCAAGAGGTGCGATCCCCGTGAGTCCCCAAAGGCTGATTCAGGATCAGTTTCAGGTTGGTTTAGTCACAGGCACAATTTTAGACTACAAGCCCGTACCTTTTTCGGTATCATTCCTCGTGTGCATATGCACACGAGGAATGATACAGAGAAAGGTAACTGACGGGTTTAATGTCGAGTGCCTGTGGCTTGGTGGATCTATGTGTTGGTTGTGCTTCACTAAATAGGGGATGGTCAACGAATGTTAGGTGAACGAACGATTGGATTGTCGACCATCCCAGATCAAAACACAGGAGAGAGAACAATGAACAATGAACCTTTATTTTATAACGGTAAAAGTATTTGGTAACAGGACCAATTTTCAAACATGCCGTTACTACCATTAAGCTAAGAACTACCATTAAACATTATCACAAACAAAGCAACGGTTTCACAAGAAGGTAAATAAAAGCACACAGGCACAAATACTCTCTACATCAGTCACAAACACACACACACACACACATTCTACACCACACACAGACACACATGAACATACTGCAACACACGCACACACGCACACACACACACACACACCAAGAGAGAGAGAGAGAGACTCTGTGTGTGTGTGTGTGTGTGTGTGTGCGTGCGTGCGTGCGTGCGTGTGTGTTTGCGTGCGTGCGTGCGTGCGTGTGTATGGGTGTGTGTGTGCTTGTGTGTGTGTGTGTGCGTGTGTGTGTGTGTGCGTGTGTGTGTGCTTTCGTGCGTGCGTGTGTGTGTGCGTGCGAGCGAGACCATCAAACCAAGGGGCGGTCGTTCAAAAATAGTCCGGCAATGTGCAACCTCGTAATAAAACGACCTGTCCACACATTTACCTGTGACAACAGAAGCAATAACGCGGAAGGAAAATAATATGTCCCAGAACTGACAAGTCAAAAGTCGCTCAAATGTTTGGCTAGCTTCTAAGACGGCTGGGAGAATTCAGGCGAAGTTTGATCTTTCATTTCAAAGCTGCCATAAGTTTGAATCCCTTACGGTTACAACTATAAACCGAACACCCCGTAAGCTGTTCTCGGTGAGTAAACCCTTCACTGCGAGCGAAAGCAGGCTGCGTTTTTGAAATAATAATACATAGTTCTAATATATAATGATCAACAAAAGAAACGCGAAATTCGAGTGTATGTTGTATTTGTATGATAAATCCACGAAAATACAAGTTACACTATTTTTGATAGCCAGTGTACGAGCAACAACATGTAAGCATGCAGTCACCGTACTGTGTAGTAACCATGTTACCCTCCCTGTGCACAAGGCACCCGTATTGGTTAGGACGCAAGGTGTATGCTTTCCACGCACGTGCAACCTCCGTCCAGCCCGTGGACCTGTTCTTACTGACCGTTATCGCCGTGCACGCCTACAGTGGTCACAGAGTCATGTCGACTGGACCTGGCGACAGTGGCAGAACGTCCTGTTCACGGATGAGAGCCACTACTGCAACAGCCATGCAGATGAGCGCATAAAAGTGTGGCAGAGAACGCTATGCTGATGGCTGTGTGCTGGAGAACAATGCCTGGGGCGGGCCAAGCGTGATTGATTTGGAGTGGACTGTGTAGTAACCATGTTACCCTCCCTGTGCACAAGGCACCCGTATTGGTTAGGACGCAAGGTGTATGCTTTCCACGCACGTGCAACCTCCGTCCAGCCCGTGGACCTGTTCTTACTGACCAGACAGTAGGACCTGTATTCTTCCGTGGACTCGTACCAGGTCGCGGAAATGGCATCACAGCTCAGCGCTACATTGACCAAGTACTACACCCATATGTCCTGCCATTTTATCAGGGACGCAGAAACTTCATCTTGTAGCAAGATAATGCGCGTACACACACTGCACATATCACCCAGCACTTCTTGCAGCAGCACAACATCCCAGTCATGCCCTGGCCTGCCCTCAGCCCGGACCTCAATCCCATCGAACATCTCTGGGACCAACTGCAAAGGGAGATCAACGCTGTACGCCCCAGACCAACGACAGCCGCAGAACTGAAGAATACCATTGTCCAGGCCTGGAACAACATCCCCAGGGCAGCTATCAACCGCCTGATGCGCTCTATGCGCCGACGCTGCCAAGCCGTCATCAACGCCAATGGGGGTCACACGCCATATTGACTTTTTGCTGTTCCATGCTTGTTCCAAATACAGAATAAACTTCTACACTGATTACGCTGGTGTCCATGATTTCACTCATAAAATGTCGATAACATCCGTTGTATGGTTTGTCCGAAATCGACTTTCAAATGTTGGATTAAATGTGATTTGAAGGGGCTACTTCGCGTTTCTTTTGTTGATCAGTAAAATAGTAAAGCACAGTCTCCCCAGAACGAGCTCAAGGCCCAAGGCGCCGGCCTGTAGGCCTATATCGAAATGATTATATAAATAAGATCACTGTAAATTCAACCTCAACGATTGACAACCAGTCGTCGAATGAATATGGCTACAAAGTGGTTTCAGCAAGAGGTACAGATCCTCATGAGCATAGGGGCATGAGCGGTGGCGCAGCGGATTTGCATTAGTCAAAGCTACTCATTATCGCCCCTATGCTCATGAGCCCCCGCGACTGCGGGGGTTCATGAGGATCTATACCTCTTGCAGTTGGGGTGTTATTCATTTTTCCTCGCAAGAGAAAGGGTTAACTGGTCCTGTCACAAAATTCTTTCTAAGCGGCCAGACCTAATGCCAAGACGCTGGCGCAGCCACAATATCTATATCAGTGTATGCCCCAAGGTAGCATAACGTGTTATGGTCATTCACTGATAACAGGCTGGGTAACATGGTAGGGTAGCGGAAGAGGCACCAAGCTATTAAATAATAATAATAATAATAATAATAAAGGAGATTTGTTAAGCGCTTATTCTAAAATTAGCTCTAAGCGCTGATACAATGAAAAGTCTAACAGCTAACACGCACAGACACACACACAACAAACGCACACACACACACACACACACACACACACACACACACACACACACACACACATTGACACACACACACACGCGCGCGCGAATTGTGCATGGCTGGGGAAATGAACTAGTGAAAGGCAGCGTTGTAGAGGTGGGTTTTGAGAAGTGATTTAAATTAGGAGAGCGTCATTTAACAGTTACGGACAGGGGCGGGGAGACTGTTCCAAGTGGCGGGGCCAAGATGGGAGAAGGCACGACCGCCACGTTTGAAATTCAGTTGGGAAGGCAAAATTCCGGCTGGGTACCACTAAGCGGAGCTGCATGGCCAGTTACCCCCTATACTATCAGTGGACGCAGATTTTTTTAAATAAAATCATTGTTACGTCAGTCAACGTCAAGGATCCCCCACCCGTCTACGGAAGTTGAACGTGGATACCGTACAAAGTGATTTCTTCAAGACGCATCGATTGAATTCTCATGAGCCACGCAACTGCGGAGGCTCATGAGGATCTATGTCTCTTGCTGTTGGATTGGTGATAACGTTTCCTCGGCAATGATGGGGTTAAACCCACTGACCATAGGGCTGCTAAAACAATAACAGGCAACGTACGGCTTACGGTCAAGTCACAGGGGTGTGAGGAAAATAGACTGTATTCTAAGCCAGAGCGAGAGTTCACTCCGTCAGATTTTGACCGACACACTGCTGGGAAAATTCAACCCAATCCAACTGCAAGAGACATAGATCCTCATGAGTCCCCGCGGGGGCTCATGAGGATCTATGCCTCTTGCTGACCCTACTTTGTAACCATGTTCCAAGAACAGATTAGGAGTTTTGTCGCACACCTCTTAACCCTTTCAGTCTTTTCTAAAATTTGCGAGGTTTTGCCTAACGACTATGTACCACTACTAGGAGATGGACTGATCATGATAATTCAAGGGTAGTGCCAGATGAGCTTGGCGCCTTCAGGCGCCAAGCTCATCTGGCACTACCCTTGAATTGTCATGATCACTCCATCTCCTGCTGCTGGGTTCGGGGCTAAATGGGTTAAAGATCTGCCGACCGATGGCAGGGAAAGGGTTAAGAACACAATGTTACGACCTTCACCCTCACTCTGCGCGCGTACGCCTGAAAGTAGAAAATAGGTAGGGCAAGAAAATTGACATGTACTAAGAGCTGATAAGATCAAGCTCGTAGGAATGCTGAAAAGCTGAAGAAAAACTGAAAGAAAAATAGAGCGCCTCTCAGTCCCCTTGCCACCTCGTGTGGATGGAGACTACCCAGTAAGCGAAGGTCCTCGGGCCTACCACGGCCGGCAGTGGGCCCGAAGACGATTTGCTACTAGGGTAAAGCTTGGGGCAGGCGGGAGCACTGGTCTTCACATGGCATTCAACTCTCACAGCTGGCTCCAGGTCCTTTACCTAGCCACACCCCGGTAACCGCTTCTGCTGGCGGGCGAAACGTTGTGAGGGGCTGACGCGTCTCTCAGTCAGTTGAAATACTTGGAGAGGAGACGGGCGCCGCCAAGTTCGCCTAAGCCCATTGAAAGGACTGATGGACAAGCAACAGAATAAGAATAACATGCCGGATCGGTCGGGGCCCGGATCACCAACGACCGCGCACCCCATTGAAGGTCTCCAGGGTGGGGGCGACAAGTGTGTTACTGGAACCAAACCCACCATCAAGCTGCCCACGCAAGGAATAACTATCGGAACTTGGAACGTTCGCACACTCTACCAGTGCGGCAAAGTGAAGGAACTCACCCACGAGTTGAAGCGCTATCGCTGGGACATTGTAGGACTTGCAGAAGTTCGATGGACAGGCTTCGGAGAAACAACAACAGATGAAGGCCATAAAATCTGGTTCAGCGGAAAAGAAACCAAGCACGAACATGGCGTAGCTTTTATCGTAAGGAAAGAGGTGGCTGGAACTGTCATCAGCTGCACCCCCGTGTCAAGCAGACTAATCTCCATCCGCATCTCCGCCCGACCGCACAATATCACTATCATTCAAGTATACGCTCCAACAGCAGATCATGATGATGAAGAATTAGAAGAATTTTACGAACAACTGGACAACATCATCAAGAAAACACCTAAGAAAGACATTCTGACTGTCCTCGGTGACTGGAATGCAAAGATCGGCCCTGACGCCTACCAACAATGGGCAGGAACAGCTGGCAAGTTTGGCCTTGGAGAAACAAACGACAGAGGCCTGCGACTTTTAGAGTTCGCACAGAGTCACCGTCTCACCGTTGCTAATACCCTCCATCCACACAAGAAGTCAAGAACAGTGACATGGCAATCGCCAGGAGGCCTGGTCCATAACCAGATTGACTTCATCTTGCTGCCTCGACGATTCAAATCCAGCGTTAACAAAGCACAAACGAGGTCCTTTCCTGGCGCTGATATTGGCAGCGACCACAACCTCGTCCTTACTAGCCTCAAGTTGAAGCTGGCATTGAAACGAGATAGCAAGAACCCTCGCATCAGATTCGACCTCCAGAAGCTAAAAGACCCGGAAGTAGAAGAGCTCTTCCAAGCCCAGGTGGGAGGCAGATTTGCAGCCTTGGCTACTTTGGACTGTGACGTAGACACCCTTGCTGGAAATATAAAAGAGGTGTTACTTTCTACAGCAGAAGAAGTGCTGGGGAAGCAGAGGAAGCGCAAACAGCCCTGGGTAACCGATGACATCCTCGATCTCTGTGATGAGAGGAGAGCCTGGAAGAAAAAGAGAGGCCAAGACCTCACATCAGCAAACAAGTACAGACTTGTCAACAAGAAGATCAGGAAGAGGATGAAAGAAGCCAAAGAAGATTGGATTGAAGACCAGTGTTGTAGCGTGGAAGAGGGCATGGCAAATGGCAACAGCAAGAAGGCTTATGAAACGCTAAGGACCCTCACCAAGACTCAACAGCGAACAGCCACAGTCATCGAAGACAGCAGCGGCCAACTCCTTACGGAAAACACTGCTGTACTAAACAGATGGACTGAGTACTGCCGAGACTTGTATAACTACAAGGCTGAGCCAGACACCAGCATCCTCCAAAACAACCAGGCTGGGGCCAGGAAGGCTGAAGACCTGCCAGTGTTAGCTGAAGAGGTGGAAGCAGCCGTACGCGGCCTGAAGGGAGGAAAGTCTCCAGGTGTAGACAACGTACCTGCTGAACTGTTGAAACATGGAGGAGAAGTAACAACGAAGGTCCTCACTGCACTCTGTCAAAAGATCTGGGAGCAAAAGAAATGGCCAGTAGAATGGACACAGTCTCTAGTGATCCCGCTCCCCAAGAAAGGAAACCTGAAACAGTGCCAGAACTACAGAACTATCAGTCTGATAAGTCACCCTAGCAAAGTAATGCTTAGAATCATTCTCAACCGCCTCAAAACTTTCGCCGAGGAACTGCTGGCAGAAGAACAGGCTGGCTTCAGAGTTGGAAGAAGCACTGTAGAGCAGATTTTCAACTGCCGCGTCCTGATCGAGAAACATCTGCATCATCAGCGCGAACTCTACCACAACTTCATTGATTTCAGGAAAGCATTTGATCGCGTCTGGCACGACGGACTCTGGCAAGTCATGAGATCGTTCAACATAGAGGAGGGACTGATCCAAATGATAGAAGCGCTTTACAAGAACGCCTGCAGCGCGGTTCTACTTAACAATCAGTCAGGCGAGTTCTTCAGGACGACGATCGGTGTCCGTCAAGGATGCCTGCTCTCTCCTGTCCTTTTCAACATATTCCTGGAGAAGATCATGCAGGAAACCCTCCACGACCACCATACTTCAATCTCTATTGGTGGCAGATCCCTGTGCAATCTTCGATTCGCAGACGACATTGACCTCATGGCAGGCAGCAATAGTGAGCTCCAAAACCTGACAGACAAACTTTCAACTAGCGCAGGGTCTTATGGCATGGAGATCAGTACGGATAAAAGCAAAGTGATGATCAACACCACAAGCGACAGCAGCAGCAACATTCACATGAACGGCCAGAAGCTAGAAGAGGTCAATAGCTTCAAGTACTTGGGAGCCACCCTGTCCAAAGACGGTAGTTGCATAGCAGAGATCCGTATCAGGATAGGTACAGCAACATCCGCAATGGCCAGGCTGGACAGGATATGGCGAAGTAACTCCATCAGCTTCACCATCAAGTACAGGCTTTACAAGTCCCTCGTAGTGTCTATTCTACTCTACGGCTGTGAGACTTGGACACTGCTTGCAGACTCAGAAAAGAAAATCCAGGCCTTTGAGAACAAGTGCCTGAGGAAGTTGCTCCGCATCTCGTACCGCGAGCACAAGACCAACGAATATGTACGGAGCATCGTCACTTCCCTGGTGGGCCCACATGAACCCCTTCTGGCAACCGTGAAACGGCGCAAGCTTGCTTGGTTTGGCCACGTGACCCGACACAACACCTTGTCCAAGACTATCCTCCAAGGCACTCTCGAAGGCAGTCGTCGGCGAGGTCGTCAGAGAAAGAGTTGGGTCGCAAACATAAAAGAATGGACCGAACTCGAGATGCCAGACTTGCTTGCCACCGCCCAAAATAGAACTCAGTGGAGAGCACTGTCTGTTGCTGCTGCCTTTCAGTCCCCCCAACGCCCAGTTCGGGCAAGGGACTGATGATGATGATGATGAAAGCTGGAGCAGACAGAACAAAATGCATGTAAACCCATTTCACCGCTGCATTTCCCAAAATATGCAGGTGTCACCTAAAGTCAAGGTGCCAGTTGCAGGAGATGGATCGACCCTGATAATTCGAGGGTAGTGCCAGATAAGCTTGGCGTCATCAGGCGCCAAGGTCATCTGGCACTACCCTTGAATCATCCTGCTGTAATGTGTCAGGGCTACTAAATGGGGTAACGAGCAAACGAAACTGCGACATCATCCAAAGATTCCGATTATTTCGCATTTCTTTTGCTCGTCAGTATATCTCTCAAAAACTGTATATGGGAAGATGTTTTTGCTCACCTTGCTGCAATGTTTTTCTATCCCACGAAGTACCACAATTGTCCTACTTTTAGACTATACGAAACTAACAGTTTAATGCCTTTAAAATGTGTGTGTGTGTGTGTGTGTGTGTGTGTGTGTGTGTGTGTGTGTGTGTGTGTGTGTGTGTGTGTGTGTGTGTGTGTGTGTGTGTGTGTGTGTGTGTGTATGAAATATTTTGAAAACATTATGCAAATATACCAAACGCGCAAAAGTTAAATTTCTAAATATACTGACGGGAAAAAGAAATGCGACGTTTTTGGTATCGGAAACACTGAAAGTGTGATTCCAAAAATGTCGCATTTCTTTTGCTCTTCAGTATACAAAATAGAGTGAAACAGAAAGACGCATAAAATATCACTTAGGGAGACTGCACGCTATGTCGAAGGGACTGGACGATAATGGTAGGGCTGGGGTAGAGGGTGTAGGGAAAGAACAGGGCGATCAAAGAGAGGACAAAACCAGCCAGTTTCGGGCCTCTGAACAGGCCACACAGGGCAATTGCTTCCGGTGCATGTAGTAACTTTGCCGCAAGAAATAATTTTTAAAATGTCCTCCTTTTTTGCAATTGTTTTAGGGTGTAAAACTTCAATTTTTTTTTTTTTTTTTTGTCTTTTTGGGTGTTTTGAGTAGCAAAAGGCATGACAGGTGGTGTGAAAAAGAGCAAAATTTGATAATTTTAGTCGACCTAGCGTGCTCATGGGAGCCTATATGGGGCATGTGCACAGTTGTATGCAGTCTTGCAGACGACAGTTTTGTCATGGTGTGTACTTAGTGCATTAGCGTGTTGCTGAAAACGCTAACAGAAAATTTGTTTAAGAATTGCTGGAAATAGTCCTGTAATATGCTCCACGTGGATTTTTTGTGTGGGCAGAAAGGTTCTTCGTTCCAAGCTTTGTGTTGCAAGAGGCTAGTAGAGAAGAGTGTGTGAAATGGGGGCGTAACCTAATTGCCCTGTTAACCCACACCCCCAAGGCTGCTTAGCGTTTTTGTTTGTAGTGGACATGGCCCAGCTCTGACTGTGAGTTCCCGGTAAGCAAAAAGATCCTCGGGCCTGCGACGGCCGCAGTGCGCAGTGGACCCGCGCACGGCTGTGCGCGGGCCCACTGCGGCCGTCGTGGGCCCGAAGACGTTTTGGTACTGGGGTTAAAACTAAGCCCTCTCTCTCTCTGTCTCTCTCTCTCTCTCTCTCTCTCTCTCTCTCTCTCTCTCTCTCTCTCTCTCTCTCTCTCTCTCTCTCTCTCTCTCTCTCTCTCTCTCTCTCTCTCTCGTCTCTCATTCTCTTGCGTGTATATATGCGTGCCTGCGGGTGCGTGTGCTTTCATGCATGCGTACGCGCGCTTTCATGCATGCGTACGTGCATGCGTGCGTGCGTGCGCGTGGATGATCTGGATATATTAATACGGTTGAAGGCCCACTACCGCCGTAACTATTAAAAAATACACTTCTGTTACACTGAGATGGTTACGAAACGCAACACAGGTTTAGTTATGGTTCCGTAGACACACACCGACAATCCAGTTCATCATACGTTGTCGTTATATCAAGTGACCTGAGAATGACTCCACTCCGTTCTATGAATACGTGACACCACTTTCAGTACGAGAAACAGCTAAAAGTAGATTGACACGCTAACGGCAGCGCCGGCAGAATAAATAAGTGAGATTACGCCTGTGCTTTTGCTGCGTGTCCAAACTGCTATTAAAGTTCATTAGGCGTGTCGACAAGGCCGGCATAACAAACACAGATGGTGCTGAAATGTGTCTTCAGATACTTTATGCTTAATGTTACTTTAAGATAAACCGACTGTCGGCTGTATGAGTGTATTTTATTAACGTGATTTAGTTTACATTTTACTACGATGAGTTTTCGGGCTCATCCTTTTTGTTTTGCTTGCTATAATATCACCTTTTTTGGCGATAAGCTGACGAAATTAGCTTGCATAGGTCCTATGCCCAGAGTATGTGCGTGCGAGTGTGACCAATAGTGGCGGGGACGGGTGGAGGAGGGAGGTAAAACTCAGAAGGCACGAAAAAAGAAAAACTTTCGCAGTGTACAGCAGCAAGCTGCAACTGGCATAGCCTGATCATCATGTGGTCATCATGCGTGGGATCATGAAGATATATGACCCACCCCCCTCCCCTCTTCTCCAACCCCTCCCCCGTCCCCCCCCCCCCACACACACACACACACACACACCCACAATCGCCACCACCACCTCACGTCCATCCACTTCTTTGTTTCTAGGGGAAATAAAACAGTTTCAAGAAATTCTCCTCTTTTGTCAGTTCCAACATTTGAAGGCTGTCCTCGAAGACTGATTTCATCAGTACTGCTAATAGTAAGTAGATCGAAGACAATAGCGTGGCGCCTTGAGGCATTAAGCTGATCCGGAAGTACCCAGGAGCCTATCAAACGAAGGTCACGGAAACGAACGGTTTCGGACTGTGGAACGATAGCAAAAGCTTTTGTTTACTCTTTTGGTTTCGTTTTGCTTTACTGATTATATTTCAATGACCAAATATTCGTCTGTAGTGTAGAGCAAACAAACTGGACAAACTGTAGACCTGTTTTCGAAAATAAAAAAATTAGAGGGGGGTGCGGGGTGGAGGGGGCGGACCTAGCTTGTGAAATCCTTATCTAACTCCCCTAGCCATAACTCAAGAGAACTTGGCAAACAAACCACTGAAATGATATGCAGTAATCTTCTCCGTATACCCACAAACCCAATGCGCAAAGGGTCGTCGGACCGACGGCCCTTTGCTCACTGGGCACAAACTTGTCTGCCGGTCTGCTTTCACATGATAAAGTAGATTGCTCACCTAATGACATTCACCTTGACACACAAACTGAGGGGCGTGTTAACCCATTCACCGCCAGTTATTGCAGGTGTGTTATGAAATCCCTTTGTCAAATCAACGCCTATGAACCGTATTCGTTGAAGGGACATGGATAAAAACTAGGTTCAACGTGGTGATCAACGCCTCTTGCAGTTCTGTAGTGTTTGATGTTCTCGACAGTTCAGTGGCTGATAATGCGTATGTGTTATTGGTATGTATCCAAGTCATGCATACCCCAGTGTGTATATCTAGGGAAGAGTGTGCACTGCTTGTGTGCGATGGGTCTGTGATTTTGAACCTTACACCTCTAGGCCGTAATACCTACTGGTCTTTAATTCTGGTCAGTCCTTGCGACTCATCCGCAATGTCAAAACAAAAAGCACAGAGCTACATCACACAATGGTACGATTTTGAATATGCACTGTACAGAGGAAGCGTTAACGTTGTTCCTTGACTGCCCAGCATATCGTTTAGACGTTAGTCCGAACATTAAGGCAGCTTAACCCCTTGACTGCTACTGACGATACAGCTCAGCCGAGCGGTATCGTCAGCAGAAGTCAAGGAGTTAATGTGCATTTAGCCGAGGGGTTGTGTAACCGATCCTCTTTGTCGTGCAGTCTTGGTATCATCCTGAACTGATTGTGACTGTGACATCCTAAGTAAAACATGTACGTACATGTATGTATTTGTTGGAATAAATTGCAGCTGACATTCTTTTCATCAGACAGACCATTTGGACGCAATTTTTACTTGTGAAATCTTTATTCTTTCAACGACCAAAAGCCCCATCCGTCCGAGAAACATGGATACAAATTAGTCTCAGCAAGAGGCATAGATCCTCGCGCTGGGACCATATGGCGTTGAGGCGCGTCCCCTGGGTGGTGGATAGGGGGTCCCTCGCGAGAGGGGTGCACCGAATGAAATAAGGTGCCGTGAACCAACATGGTCTAAGGGAAGGAGACCCCTGGTCCTCCTAGTAAGGAGGTTGGGCGTGGGGGTAGCTTCCCCACCCTGCAAATAAGGAAATAGCTACAAAAACGCCGACGAAAAGACAAACAGCAATTTCTTTCCTGGAGGAGGAAGGTCAAGCAGACATCAAGAGACTGGGAACCACCTGGAGTAAAATCGAAGGAGAATCACAGGACAGGAGTCGCTGGAGGTCTCTCGTCGATGGCCTATACCCTGGGAAGGGTGACAGGCGCGAGTAAGTAAGCAAGTAAGAGGCATAGATCCTCATGAGCCCCCGCTGTCGCGTGGGCTCATGAGGATCTATGGCTCTTGCGGTTGGATCACGTTCATCTTTTTGGGCAGTGTGAAGGGGTTTAATCAGAATTGCCTGCAGAGCGTTGTGTCGTGCTTAATTCCAGAATATTTGGAACCGTTGTTTGAAGAAACTAAGATATATGATAGAAAACTGTGCTAGTGCATGGAACAAAATAAACAACACGACGTTTTAGATCTCGAATCCTTCCTCTCGGGTGACGTGGAAACAATGCACTACAGAAGAGAAGAACCTCCATTCGAATCCTTCCTTGTTTATCAGATAAAGAAGTTACCGGACGCTGCTCGATTGAATCTCTGTCGCGCTTAGGACCGCGAGTCCCGCTGATGCTATTGAGCCACTGATCATAATCATGATACGTGCAACTCGACCTGTGTCACAATCTGTGATTCAGTATTACGCTAGTATGTCACCCTCAGCTGTTATCTGAAAACACGTCACAAACTACTTCCATGTCACTAACTATTTCAACGCGAGTAAAAATCTGGGTCTTGTTTCGGAGACTATGTTTTGCACAACTGAGAGGACGCCATTTTTACCCGTTCAGTGAAAATCTGAAAATCTGAACACCACCCAACTGCAAGAGGTATAGATCTATGCCTCTTGCCACATTGAATCCATGTTCCTTCGAAAGCTAGGGCATTTTGGTGTTGAATGAAATAAAAATGCTAAACTCAGTCTGCGTCAACTGGCACTGACAAGGTTAATAGATTTCACCATTCCTGGCTCCTGCGCCATCTCCCAATCCTCAAAAGGCCATTGGGCCGACGTCGGCCACCGTTGGCCCGTGCACGACTGTGCGCCGGCGGGCCAATGGCGAACGATGTCGGCCCGATGGCCTTTGCGCGCTGGGCTGATCGTTTTGCACAATATAGTGAGTTCCCGGCATTGCTCAAGCAGTTGATATCATTGATGATTACAAATCAGCTGATGCTATAGCGATCGAAACTGAAATGGTCCCGTGCTCAAAGATTTTAGTACAGTCAATCACTGCCGAGTGATGTCCAGTTATCTTCGCAAGGCCCACAGACCTTGACCTTACAATGGTCAGCCGGCAGCTCACGGTTATCATTAGCTTCAGGTTGAAACGCCTTACCTTCATTCATGTACAAAGTTCCTCCGCCCCAGGCGCGTCTTCTTCCGCTTATAAGATTTATGATAATCCACCCGTCAGAAAAGGAGTGTAGCGTTTGAAACTGTGCCAAACCAACCCAGACTGATCACAACCGATCTATGAACATTCTCTTGAAGCTTACATGGGAATCTACGTCTCTAAAGTATTATTGTCTCACTGACCTTGACCTTACAGGACGATCTGACTTTCTTTCGACAAAGTATGTAGAAGCCAGACGGAACAGACCTTGGGAAACGATAGGTTCTGGTAAGCTGTGTGGTATCCACTACAGTAAACAACAGGCTGCGCTCAGTACATACCGTGTGTATCGTGTGTAAACTAGGAGCAAGTTTTCGATCTGCACAGTAAGCAGAAGCTCGTCGGGCCGACGTTCGGCCACAGTTTGCCTGCCCACGGCCGTGGCCGTGCGCAGGCAAACTGTGGCCGAACGTCGGCCCGACGACCGTTTGCTTACCGGGTGTGTGACCAGGGGTTACTGTCAACTGCTGATCGCGTCCCCGGATCGGGGTCCACATCATTCCAGTGTCATCACGCATAGTCACGTTCCATCTGCAAGCGGCATAGATAAATAGGTCCTTGCTTCTGCAATGGGCTCACGAGAATCTATATATCTTCCTCGGACGGTGTAAACGCGACCTCCACATTCCAGATTCACGTGTTAACATCTTCCCTATCTCAGGTCAGGTCGGCACTACACGCTGCCACTTCAAACACAGTTTAATATTCAGCATTATGACAGCGCAGCGGGAGATTACTTTGGCGCCTTCGATCTGGCAATACTCTTGAACTATCATGGTTGATCAATCTCTCAATGCTGGTACACGGTCTTTAACAACACCAGTTCCCAAAGTTTCTATTATCAAGTGTGAATGTGTCAATATTGTTGATATCCTTCTGAAGGGTTTTGTTGTTTTTCTAACCCCTTCAGTGCAAGTTGACGCAGGCTGTGTTTCTGCAATCTTCGTTATCAAGACACAAAAAAACCAACAACATTACATGTCCCAGAAACATGCATTCAAAGTGATGCCAGTCAGCAAGAGATATAGATCCTCATAAGCCCCCGCAATATATCTCTTGCAGTCGGGTGGTGCTCAAATTTTCTCGGCACTGAACAAATTATCCCATTGGAGACGTGCCGCACCCGGATACGCGGCATACGGTCCTCGTATCTAAATGGACTACATCAGTCTCCACTAAGCTAAAAACGAAAATAGCATGTTCGCATAAATACTGTCATCTCGTGCATAGCACTTTCTCTAATGTAATGCCAAGAGAGACTACGGTCGCCGATCAGTGACCAAGTGTGAGATGTCCGTCAGGAACCACCGAGACTACCACTGACCACGGGAACAGTTATCGAGAACTAAGATTCGCGTTTCGAGAAGCCAGAGAGTGGTGGGCACTGCCGCGCGTATAGTGCGATAATAGCGGCAACCCTTTTCGGTGACGGTGGAGATACCATCTTGAATTCACTGGACGAGCTGAAGCGATCAGATAACGTAAGCGTGTGTATACTCTGTTTAGAATCTGCCACACTAATGGGTCGGTGGGAGAAAGAGCAGGGGGTGGTGCTGGAGTGGGTGCCGTTTGATCGGTGCATGTTTAACACATTTAACCCCAAGGCCGCATTTTCCAAATTTTCGCAGTGTCACCTAACAACTATGTACCAGTTGCAGGAATTGATTGAGCATGGTAATTCAAGGGTAGTGTCAGATTAGTTTGGCGCCTGATGGCGCCAAGCTAATCTGGCACTACCCTTGAATTGTCATGGTCAATCCGTCTGCTGCTGTAGTGCACCGGAGCTAAATGGGGTTAAGCGACATCCACAGACATTACTGGTTAGGTGGAATAATAATAATAATAATAATAATAATAATAATAATAATAATAATACCGTTATTATATAGGCGCTTTTTCTCAATTTTGGGCGAATCGACTCAAAGCGCCGCGAACTGAAACCCAACACGCACACTCACGTAACAGACACGGATTTACGCCATCTAAGACAGACACAGTACAAGACAGACGAAGGGCCAGTTCAGCTACTGAAGTTACAGAGATTTTTGATTGCTTGTATTTGAAATTTATAAAGTGGCCTGAAACCGGTACCAAAGTGGGGGGGGGGGGTGGGGAGGGGGGGGGTGGGTGGAAGAGAGGGTGGGTAGCAAAGCTGACTAAGCGTACACAATCACAAAAGTTTTAACCATTTCAGCGCCAACACCATACAGCAGTAGATTGATTGACCATGATAATTCAAGGGTAGTGCCAGATTAGCTTAGCGCCTTCAGGCGCCAAGCTAATCTGGCACTACCCTTGAATTATCATGGTCAATTCACCTCCTGCAAGTCACGGTACATAGTCGTTAAGTAACACTTCCAAAATTCGGGAAATGTGCCCATGGCGCTAAAAAGGTTAAGGACGTACTGTTGCACATACCACCACGAGAGAGACAGAGACTGAGAAAGGGGGGGGGGGAGTGGGGTACCTTCCGCTGTTTACGTTAATCAGATACAATCGCTCGATCATTAATCATAAACAAAAACAATGAACCAAACAACCTTACCTCCTGCGTGGAGATTCATAACATAGGTATCCAGCTAAGCCGCATTCCCAGTGATCTAGTGATCTTGGCCTACAACACTGGCGGGCTTGGGACAGGTGTAAATACCAGTAGATCTCCGGTAGGATTACAGGTGAGCCTGTCCCCACCGAGTTCCGCTATCGGGACAGATCAGGTAAACACGCCTCAGCGAGTGCAGTCATAAGCTTAAAGTACCATTACGCATAAATCTAAAGACACATTTCAGCACCAGTTGTGTGTGTTACGCTTTGTCGACATGCCTACTGAACTTAAACAGCAGTTTGTACACGCAGCAAAAGCACACGCGTAATCACACGTATTTATTCTGCGCTGAGGTTAGGGTGTCAGTCTATTTTTAGCTGTTTCTCACACTGATCACGTTGTATTTATAAAACGGAGTGGAGTCATTGTCAGGTTACTTAATAGAAAGACGACGAGTGCTGAACTGGATTGCCTTGTGCCTAAATGAACCATAGCTAGGCCTGTATGTAGCGTTTCGTAACCATCTGTTACAGAAGTGTATCTTTGAACAGTTACGGCGGCGCGGTAGTGGGCCTTCATTGCGGCATACTGTGACTTTCTCTTGGTTCATACCGGCAAAGCCCGCAACATGAACTGCTAATGTGAAACCTCTGGCTCAAATCCTTCCGTGTCGAGAAAACCTGAACACCATCCAACTGCAAGAGGTATAGATCCTCATGAGCCCCCGCAGTTGCGGGGGCTCATGAGGATCTATACCTCTTGCTGACACCGCTTTGAATCCATGTTCCTGGGACAGCTCGCCTCTTTTGTGTTGAATGAACGATGATTACAGAAACACAGTCTGCGTCAGCTGGCACTGAACGAGTGAAACTCTCGGAATTAAATGACTTCCGATTTGTAGAATGGAAGTCATTTAGTTCTGGAAGTTGAAGGGTTAAGTAATGGAAGAGATTGCCCCAGTATTTGATTCGTGTAGTGATAGATAAACTCCCTATTGCACTTGCCGCCTACTACGGAAAGAATACTGACGAGCTAAAGAAATGCGACATTTACGGAATGCATCGGAAACACTTTAGCGTTTCCAGTGATTCCAGAAACGTCTCATTTCTTTTGCTCGTCAGGATAGGTTTTAAAATATTTTTTTAAAAAATCCTTGCTGTTTCTTTCACTTGCATCACATGGACACAGAATTACGTCTTGATTTTTTTTTTTAATGGCAGACTTTCTGGTGGTGCATGACTTCCCCAGCTCAGTGGTATCAATGAGAAAACTTCACAGAAGTAATACGATCAGTGACTGTGAAAAATGTGGAGGGATGCGTCTTTAAACCCCAAGATGACAATCTCAGCCTCAGGGAGTCCTAGAGAAAACCTCTCGCAAAATATGTGCCTCTGGCAAACGGAGGGGACAAATAGCGCACACACCCACCAAGTGCACGCGACGCTAGTTAACCCTTATCATTCGGAATACACCAGTGTGTGAAATAAGTTTAACTAAAATAGTTAAAGGGTGGTGCCAAAATAGCTTGGTGCCTCTAGGCGCCAAGCTATTCTGGCACTACCCTTGACTGACTAAAGCCTTTGGTCTATGTCCTTATCTGTAAGTACTATAATGTAGCTTGCATATGGCAGTGTACAAATTTGTAGCTTTAGCCTCAGTATGTTATGGGTTAAGAACAACAGACATCGAGGCAGACTGACCTAATGTTGATCCCATTCAGCAGGTCCTATACCTGCCAATTTAGAACTCACCCCTGCAATTTCTATTCTCTTTTGCAAAGGTCGAAAGTCTGTCGCCTTAATGTGTACATGTGAAAGGGCGGGGGGCCGAGCTGATTCAGCGCAAATGAGATGTTAACTCATTCGAGACAAGCCGGCGCACCCGGATGCAGACGCGGCATAAGCTAGGCCGCCTATCCGGAAGCAGCACGTCTTGGGTGAGTTAACCCCTTCCCTGCCAGTGATCACGAATTTTGTTGTCCGAAACGACTGCACATTGAGCGACGTTCTCATGAAGAACGCAGATGTAATTAAGACAAATATGGGCATACAGAATTCAAGTTAAGGAACTAACAAGAAACATAAATCCTCATGAGCCCCCGCGACTGCGGGGGCTCATTAGGATTTATGTCTCTTGTTAGCCCTATAAATTCTTTTCAACTGGTTAGCTTTCGCCTTGCCCCGGCAGTTAAGGAGTTAAAGGTGCCGGATGGCGTACAATCGAGACATACCGCAAAAAAGGCTACCAGCTAATGATGTCCGCACTGACAGACGCGATTTGCGGACACGTGGCAAAAGAATACCATGGCGACTTACACTGCAACACGGGCTGCGACAAAGCAAGCAGATCGACCATGTGTGCCTGATTGGCTTGGCACCTGACGGTAACATCCCTTAGTCCTTTGTAAACAGACCCCATGTCATTACATGAAAAAGGCAGACCTGTGCACAGCGTGTAATCGTACCAGCCAGGAGGACGTCACAGTCCGTTTGGCACAATTTCCAAATTAAAGAGGACTAACAAAAGAATTATGGGAACACGCGTTTTTATGTGGAAAATTTTTGTACTTGTATACAATTTAGCATACAGTACAGTTGAAGTACCATTACGCCTAAATCTGAAGACACATTTCAGCACCAGTTGTGTTTGTGATGCCTTGTCGACACACCTAAATGAACGTTAATAGCAGTTTGGACGCACATCAAAAGCGCACGCGTAATCGCATTTATTTATTTCTGCGCTGCCGTTGGCGTGTCAGTCTATTTTTAGCTGTTTCTCGCACTGAGAGTGTCGTACTTCTAGAACGGAGTGCAGAAAATTGTCAGTTTACTTGATATAAAGACGGCGTGTGCTGAATTTGATTGTCCTGTGTCTAAATGAACCATAACTAGACCTGCGTGTACTGAGCGTTTCGTAATCGTCAGTCACTGGAACTTGAAATACAGCTGATCTAACCTTTGACAACAGGTTGACCAGATGCGGCCAGTGGGGCCGCGGCATCTTAAAAGTCGACCGGTCTCACAGAGCAGTCTCAGGCAAAATTGGGACGGAGTGGTTGGACCGCCGCCTTGCCGATGTGCGAGACTGACATTAGAAGTGTGTCGTGCATACCTACTGATCAACGATTGAGATTCAGAACAGTTTATCGTGTACAAACTTTCACTAGGGCTGTGTGGGGACTCGAGTCACAGACCCCAGTAGCAAAACGTCTCCGGGCGGCTCATGACCGTGACGGCTGCAGTGGGTTCGTCAGTCTTGCCCCGGCAGTTAAGGGGTTAGAAGTTGTGCGTCAGTTGTGCATCAGCCGACTAACAGGTCACAGATTTCTCAGAAAACATGGCAAGTTTGCGAAAGGCATTCTTCGCATGTCTGTACTCACATCCTGAACCAACACTGCGGCGTTTTTCAACATTTGCTCCCCGTAATTTAATGATACGCTTCGCACACAGGGCGAGGGAACCTTACGCCGAGACATAGGCTTAAATGTCTCTTGACACCGGCTGTCACTGAGATAGCGCGATGGTGTGTCTCACCGAGAGCCACCGTCAGGCGCCTAACTCGTTGAGTTTTTCCTCGTCTTGTGGTACCGCAATGTTTGACTGACAAGGAACACATGGTTGACAGATTTTAACGGCAAGGCCGCAAAAAAGACTGATTTACAGTAAAGCACTTATGTGCACAACCCAGCCCCCCCCCCTCCCCCACACCCCCACACCCTATGCTGAAAAGGGGCAAGCTGCGTTCACTTCCCTGCGTACGAAGAAAAGAACGCAGCCTGCCCCTTCTCAGCATTGGGGAGGGAGGAGGAGGCTATGCATAAAAGTGAAAAAAGCCATTTGACAAACTTGACATGTCAGTTCGGCACAGACCCGGCTCGATGAAATATGTGTGATCTTTCTCGAATTTTTTTTTTTAAACCAAGGTTTCTCAGCTCTGCTATATGCCTGCATGGCATTACCATTATTTAATATATATAGGCTTAATATATATAGGAGGTCTGGATATTCTCCAGTGGATGGCGGGGCGCCTGGGGGTAGTCCCTACTACTTTATGTAGGTGTTCAATGGAAGGCTCAAAATGATAGGTCTGTCATTCCTTCTCTCCCACTACCCTCTCCTTTCTAGAACTAGTGAGCGATGCAGTCACAAAAAGGGCAGCTGATGTCGCGATGACACAATGCAAGCTTCCCAGCCTGGAATTCCATGGTATTAGCACAGCATTCTCAGAATTGAATGAAACATTACGTCCCTTGGAGCTAATCTGATTGAGTGCATTTTTTTGGCTTTGGGTGGCGACGCCTTTGTTAAAAGTAAATTCATATATATCAAAATCATCTCATTTGAAATTCATCAGATAAGATTTTTTATTTATTTGTTTTTGCATATGTACAATACAATACAATACGATACAACAGACCGAATCACATCCAGACAGCCAAAGCGACCATCTTTATTAAGTTTACCTCCACCAAAATGCCCCCCCCCCCACCCCCCTTCTTCCCAGCATCAGTTCAGATTTACTGATTGAGTGCCTTTTTTTGCAAGTGAAGCTGATGCCTCGTAGTCCGTCCCAATCGACAAGGGACTGAAACAGGTGCCTTGTCGGCCATCTGCGGAAACTTGTGTAAAGATCTGCCACTAGTTGCAAGATACGCAGTTTCAAGTTTCTAAGTCAGCAAATGCCAGTCAGTGTCCCTCTGCGGCACCGCAGCGAGAGTTTAGACTGATGCTAAAAACAGCTATAAATGGCTTTCAGGCAGGTACTGGCTGTTGAAAACGACGTGCAACTCGACCTTGCTATGTGATAGTCATCATGATAATCGTCCTAGCATGCGGTCTTAACATATCATACTGAGGCTAAAAGCTTCAAATTGGTACACTGCCATATGCATGCTACATTATAGTACTTACAGATAAGGATATAGACCAATGGCTTTAGTTCAAGGGTGGTGCCAGAATAGCGTGGTGCCGGCCTAGAAACGGTAAGCGGCTATTCTGGCACTACCCTTGAACTATTTTAGTCACACTTATTTCACACACTGGAGTATTCCGAATGATAAGGGTTACTACTCTTATTCGATACGGATACGCGGTTGTATGCCTGCAAGGTAAACATTACATTACAGTCAATCGCAGATACCTAGGCCTAATACACTTCACTGTAAATCATTGTCGCGGGTGCATATCATAATTATTATCATTCATTGTGACTTACCGTTTTCCCCTGCGGGCTGCACAATAGGGTAACAATACAATTATACTATCTGGTCACTGTCGATCCATGTCGTCCGGCTTCGCTGATCAGTCCGTTGTCAGGTCTTCTGTAAATGCACAGATCCATGCAACGAATGAGAAATTTAGTCAACGTCCTGCGAACAGTATCCCTGACACAGTGACACTCTTCTTACCGGCAAGCAGACTCCAAACAGTGCAATATTCCCACAATGTCCATATAGCGCATAATTCAACATGACGTGTCTACAAGAAAAACGCCACCCAGCAAGCAAAAGGTCCTCGGGCCGACAGCAGTCGGTCGCAGTTAGTGGCCCCCGCCGCGCACGCTGTCGTGCGCGGCGGGGGCCAACTGCGACCGACCGTGATCGGCCCGAGGAACTTTTGCTCATCGGTCGGCCGGGGATGTTTTCTCACGTGGGTTGCGTTACGCCAAAGCCCATTCACCGTCGACAACAAAACGTGTTCTGCACATGACATGATAAGCACAGCCCTTGTTTTCATAGTGTCAACCGAAAAATGCCGGTGATTCACAATGCACGAGGAAAGATTTGCAGTCAACAGAAGCAGTTATACAGAGAACTACTATGTGCGAAGAAAACAAGAATAAATAAGACATTAAAAGAAGCAGTGTCGTCAAGACGCACATCATCTCATTTAAATTGGCGTACATCCTTCGTCGACCCTATCACATCGGCTGCAGATATATATGTATCGTGAGCCCAACATTCAACCCGTTCTACGATATGCAAGAGGCATAGATTCTCATGAGCCCCTGCAATTGCAGGGGCTCATGAGAATCTATGCCTCTTGTTGAAAAGATCTTTCATCTGCACCTCCAGCTTGGGAAATCACTGTGAGATAAGTCTGAGTGAGAGTGGTTTTTGGTGTGTATGGGGATTCCCAGGCCGCCAGTAAATCTGGTGACAGGCAAAGAAAAGGGGACGAGGGCAAACGGGGTCATGCTAAAATCCCGTCACGCAAGTCTTGTTAGATCACAGGCATAAATTTGCATGAATCACGCAGTGACGATGCTCATGATGAAGTACTCTGTGTGTGTGTGTGTGTGTGTGTGTGTGTGTGTGTGTGTGTGTGTGTGTGTGTGTGTGTGTGTGTGTGTGTGTCAGTGTGTGTGTGTGAGTGAGTGAGTGAGTGAGGGTGAAGGAGAGAGAGAGAGCGGATGAAATGTAAATCTATCTAACTGCAACTTGCAAAATTCCGTTACGAGTATTCCTAGTTCCGCTAGCCAAGTGCTGCCATGTCAATGTAAAATCGTTCTACCATCACAACCACCACCACGACAGTCACACGTTAGAGATGTGCTGCATACGGATATGCGGCAAACGAAGACGGCGTTCGAAGCATGCCGTTTGTATCAAACGCTGCCTTAACACATTCAAGACGTGCCGCCTTCGGATACGTGGCTTAGTGAAGCCGCGTATCCGGAGACGGCACGTCTCTAATGAGTTAATTTACCGGGTATATATATGCGGAGAGTATCTGTATGTCTCGAAGAATATCACGTATAAAACAAAATTGCAACTGCCACTGTCTCCTGATCTATCATCATCCGGCCCCTCCCCCCCCCCCCCCCCGGCCACCCCCTCCACCCCAACCCCCTCCCCCACCCCTCCGCCCGCAATAACCTCCCATCCTTAGCCCTCCACCCTCCTACCCTCCACTACCGAAAACAAACAAACACGCTTGTGTGAGTGCGTGCGTGAGTGTACTATGCTTGCTCCCGTGTGTGCGGTTTGTGTGAGCGGCGGCGCACGCGGGTCCGGCTGTGTCGTAGGGCTAGTCGAGACACCCATCACAGGGGAAGCTATATCTCCGTCAGCGGTGCAGTCGTCCTCAGTAGAATTCGCTCCCTTGTTCCCAAACCATTTGCTCCAGTGTCCTCAACATGATATTGCAGAACCGTTTTCAGTGAGATACAAGATACAAGAGCAAACTGTTCACGCATGCTAGTGATCGTAAAGAAGCATGTGATACAGGCACAAATTACATCTTAAAAAACACGCAAAAGAAAAAAAAAAAAAAAAAAAAAAAAAAAAAAAAAAAACATGCCATTTCAGGTGTGTGCCGTGTTTTAACTCAGTCATTCGAGACGGCGACACTGCCCTTTATTTGTTGTGGCCATCCATCTCCCTGGGCTGTGGAATGCGTCGCAGGGTTAACAAATTAATTCATTCAGGCCCGACAAAGTCAAGTCATGGATCGAGCATGATAGTTCAAGGGTGGTGCCAGAATAGCTTGGCGCCCATAGTCATGCTCGATCTGTCTCTAGAATGGCACTATATTCCTTCAGAGGGCAACTTCAAAATTTGGGGATTTCGGTCCTGGGGCAAAATGTGTTAATTCAGCAATTCTAGGCCGCCCGTGACAGCACGGACCAATAACTGGTCAATGCCGGAGTAGTATATACGTGGAACACGGAAACAAAACATCTTTATTGGCAACACAACTGACTTTTCTATTATTTTTTTTTTTAATCCGCACACACTAGCAAAACGGATGTTAATGAATTTTCCGTCCCAGAAAAAGTGAACAACACCCAAGTGCAAGAAGGATGGATTCTCAGGAGCTTTCGCAGCTGCAAGGACTAGTACAGGATGTGTGCCGGCCTCAGTCCTGCTGACACAACTTTGTATCCATGGCCTGTTCTCGGACGGCCGGCTTGGGCTCTGTGCGTTGAATCCTGAGGCTGATTTTGTAAAATTTGTTTATTGTCCTATGAAGGATACATCATTATATATTAGGAGAAGCCGATCAACTGTGTTTTAATTCAGGGGTGGTGCCAGAATAGCTTAGTGGCGCCTTCGGTCCACCCTTGAACTATCAGTCAAATTCAGTCATTTCAAGCAATGGGTGTATCAGGATGATAAGGGTTAACACAGATTTCAGTTCTGAACACGTATGGCCGGCGTCGGCAGACATACGATACATTCGCTGTTCGGCTCTGGACTACAACCGATAACACTTTTCTGATCACAGTTTCGTACAAGTCAGCTCCATAAGCGTGAGGCCATCGTTTTACCAAGTGTAGAGCAGTATCTCGTACAAATGCTGACAATAATATGGGTGTGTGGGCTGTGTGTGAATGTACACGTGTTGTCCCTGTGGCTGGTCACTGGTGTGGTCTGTACGTTACTCGTTTCCACCCCACGTCACTAAGTCAGTTACACGGCACACACTGGGGCCACTTCAACCTCACTATGGACCCACTCTCAAGTGGGGCAGACATGGTTAAAAATTTGCCGAGTCCCAGTCCCCGCTGTGATTTCCCACCTGAAGAAATTAAAAAAAAGACTACACTCCCTGTGGCGAGGGTTACTGTCGTTGTACAGATCACGTGGCAGACTGTTCTGGACACTACGGTAAACTAACCTAAGTCCCGGCACTCACGTGGTGTGTCTACACTTAACTTTGCCCTTAATGAACTAACGGCAATCACTGATGACGATTTCTTCAGGAACGTCACCAACATTGTTGTTCTCAAACTGCCGGTATAACAACGGCTTGTCCTACATCAGTCCAGGCGCCGCTTTCCACTTCATGGTGAACCTGAGAGAACTGTGGCTGCACAACAACTACCTGACCTACACTACACTCGCCCCTGTGTTGTCAGTCACCACACTCACACTACTAGAACTTTCTGACAACCGGCTAGGCGCTCCTCCTGAGGGACTGTTCCACACCTACCCCCTGCTCACCTGGACACGCTATGTATAAATATTGTGAGGCCCCCATTGTGTTTTACTTTAACATGTCGGTCTTTGTGCCACTTCCAAAGTTAAACTATCTGGAACTTAGGTTTAATCGCTTGTCACGTGAAACACTTATACCAGCATTTCTACCACAGTTGAATTTTCTGGTTCTTGAGTTAAATGCATTTATAGAATTCCCCCAAACCTGTAAAGACATAACGCCATATATGCCAAACCTGACTTTTCTGGATTTGTCTGGCAATACTTTATACGTACTTCCATCGGCATCAGTGTGCGTACCAGGTCTGGAATGGTTTATCTGCTTGAACTGTTTGACAATTACCATTCTCACCAATGCATTTGGTCAACATTTGTTTCCATCCCTAAAATGTGTTCTTTTGAAAAGCGGTAACATGCGACAAACAACAACTGCAATAGAGAAGTACGCCTTCAACAACTCCAAGATTGAGATCATATTGCTGTATGACAGTGGGCTCGACTTTTCAAAAGATTCCATCCATCCAGACTGTTTTGCTGGCTGTCTACATCTCAAGATACTTTTCCTGACCGGTAATGACTTCAGCAGAGTCGGCGTGAACAAACCACAGCGCTTGTTTAGAACCATTATTTGTCTGATCTGAGGTTATCTTTCACCAACATTGGTCACATCAGTGCTGAGATGTTCACAAATTTTCCAAACTTGTCCCGTCTTTTTCTGTATTCTAACAAGCTGACTGACATGCCGGGCGGTGTCTTTGACAGGTTGGAACACTTACAGTGGCTGGATCTGTCCTCCAATCAAATTTCCGTTGTCAGAGAAACCGCCTTCAGAACAATCGCACATCAGCGTCGGAGACGTATGGACCTTGGCAACAATCCTTTCCAGTGTGACTGTGAGCTGAGGTGGTTCCCAAACTGGCTCACTACTCAACAATCCTTTCCAGTGTGACTGTGAGCTGAGGTGGTTCCCAAACTGGCTCACTACTCAACAATCCTTTCCAGTGTGACTGTGAGCTGAGGTGGTTCCCAAACTGGCTCACTACTCAACAATCCTTTCCAGTGTGACTGTGAGCTGAGGTGGTTCCCAAACTGGCTCACTACTCAACAATCCTTTCCAGTGTGACTGTGAGCTGACGTGGTTCCGAAACTGGCTCACTACTCAACAAGTATCCTTTCCAGTGTGACTGTGAGCTGACGTGGTTCCGAAACTGGCTCACTACTCAACCTGATCTCCTCAACAACTGCGCCGCCGTGAGATGGCCTTAGTCGCCTGTTCGGCGTTAAACCCGAATAACTAACTAACTAACTAACTCAACTACTGCGATGAGAGGGTCCACCCATGCACAACATACATCTGTGACAATATGGTCAACACCACATTTTAGTCCTTCTACGTGGCCGACCAAGCCTGTCTGTGGAGTCCTGCCGTGTCCAAGTTTATCATAGCCACTATTATCCTGTTGATGTTGCCACTGATTGCGGGCTCCGTACTCTACCCCTACCGTTGGCGCATCCGCCTGGTGCTGCTCGAGGCGGTCCAGGGCAGGGGCCGGGGCCGGGGGCGGGACAGATTGCGCCGTCTACAGGAGCAGGACTTCCGATACGACGTTTTTGTGTGCTACGACAGGGAGGATCTGGACTGGGTGCGCGCGCACCTGATGCCGTAACTGGAGGAGAGACTGGGGCATAAGCTGTGCACACATTCACGTGACTTTACGCTGGGCGCTCCCATCGTGGAGAACATTGAAGAGAGCGTGGAGAGCAGCAAGAAAATCATGATGCTGTTCTCTAAGAATTTCAGTTCGAGCTACAGCTGTGCCTCACTCACGTGCTTGAACATGGTGACACACTGCTCGTGGTTCTATTGGAGGACATCCCGTCACGAGACCTGTCGCCGGCTATGATGGCCGTGATGAAAACCGTGACCTACATAGAGTGGGGGGACCAACCCGAGGCTAGAGTCTCGTTCTGGGGGCGTATCCAACTGGCACTAAATGAAATCCTCGCCTGACAATATGGCGTTTTAAGTTATTTCCACTACTGCCATGTTTTGTATGCTGATGACCATTAAGTATTAACACACAGGTGCGATGGTCTGTGATTTTGGACCTTGCGGCTTGAAGATGTAAGATACAACATCACAGCACAGTCGTAGGGAAGAAGCGCCATTGTCGGAACGTGCTGTTGTACTGGAACGCGGCAATTACAGAAAAGAGGCCGATACTATAGTTGAACTTTGGCATTTCATTAGCAAGTAGATGGCACTATTGCAACGAGGCACTACAGACAGGACATCACCGCATGAAAAGAGAAGATAACCAAGTTACTTTTGTAACCCTTTGCGTGTCGGTAGCGGTTTTTGTCGCTATGTGATTCCTGTCGGAATCATCGCGACAAAAACCGCTGGCCGACAAAGGGCTAACGTGCGGCTAACTTAGTATTATGAAAAGTACATGAACATTCCTTTAACAAACCATCTATCAGCGGCAAAGCAACTGATGTGTAGAAAGACCGCTCACAACACAATCCCTCGGACCCGGCCACGACGGCCGCAGTGGGCCAGCGCAGGGCTGTGCGCGGGCCCACTGCGGCCATGGTGGGTCCGAAGACGTTTTGCCACTGGGGATGGGATGAACCAGCCCACAAAGTCTCATCTATATGAGTTTGCATGCATTTCCACTTTCTGCACAATACTCTAACAGACATGATAACAAAGATAGAGACTGTATTCCTAGTTAAATCAAATTGTCGGAGAGAAGGAGAGTATTGCGTCAATTCATACAGACGTGCTGCTGCTTTGTATCAATTCAGGAACATTGTATAACACTGACTGACGTGTTTGTGCAATTACGTCTCCGTCATATTCTGATTCTTCTCTCACAAGTCGAGGATTCTTACTTTTGACATGTTTTCTGCAATGATTTTTTTTTTTTTCGAAAAGGTTGAAGAGGTACAAAGCTGGCTAACGAACTCATCTAATGTCTTTCTGCAAACTAGCTATATCCGAAATTTCAAGTGAATATAACCAAAATTACGTTAGCTAATTAGTGGGTCAACCGACTTTCTATAAGCGATTATTTAACTCCTCGATGAGATATCTAATTTCAGTTGAGTATGCTCGGAGGCACCCTCTGAATAACGCATTCCCCCTACTGAATTTCAAGCTTTGTACGTACGCAAACTTCGGAGATTTTGGACCGGAGTATGAAAATATACACTTGCTACATTCCTCTTATTCGGGCTGTCTGTATAAAGTGTACATGGTCCGCACCTCCTTTTGCGCCAAGGTATTCTGGCACCACCCTTGAACTATCACGCTCGATCTTGCTCTAGAACTGTCATACAGTCCTTCAGAGGGCAACTTCAAAATTTGGGGATTTGGGTCCTGGGGTAGAATGTGTTAATCTGTGTATTTTTCTGTGGGCTGGCGATTCAAGTGAGTGCCTGTTAGGCGGGGGCCGCATGGGATCCATTGGTTTGTCTGTCCAGCGCTGAGTACTTCCCCTTGGTATGTGTACTATTCTACTAGCGCTAGCGGGGCCTGACCTATCTGGTTTTGCATTAAACACTGTGTGTATCACGCGTATTACAGCAATTCAGGTCCGTATTCAATTTGATACTAGGTCACATCACTGCAGCAGACGCGTCGGCAGTGATAGTTCCACTTAATCGGCGCCTGTCGAAGTTAAACTGCCACTACTCTTTGATTATCATAGTCGATCCATCTCCCACTGTAGTCATAGGGGAATGAGTTAACCCCTTCAACTCTGAGGCCGAAATTCACTCCTCCGTCGTCACCAAGCTACTCAGGCACTACCCTTGACCTATCGTGGAGTTTCCATCTGCTGCAGTGGCTTCCTAATGCGCAAAAAGGCCATCGGGCCGGCGTCGACCGCCTTTGGCCCGCGCATGGCCGTGCGCGGGCCAACGGCTGCCGAAGTCGGCCCGATGGCCTTTTGCGCATGGGTTGTCAGGGCTAAATGGGTTTAATCAGAACATTACTTGTTCTGTGCAGTACAAATAGTTCATTTATTTTCTTGTGCATGCTGCTAATCATAATGACTCTCACTCTCAAATTACTTGTGTTTTGTGTCTGTTAATGGTTTATATTGTGCTCTAGCGTGAACGTTTCTTCTCCTCCGCAGCATTGTGCCCACAGGTTGAATCTCCGTCGGGGTGGGAACTGTCAGAGTGTGGATGGGGAAGGGTGCGACCGCGTGTAAAATGCCGAGTGAATGCGGCAAAATTAATTGATCCTGTAATTTTTTTTTATCTGTTCATCTCAGATGAGAAGAAAAATGTCCCCATGTTGGGACAGCAAAATGTTCTAAATCTGAACTGATGTGAAGAATTATCTCCACAGTTGGTTACTTTTAGTGGGTACACTTGTTCCAAGTTAGCCGTCAACCGTACAGTCACAGTGCCAATTCTTTTGGCAACAATTGTTCTCAGGATGTAACGAGGACTGTCAGAGACAGTTTAACCCCTTCGCTGCCAGTGATCACGAAACCGACACTGACCGAAAATGGGACAGATGTAAATGGGACAAAAACAAACAAAACACAGGACAAACAAGAGACATATATCCTCACGAGCCCCGCATTCGCATTTGTCTCTTGCGGCTGGGTAGCTTTCGGCGTGCCACGGCAGGTAATGGGTTAGTTACAATATGACTTGTGTGACGTGTGTGCTAAGTATGCATGCGTTGGTGTATGATTTTTTTTTTTTTTTTTTTTTTTTTTACCTTGCGGCATGTAGACGGCACATCTCAAACAAGCACACATATATGAAAATCATGGAAAGTTTGAAAGTAAAAAGAAAGCACCACGATACGACTGTGATGTGCGGCCGCCAACTCAATGCTCAAATGGCCATCCGGCGGGCCGATGTCGGCCGCCGTTGACCCACGCACGGCCGTGTACGGGCCAACGGTGGCCGACGTCGGCCCGATGGCCCCTGCGCACTGGGGCCGAGGACTTGAAGTTGTTTATTGACTTTCCCGGTTCTCTTATAAAGACCCCGGGAGACACAATTTTATTGCTAGAGAGACATAAAATAGGACTAAACAACAACTCTTAGCACACAGAATCAAACATCCGTCCACAGGGCGTACACGTAATGCCATGTTGCCCCTCAAACCGTCGGTGTGAACTGCGTCACAAAAGGTGTTCCACTTTCTAGCTGTGCAAAACAATGAAATGCAATTGTTCCCAAAATAATTAACTCGTTTGCCCCGACACACCACAGCAAGATGTGGATCGACCGTGATATTTCAAGGGTGGTGCCAGACAATAGCTTGGCTCCTATTCTGGTACCACCCTTGAACTATCATGGTCGATCTGTCTCCTGAACTGTAATATGGTCTTCTGAGGACAACTCCAAAGCTTAAGGGATTTCGGCCTTGGAACAGAATGGGTTAATATCCCAGAACCTGATTTGATTTTTGGCAGGAGACGGTGCTAGCCACACAACTGTATCTTTCGAGATTTCAATGTATTTTATTTTAGGAGTGAAGACAGCGATGATTAATTGAAGGCTCTTTTACTTTTTCTAGTTTCGAGACATGCTGCTTGTATCGAAAGCTGCCTTTGTCTGCCGCGTATGGGAAAAAAAGTGGATCAAAAGCCTGGACAAACATGCGATATCGCATGTTTGTCCAGGCTTTTGATGATATCGCATGTTTGTCCGGGCTTTTGATGATATCGCATGTTTGTCCGGGCTTTTGATGATATCGCATGTTTGTCCGGGCTTTTAGTAATGATATCGCATGTTTGTCCGGGCTTTTGATGATATCGCATGTTTGTCCGGGCTTTTGATGATATCGCATGTTTGTCATGGCTTTTAATTCACTGTTTTCGTCGAAACACGTCCAGTTTTCAAGTGTTTCTGACTTCTGAACAACGTCTATTATTAACACATTCGAGACGTGCCGAATCCGGATCAGGATGCGGCACGTCTCGAATGAGTTAGTTCATATCTCCACGTTTTCACTACTAACATTGCCATATACCCCCATCCCACTACTACGTACACAAGAAGCTCTAAAAACAACAGAAACAAAAACAGCCACCATATCTGGGGAAAACAGAAGGGAATATCACAATATCTGGGGAAAACAGAAGGGAATATCACAATATCTGGGGAAACAGAAAAAAAATATCACAATATCTGGGTAAAACAGAAGGAAATATCACAATATCTGGGGAAAACAGAAGGGAATATCACAATATCTGGGGAAAACAGAAGGAAATATCACAATATCTGGGGAAAACAGAAGGGAATATCACAATATCTGGGGAAAACAGAAGGGAATATCACAATATCTGGGGAAAACAGAAGGAAATATCACAATATCTGGGGAAAACAGAAGGAAATATCACAATATCTGGGGAAAACAGAAGGGAATATCACAATATCTGGGGAAAACAGAAGGAAATATCACAATATCTGTGGAAAACAGAAGGGAATATCACAATATCTGGGGAAACAGAAGGGAATATCACAATATCTGGGGAAAACAGAAGGAAATATCACAATATCTGGGGAAAACAGAAGGAAATATCACAATATCTGGGGAAAACAGAAGGGAATATCACAATATCTGGGGAAAACAGAAGGAAATATCACAATATCTGGGGAAAACAGAAGGAAAAAAATAATATGAAGAATAAAACTCTGCCATAGTTTAGCAATATTAGTTTTTATTAATTTTCATGATTACAAACACTGAAATCGGACAACAGTGCAACCGCTTCTTGCAGTGCACGTCATGAGGGACACGATGCACAATATTAACCCTTTTAGCCCCAAGGTCCCATTTCTCAAATTGTGGAGGTGTTGCCTTATGACTACGTACCAGTTGCAGGAGATTGATTGACCATGATAATTCAAGGGTAGTGCCAGATTAGCATGGCGCCTTCAGGCGCCAAGCTAATCTGGCACTACCCTTGAATTACCATGGTCAATCAATCTCCTGCCGTAGGGACTCGGGGCTAAATGGCTTAAAGCACCATACGTGCCATCCAAATCCAAAGTTATACCGTCGAAATCAAAGGAGAAAATATGAAAACATTTACTTAACAATCTTCTCGATTCATTTTCACTGCAAACACACGCACAGACAATGATAATACATGTACATTGTAAATGTATTCGTGTAGATAAAGACAGTCATAACATGTTTAGCAACAATTACAGCATGCGATGCAGAAAACCTATTTTTTATACCACTCGCAGGGCATTTTCAGGTGTGGAGGGGGAAAAAAGTGTGTGTGTGGTTTTTTTATTTTTTAAGTGTGACTTAACCTTTGGGTGTCTGTAGCGGTTTTAACCGCAATGATTTCTGCGGGCATCATCGCGACTAAAACCGCTACCGACACCCAAAGGGTTGACAACGGTTTTACCCGTCGCATCCATGACCTAATAACGATCGCGCAAGAATTCATGACGTAATCAATCTTGTCGCCCGCACATTTTTTTCTGTACCTTGCTAAGAACAATTACTTGGTGGTTTGTATAATTTTTGCAGGAACAGCTTCTGTTTCTTTCTTATTCGAACACTAGGCACTGCAGAAGAGACTGCTATTTTTTCAAACGGAAGGTTATTAGGTGCCCGGTCCCAATCAAATGGCTGCGTCGACTTTGAAAGCGGCGGCTGTGAGTAGAAGGAGGCACGTGGTATATGTTGGGCCTGAGCATGAGAATTCAAGGGTAGCGCCAGATAAGCTTGACGCCTGAAGGCACCAAGCTAATCTGGCACTACCCTTGAATTATCGGTGTCGACCCAATCTCGGCCAAAGCGACATATACTGCTCCGTTTCAGCAAACATGGCCGCGTGGGTTATTTTTGGGACGCGATTATCGCGCCTAAACAGAAATATCAGAGGTTGAAAAATTCTCCATAACCCACTGGCACTCGACCCTTATCGTCTAAGCAATAATTTACCACAATCACACCGGATAATTTGACTTCGCAGTTTAGGTAGGCGCCTATAAGCGGGGCTGCCGATTGACAGCCGAGGTATATGACCGTATTTGGATAGGCAATGTCAGTTCAAGGGTAGTAGGCCTACTGACACACTAGCCTTCCCCCGGGTGCCAAGCTAAACATGTAAAAGAGTAGCAATGCTCTAGAGCTATCATGGCCCCTTTTCTTCCCACTGCGGTGCCCTGTCGCTGCAAAAGTTTATTTTGTGAATAGCGAGATTTCCATTGTAATATAATAGGAGTCTCGCTTTTCACAAAGACGGACTTACTGCCTGTAGCCTACAAGGGGCAGAAATGTGTTCCTAAAGCGCTTGGTAGACGAGTGGTTAACCCATTTAAACCCCACCGACGCAACTCCTAAATTCTGGAGGTGTTATCTAACGACTATGTACCAGTTGTAGGAGATGGATTGATCATGATAATTCAAGGGTAGTGCCAGATGAGCTTGGCGCCTTCAGGCGCCAAGCTCATCTGGCACTACCCTTGAATTATCATGATCAATCCATCTCCTGCTGCAGGGTCCCGGGGCTAAATGGGTTAAGGGGGGATATATTACAAAAGAAGGGACGAAGTACGCCAATTGAATGGCCCTCTCTATGCGTGAAGTTCTGTCTCAGACTACAGCATACGTCTCGCTTGAAAAACTTCAGGTAATATTTAGTCGTGGATGGCTCTCAACCAGCCACCGGTCAAAACAATTGCACCGTTAGACGTGTTCACCCTGATCACAGGATTCAAGAAAATTAATATGTACATCAACAGATCAGGCCATTTGTGCTTAATTTTTGTCGTGGGATATCAGCCAAGGCACACAGAAACACATGTATGAACATATGCATACATTGCACAACAGCACATAATCAAACTTTGTCGTGTACAGCAAGGCAAAACGACCGGAAGACAGTAGCAGAGCGATACTAACATGTAAAACAAATGTCAACACTGACTCCTGCTCCAGCACCACCCCAAACCCACACCCCTCTCACGGCCTCCGCCTCAATTACTTCCGCCTCGCCCCCTGCCCCTCCCCCCCCCCCCCCCACCCACCCACCCACCCCCACCCCCACCCCCCCCCCCCCAAAAAAAAAAAAAAAAAAAGACATGACTGTGTGCGTGTGTGCATGAGTGTTTGTGTGAGCGCGTAGGTGTCGTAGAAAGTCGAGGCTTTCAGCACAGGGGAAGCTATACCTGCGTCAGCGGTTCAGTCGATTCAGTAGGATTCGCTCCCTTGCTACCAAAACATCTGTTTTGCTCCAGTGCTCTTAACATTGCAGAACTGTGTTTGAGTGAGGTACAGAAGCAAACTGTTCACACACGCTAGTGATCGTTACACAAAATGCAAGCAGCGTATGATACTCGTATAAATTACATCTGCACAAACATATGCGAAAGAAAAAACTATGTGAACATGCCATTTCAGTTGTGTGTGTATCAAAACAAATTCTGGACATTCTAATGTGATGTCTACGTCAGATACAGCTTCAAATAATGATGTTATGGCCCTCTCTACCACAGCAAGACAGATGTACATCAGTCCAGCAAAAGGCATATATCTTCATGAGTCCCTTCATGTATCTTAACTCTTAAACTGTGAACTAATTGACTTCCATCCTATAGAATGAAAGTCACTCAGTTCTGGGAGTTTAACCCCTTCATTGTTGAGAAAAAAATGAACACGATCCAACTGCAAGAGACATAGATCCTCATGAGCCCCCGCGATTGCGGGGGCTCATGAGGATCTATGCCTCTTGCTGAGCCTGATTTGTATCCATGTTCCTTGGACGGTGTTGGCTTTTGGTCGTTGAATGAACCAAGATTTCAGCAATAAAAATTACGTACAGTGTACGTTCAGCGGCAGGAAAGGGGTTAAGAGATAATGCAGCTGGATCTCAACTGCTGCACTGACGCGCTCCAGTTTCTTCCTTCCTTCTCTCCACAACAACGAACAGAGAACTACAGTATGAAATGATCCCAGCGTCACAGCAGACAACTCAAGATGCAGATGATGTAGAATGTTCGCGCGAGTTCTCGGGAGTTTGGTCGGCTGGCTGCACGCCCGGTGACTCTGTAGAATGTTCGCGCGAGTTCTCGGGAGTTTGGTCGACTGGCTGCACGCCCGGTGGCTCTGTGGCCGGTTGGTCCGCAGATGAGTCGGTTGGTTGGTCAGGACTTTGGGCAGTTTCTGCTGGGGCTTTGGCATCAACAGCTGCGTCTTTAACTTTGCCGCCCGCTGCCTGTAACAGTTTCCAGACCAATAACATGAAAAAAGGTCCATTGAATCCAGGAATCCAAATGGTTATGATGAACATTTGACCATTATTATACAAAATTAACCCTTTGGCTGTCGGTAGCGGTTTTTGTCGCGATGATACGTGCAGGAATCATTGTGACAAAAACCGTTACCGACAGCCAAATGGTTACATTTTTTATGCGTTTACACAAAATCTTTTACTGCTGCTAGTGTCCGCATCTTTTGTATGCACTTTTGCACTTAGCAAACACTATCTTCTCAACTTTTTTTTTTTTTTTTGGTGAAAAATCTGGACAGCAAAGCAAAAACACAAAAGGTACATGAAGATGAGAACGATTCAGTTTGTGTGTGCTGGTCTAAGATTTTACACCTAGCGGCCTAGAGTCGTGATGTCTAAAATCAAAGGCAAGAAGACTTTAAAAAAAAACAAAAAAACTTCGCCATCTGAAGACAACGTTTTTCATTCGAGAGTTCGTGTGAGCAGTTTAAAGTTTACAAAGTAAATTGCAATAGAGCAATTCGAACAAAAACCAGAAACATTGGTTTAATCTGTTGAAAAACAAAAAAATCAGCACATGATGAAGAAGGGGCATTGATGACCATGCAAAAAAAAAAATCTGATCTTCTAAGAAGTACAGGTCAGCCTCAGTATAACGCGCCTCATAATATCGCGAATTCACATATATCGCGGTCAGGTTATTAATATTTAGTCCCAACTTGATACTCCATGAGCAATGAGTCCACCGACAGACGTAAGCCTACACCGGCCCGCGCACAGCCGTGGCTGCTTTTTCTTCATCAGCATTTTTGAAGTTAGAACCACATTAAACTCATTCAAGGCGCCCCGCATCAATAGCAACAGAAGTGTTGTATAGCGTTGCCGGCGGCAACGCTATACAACACTTCTGTTGCTATTGATGCGGGGCGCCTTGAATGAGTTAAGGCCAAATAACGGGGACTGACATCATGGCTCCTACGTACTGCGATATAATGAGACTGACCTGCTGTAGTTAACACACACCACACATAAACACATTTAGCCCCAGATCTTGGCGGTGCCACCTAAAGACTATGTACCAGTTGCAGGAAATGGTTCGACCATAATAATTCAAGGGTTGTGCCAGATAAGCTTTTTTTTTGCCATCAGACGCCAAACTAATCAGGCACTGCCCATCAGTTATCGTGGTCGATTCATCTCCTGCTTTTGGGCGTCGGGCCTAAATGGGTTAACTAACTACACACTCAAAGCGGTCAGATAGAGAGATCTGTTATGATGTTAAACTACTGCTGATTTCAATTTCCGCCCAAAAGAAAACACACACACACACACACACACACACACACACACACACACACACACACACACACACACACACACACACACACACACACACACACACACCCTGCAAGCTGAGTTGGACCAGGAAAGTGTGGTCTCCTGCAAAACACCACCTACAGACACAGCAAATGTCCACAACAACTGACAATCCTGCAATGATTGTCTAAGACAAAAAGGAACTCTTGTTTGCCAAGGTTTTAAAATTAAAGTGAAAATCCCCCAAAGACGGACCGACCAGAGGCTCGCCAGTGGCAGGGAGAGACACCCGAAGTTATGGCAGATATGGCAAGAGATGTGCCCCTGACTCTGAGACTCTTGCCATCACTGCCATAACCGCGATTTGTCTCCCCCTCTGAGCCCACCTCAGCGCGAACCCGCCCACCTCATTCGCACTGAAAACGGATCCCCGGCACGTCCCACCCGCACACACCGTCTCCTTGTTTGATTGCGTCCCTTCCCACACAGAAAGAGCACAGTTAACGCCTTCGCTGCCAGTGATCACGAATTTTCGCGTCTGAAACGACCGCGAATGACCGACGTTTACGCGAAGAAGATAGCCGTTAATGGAGGCCAAATAATATAGGCACAAAGAATGTTCGTCGTGACAAGAGACATAAATCTTCATGAGCCCCCGCAGTCGCGGGGGCTCATGAAGATTTATGTCTCTTGTGACGACGAACATTCTTTGTGCCTATGCTTGGTTTATGTCTCTTGCAGGTGGGTACCGTTCGCCTAGCCCCGGCAGTGAAGGGGTTAAAATGAACTGTTTGAAAAGAAAACAAAAAGCATCTCGAGCACGATGCATCGGCTTAAGCTCACCATGCTGATTTAACATTATGTTTTAAAATATAATCTTTCTTCTACCGACTCTTCTTCTGCAACTTAAGCCGGTGTCTAATTACACCAATTTCCCTCCCGGCGTGATTTTCTTGCGATCACGCCCGACTCGGCGCATAACATCGAAACGACTGTTACAAGCATCAGGTTACAACGAAATGAAGTCGATGGCTGCTTTTTCAAGAATTCTTTTCTGCAACGCAATGGCCTCCTATTTCGCTGCCAGACCAAAAACTGTGACTGCCAAGTGGGCAAAATGCGAAGAAATTCCCATCGAAAGAAACACGCTTAGAAAAGACAGCTTGTGTCGTTAGTATTGGTCCTTTCTACACTTGAGATACTCTAACTGTTGTCCAGCGCTGAGTAATTCCCCTTGGTTTGTCACGTTGTACTTTCTACACTTGGTTTCTCCAACAAAGAAAGAAACGCGATTACAAAGGACAAGTACCACACAAATTGTGTTGTACTTGTCCTTTGTAAGCGTGTTTCTTCCTTTTTGGGAATATCTTCTCTCCCCGTCACTTGACGAGCAACTCTGAAATGTTCCTGGCTAGTGCAACGGGGCAATCAGAACAAATCTCTGTGGACATTTCAGAAGGCAAAAAAAATATTGTCTGAACAAATTGCTTGTGCAGTCCCCAGGCCAGCCGCTCCCATCTGCAAGAGGCATAGATTCTCGTGAGCCCCCACCAGCTGCAGGAACTCAGGACAATCTATGTCTCTTGCTGGTATCGTCTGCGGTCCGGCTTAAATCCTCAGGTTTATGTCAGATTCTGCAAGCTGGCATTTAAAAAAAAAAAAAACCTTGCCGCTCCTTTTGCAAAATTAAGTAAAAACAGAGACAACGTTTTTGCACATGCATACATATATAATGCGAGCCGCGCGATTGATTTGCCAAATGTATACTTGCCGATCAGTGATTTTGGACTTTATGGTCAGCTTTAACCCCTTCACTTCCGAGAAAATGTAAACGCGATCTAACAGCAAGAGGCACAGATCCTCATAAGCCGCCGCGACTGCGGGGGTTAAGGAGGATCTAACCCTTTTGAAAAAGCCACTTTGTGTCCAATGTTCTTTTGGACAGCTGCGGCTTTCGGTCGTCCAGAGAACACAGATGTCAGGGACAACATGTACGTCCGCTGCAACGGAAGGGGTTAAGGTCCAAAATCACAGACCAGCACATGACAAATAAATAAGCTGCTGGCTTCCTCTTCGTTGTTTATTGTGGGGCAACAAAAAAAAGAAGGAATATTAAGCCTAAACTAATTGCACGTGTAAATAGTTGTGTCTTTTGTCTTCCAAAGGCACATTACTGTCTGTCTTTGCTGATTGCTTTATTGTTCTTAACCCATTCAGGCCTGACGCAGAACACCGGGAGATGGATCGACCATGATGGCGCCAAGCTAATCTGGCACTACCCCTTGAATTATCTTGGTCGATCCACCTCCTGCAACTGGATCATAGTTGCATTGGGTGGATTTTTATAAAGCGGCCTTGGGGTTAAAAGGGTTAACACTCTCCTTGGCAGTCGCTCGTTCTATCTGATTTTGAAATTACGTCTGTAGGGAAAACATTCTCGCAGGGGAAAACTCTTCACAAAGCTCTAGAAAATATGACATCCTGTTCCATTCTAATACAAGTGGACACGAACGATTTTTTTTTTTTTTTGTTTGTTTTTTTTTTTGGTTTTTTTTGAGTACCACTGAAGAAAACGCATTTATTAAAATTCACTTGAAGAAGAGGTTTGTCGCGATGACATAACTCCTCCGCTTTGCTCCATTTCTTCTACCTCAGACCACAGGCAACCGAAAAAGACTGCCCTATTTCTGGATGTATAAAACAATCAGATATAACTTAAGGCATCAACCCCTTCGATGCCCAGAGGAAAAAACTTACATCACCAACTTTGTAAGAGGCAAAGATCTTTGTGACCTTTGACCTTTGTGACAAGGGCTGGCTTCTGCAGCAGCATTATCCAGGTTTTCTGAAAATGTAAGCATTTATCACACACCTATCAACCCCCCTGACCCTTGACCTTTGTGGTGAGTCAACTAAATTAGTATGCATAGGAAGGTCTTATCATCAGCAATCTTTGTGACAAATTTGGTTAAAGAATTTGCAAAAAAAAAAATGAATAATACCTGCAATTTTATCCAAAACTGGCATTTTACACACATTTGCCAGCCTCTTGTGACCCTTGACCATTTCAAGGGGTCATCCAAATTAGTATGAATAGATAGGTCTTACCATCAGGTATCTCTACAACAAGTTTGGGTTTGAAGTTGTGAATAGTATTTGAGGGAAAAAAAAACATCTTTTGTCAAAATATGAATATTTTTCACCCATTTCCTGAGCTCTTGTGACCCTTTACCTTTCTGAGGGATCAACCAAATTAGTATGTCTAGAAATGTCTTACCATCAGGTACCTTTGTACCAAGTTTGGGTTTGAAGTTGTGAATACTCAATAGTATTAGTGAAAAAATAAATTATTTCAAAATATAGCTCATTTTGACATATTTCTTGATCCCCTGTAACCTTGACCTTTGTGAGAGGTCACTCACATTGGCATGATTAGAAAGGTCTTGCCACAAAGTATCCTTGGGGCAAGTTTGAAGACTGTGGCTTGAATAGTCTCCGAGAAAATGCCAACGTTAAAGTTTACCACGGAAAACGGACGACGGCGGACAGACGACGGACGCCGGACGGACGACCACTTGCCCAAAACATAGATTCACTTTTGTTCGCACGTGAGCCAAAAACAAGATGGGATGAACCATAACCCACAAAGTCCCTTCTATATGAGAGCTGTCCTCGCTGTCAATGGTCTCTACCTTTTGTCTTTGACCTGATTCTGATGTGGAATTATCTCCTATTGAAAAAGTCTCGCATATCTGCCAATGCGTCAGTGAGTTCTATACGAGGCGCAGGACATACGCGTCATTGATTTGTCAAACGTCATTTGTCATGACGTAAGTTTTCGCTTTTACGTAATTTTATATTTTGCGTGATATGAGTTTCACTTTCGCTTCATAGGCTTGAGAAAATGGTGACAAAACTAGAACTTCACGGTACAATTTCAGTCTTGCTAAAATTTGTGTGAAAGCAGGTTGACTTTACCTAGCTAAATTATATACTAAGTACACGGGTCACTTGCATGCTCTTCTGAAAGCGCGTCGATGTGTGTGTGCGTGTTAGTGCGTGCGTGCGCGCGCGCTCCAAACATCTCCAAGAGGCATAGATATTCATGCGCTCTCCGGGCGCATGAGGATCTATTCCTCCTGGAGATGCGCGCATGTTTGTGTGTGTGAGAGAGAGAGAGAGAGAGAGAGAGAGAGAGAGAGAGAGAGAGAGAGAGAGAGAGAGAGAGAGAGAGAGAGAGAGAGAGAGTGAGAGAGAGAGAGAACATTACATCGTATTTAGAGTATTATGTCAATGCCGGTCTGCGTCGTGACGGAGTTGCATCTTTTACGTCACCGCCACTGTCTGATTTTCTCTAGAAGTCAAGTTTTTTTTTTTACTGCTTTAATTCTTTTCTGAAAATAATTAATTTTTACTAAAGACGTTGATAGGATACAAAGCTGGCTAACGAATGCATCCAATGTCTTTTCCAAACTAGCTATAAGTTCAAGTAAATATGACAAAAATTACGGACTCTAATCTGGGTCAACCGACTTCCTGTAAACGGTTGTTTATGTCTTCAATTAGACATTCAATTACAATATGCTCGGAGGCTCTCTTAGCCATCCCTTCAAGAAAGTATTTCGATAAGTTTCAAGCTTGCGTGTACAGAAATATCGGAGATTCTCTTGTTTACATACATACGCACACACATTCATACGCACACACATTCATACGCACACACATACATACGCACATATGGCGCTTCGCGCCAAATGAACGTTCAGCAGCGAGGTTAGCGTAACTAGACATGACGTAATTTTCATCTTGTTACTTCGATTGTGACAGGTTTAGCCTGCCCGCCTTTGACATCATGGACATGCTAATGACGTAATTTTTATCTTGTTACTTCGATTGTGACAGGTTTAGCCTGCCCGCCTTTGACATCATGGACATGCTATTAAATTCGCCACACCTCGACCCGTCCTAAAAAGTCCCTTCTATAAATAGAAGGGACTGAACAACAATGAAAATAAGGACAGAAACACAGATGATGCTGACACTGATGATGATTGCAGTATACATCAGAAGAATGGATGACGGCTGTGATGATGTTACGTGTGTCTTAAGGCATATTCCCCACTAGTTAAAAGTCTTTGGACCGACGACGCTGCAGTTGGCCCGCGTACAGCCGTGCACGGGCCAACTTCGGCCGCCGTCGGCCTGAAGACCTTTGCACACTGGATAATTATTGCAGATCAATACCAGAAATTGACAAAGCACCTGAAATTAACCCAGACAAGGCAAGCAAACACACACACCTGCACACACACACTTGCAGAATACTTGACATCAGTGCATCATCAAAAGCAAAATGCGAAGAAACTGACTCTTTGCAAGCAGAAACAATGGAAGAAAATCACTGAAAGACTAAAAATCACCCTACCGAAGTAAATTCTGAAGTGTATGTCCTAATTCTACACCACAATTCTAATCGGGTTTGCGGCTTAATCCACTACGTGCAAGCCTATCGACGATAAGACAAAATCGCAAACTAGTAAGCCCCTAAAACAATAACACGTCATAGCTGCCTGACCACAATAAAACTAAAAGCGAAGCATCACACGTGGTCGCAACACCTGGCCAAAAGCAAATCCTCGACAAAACAAAGCAAAAGCCACAAAAAAGTTAATTAAAGGTGGTCACAACAAAACACGAAAAGTAGCCGCATCAAAAGGGACAACTAAATATACCTATACTTAATTTGGACACAAAAAGCAAGAGATCGAAAGTTAATTCAACACACACGCAAAAAAAAAAAAAAAAAGGAAACGCACAGAGCAACAGCAATTATGTTAGCTAATCACGACTCCCTCCCCCCTCCTTCTCCACAAACAACTGACAACAACGGTTAACACCAACAACAACAACGAACACACAGAATACTCCCGTAGGCCCCTTGACTGCCAGTGGACGCGGATTTCGCGTCTAAAACCACTGCACACTGACCGGCATTCGCGTGAAGAACGCACATGAAATGGGACCACACGCTGGCACCAAGATCACAGGCGGGGGCTCATGAGGATTTATGTCTCTTGCAGATGGGTAGCGTTCGATTTGCCCCGGGAGTTAAGGGGTTAAATTTCACATCTAATGTCTGCACAACCACACACACGCACACAGTAAGCTGACGGTGACAGCCCCACTCCATGCAGATGAAGAAAACAGTCCGCGGATAAAGCAGACGTGTTGTACATGTACCTCAGACCACTGTACACTCCACACCACAACAAAACCATCACAAATATGCCTGTCTCTGCAAAAATACACAACACCAGGAAAAGCACCGTGAACCACAGGCTATGGCAAAGACACGCGTTTTTTCAGAAGATGTGGTGTAAGAGTATCCACCTCACCTGCGCCACTGTCAAACTTTGCTTGATAGTATAACAGCGAAGATCGACACTTGACCCTTTGCGTGTCGGTAACGGTTTTTGTCGCGATGATTCCTGTAGGAATCATCGCGACAAAAACCTGCTACCGACACGCAAAGGGTAAAATCGTGAATAACGCGTTTCTCGGCGATAGCTTCAGCTGTCAACCACAACGATCACCAAACAACATCAAGCGAAAGACTCTGACTTAGCCTGACAGATATCTCCACAGCAAATATCTGAGCTAGCCCCTGCTACTTATCAGTAAAATGGCTAAGGCTTTCGTCGATTGCGCCACGATGTAATATTACACCAACCTGTGCAGTTTCTGAGGCGCGGAAGTCCAAAGGAATGCATTTCAATATTACATCAATACACAACTGACGAATGCCTTTCTAAAAAGACTAAATTTTTCAATAATTCTAGCCACAGCGGATGCTATCCTGTCACCTAGCTAAATCTTTTTCTTGCATTACTGGTTTAACTAATTCGCGGCCAGCCGCATCCGGATGCGGCTGGCCGCGAATGAGTTAAAACCAGCGTGTTCACAAAGATTCACACTGAATTTAACCCTCTGGCTGTCGGTAGCGATTCTTGTCGCGATGACTATGATTCCTGCAGGAATCATCGCGATAAAATTCGCTACCGACAGCCAGAGGGTTAACTCAAATGCACAACTACCATGGACGAATGGATGAATCCGTCGACATGAAATGAGAGCACAAAACACAAGCCTAAAAAGAGTAAAAGGTTGAAATGCAGAAAGATGATAAGATCCTATCATACATCATGACAGCCACCCGTTCGTTTCAAGAAAAAGCAACCAACCAAAAAAAAAAAAAAATTGTGAAGAACGAAGATGAGAAGCGTTGAAAGCATAGTTCACCTGCACGTATCCGGCGTCATAGCGGGTGGCCCTGATACGGATGGGTCCGGGTGGGAGAGAGCGGAACAGCTGGTAGGCGTCCAACAGCGACATTTCCCCCATAGATCGTCCGTTCACTGAGTGAAGCAGGTCGCCCTTCCTGGAAAATCAGAAATCCAGACCAAAACGGTGACTGCCAAATGTGTCAAATGCAGAGGAAACCCCCAACGGAGAAAGACACACGCTTAGAAATGACATTAACTGTCATTTCTAAGCGTCTTTCTTTCTCCGTTGGAATCTTCTCTGGAAAATCAGAGTTAATCCCTTCACTGCCGAGAAAAAGTGAACACGATCCAACTGCAAGAGACATAAATGCTCATGAGCCCCCGCGACTGCGGGGGCTCATGAGGATCTATGCCTCTTGCTGAGACGAATTTGCATTCATGTTTCTTTTAACGGTTTTGGATTTTGGTCGTTAAATGATGAAATATTTTAGAAACAAACATATTACGTAGAGTGGCAGGGAATGGGGTAATTGGCTGATTGACTGACTGAGCGGGTAGATGGGCATGTGGGTTTGTGATGGACGGACCGAACGGTAGCCTGTCGGTAGCGGTTTTTGTCGCGATGATTCCTACAGGAATCATCGCGACAAAACCGCTACCGACAGCCAAAGGGCTAAGTGACTAGTAGTTTTAAAATAAAAGTAACTTTTGCACCAGTTGTTTGGTTTGTTTGTTACTGTAGCTTCCAGGCAACAAGAGCGATTGAAGACGGTGCCAAAGTGCGAGTTATGGGGAACAGGGAGAGCTATTGGCTGTACAAGAAGTACGACCTGTGCATCGATTGATTCTGGGGCACTACGTTAAGTGCCACAGCACATGAACTTTCCACGGACTGCCAGGAACTAACTCCTCTTTTCCCTGGATTCTGCTGGGGGCCAGTCCTAGCAGCAAAACTTTCTCAGGCTCACGACGACCGCAGTGGGCCTGCGCACAGCCGGGGTCCTGATCGGGCCCACGACGGCCGCAGTGGGCCCGATCAGGACCTTTGCTTACTGGGTTACGATACCGGAGCAGGGACAGTGACTGGGACCGACGACTAGGTACCCGTTGGTTATACTGACGATGTTCACAAGCCTGGCGTACCTGAGTCTGCCATCCCTGTCAGCCAGAGATCCCGGGATGATGTCCTGAACATAGATGTTGCTGACCCCGCCCGATGTCTTCCGCACAACGTTCACGCCAACAGCGTCGTCCCCCACTGCAAAGGAACCATAACTGAGGTGAAGACAAGTCACGTTATCAAATTAACATTTTCTTGATAGTTTGAACGCAAGGATACCAGATCAAAGTAAGTCCACTTCGCTCATAACAAGGTCGGACTCCGCCTGCCAGCGGCCGCGGATTTCGCGTCTGAAATCACTACAAATGAAATGGAACCCAACGTGGGCACAAAAAACGCAGGACTAACAAGAGACATAAATCCTCATGAGCCCCCGCGATAGCGGGGGCTCATGAGGATTTATGTCTCTTGCGACAGCGGGGGCTCATGAGGATTTATGTCTCTTGCGACAGCGGGGGCTCATGAGGATTTATGTCTCTTGCGACAGCGGGGGCTCATGAGGATTTATGTCTCTTGCGATAGCGGGGGCTCATGAGGATTTATGTCTCTTGCGACAGCGGGGGCTCATGAGGATTTATGTCTCTTGCGACAGCGGGGGCTCATGAGGATTTATGTCTCTTGCGACAGCGGGGGCTCATGAGGATTTATGTCTCTTGCGATAGCGGGGGCTCATGAGGATTTATGTCTCTTGCGACAGCGGGGGCTCATGAGGATTTATGTCTCTTGCGATAGCGGGGGCTCATGAGGATTTATGTCTCTTGCGACAGCGGGGGCTCATGAGGATTTATGTCTCTTGCGATAGCGGGGGCTCATGAGGATTTATGTCTCTTGCGACAGCGGGGGCTCATGAGGATTTATGTCTCTTGCGATAGCGGGGGCTCATGAGGATTTATGTCTCTTGCGACAGCGGGGGCTCATGAGGATTTATGTCTCTTGCGATAGCGGGGGCTCATGAGGATTTATGTCTCTTGCGACAGCGGGGGCTCATGAGGATTTATGTCTCTTGCGACAGCGGGGGCTCATGAGGATTTATGTCTCTTGCGACAGCGGGGGCTCATGAGGATTTATGTCTCTTGCGACAGCGGGGGCTCATGAGGATTTATGTCTCTTGCGACAGCGGGGGCTCATGAGGATTTATGTCTCTTGCGACAGCGGGGGCTCATGAGGATTTATGTCTCTTGCGACAGCGGGGGCTCATGAGGATTTATGTCTCTTGCGACAGCGGGGGCTCATGAGCCGGATTTATGTCTCTTGCCGATGGGTAGCGTTGGCCTTGTCCCGGCAGTTAAGGGGTTAACTACACCCGGTAATAACAACTCTCTTTCAAAGATCAGGACCACGCATTCTCTTGGTGTAAATTACTTCCTTTGTAATAAACTTCGACTATCACAACAAACAATTAGGCATTGAACCGTCTGTGTTGGGTTACTTCGAGGGTTACAGCGTGGTATTGTAGTCAGATGAAGATGATTATCAGACCGACGCGCCAAAGGCGCGGAGGTCTGATTGTGATGAAACGCTATGCTCATGCATAGTGTTCACACAGTAGGGTAAATACGGTACGGTTTTTGTTAACGGTTTGTTTTGTGTCGATAGTCCGTGAGGCCTGTGGTCCACGTGAAGCCTTTAAGACACGGTTAATACGGGGAGGTTAGTGAGTTGTAGGCAAAAGTTCTTTGGCAGAGCGGTAGAAACATTAGTACGGGGCTTTACCGTCAAAGGGTGCAGACGTGTTTGAGATACCTTAGCCCGTATTCCAAGACTCTGAAACCTAGAATTCAGGTATGTTTCTATATATGTATTATTGATAGTTGCTCAGTTAAAGACAGTATGCGTTGGTAAGGCTCAGTTAAAGACAGTATGCGTTGGTAAGAGTAATTTGGTTGTATCGCATTGTCTGGGTTGGTTCAGTTATGTTGGTTTGGAATTCAGTGAGGTAGCCGGTGTTTTTCGTATACAGTTATTTACCGAGATGGATAACTAAAGGAATGTGAGGTGTGTATGCCTAAGTCGCTATGAAGGTAGTACGTGGTTGGTTAAGCATAGTCTTTTTCAGGGTATAGAATAACGTATAGCGTGAGTGTTAGGTTATAGTCTGTTTCAAGGTAGTGGCAGAATTATGGGGGTGTTACAAAAGTAGTTCGGGTTATGAAGCACGTGTGTGTGTGAATGGACGTGTGAGTTATTTGTATCAGCCAGGTTACGTAATGTTTCTCATGTTGTCCAATATGTGTGTGTGTTTAGCAAGTGTTACGATTTGGGTCCTTGTTGTTGTTTAGAGTGCTTGTCAGAGAGAGAGAGAGAGAGAGAGAGAGAGAGAGAGAGACGGACGCCGAGACGCCAGTCACCAGAACCTAATGCGAGGTCATCTCTCCAGCTCTTCACTCAGGGAGTGAGCGGCCGGTGCCAAGACACTCGGGTCACAGCGAAGATACAGTACGAGAAACGAGGACGTCCACGATACGAGAGACAGGACGACTCGAGGAGCGTACGAGAAAGGACTTGCACGCCTAGACGTGAAAAGACTGACAGTAACCAGGCGAAAACACCAAACAGGTTGGAGACTGGGAGAAACTAATACTTAGCCTGGCAGTGATATTGTATATGTGTATGTGATGTTTGGATGTAGTGGGGAAGGTGTAGTGTGAATAGTTAATCTTTTTAAGCGTTTGCTCTATTTATTGTGTATAAAAGTTCCGTTAGAAAAGAAGCCCGTGAGTTGTGTTTTACCGCATGAATGCGCCGTCTGAGTCAGTGGCGGTGTATGCGTCTGTTGTGCGAGAGTCTGTGCGTGCGACTGGGGCAAGTCTGCGTGCGTTACACTGATAATCAGCTTTTGAGGACTACAAACCACGAGGTAACCCGAGAAGTAACCCAACACAGACGGTTCAATGCCATTGTCTTTCAGTCTAAATTACGCACTATTTGAAGCCTCGAATGTTTGTCTGATGTCAGGAGTAAAACGCCAAATATTTCTGACGTCAGATTGTATTTACTGGGAAATACACAAAGGACGCGACTCTTTGTGAATAGGCTACCACGCCCGTTCGCGCAAACGTGCTTGATTTTTGCCGCGCTACTTCTAAGCAGCCAGTGACAATATCAGAATTGTAGTAATCAAGAGCGGACTTTTCTCACTGGGTTCAAGTGATAGAACTTCTAAATTTTCAGTGCAGGACTGTGCGGCAAGCGACTGGATATACGTAGTAAAACTGTTGCCGCTAGGGTTTCATGTGAAAGGAAAACAGAAAATAGAGGTTGAAAACCCTTTTAGATGCAAGGAACGACGTTTCGGATCAAAGATCCTTCTTCCTCCTTTTGACTGGATATACGGCAAGTCTGATTTCGTACATGAAGCATGTATTGTTGGCATCTTTCGCCATCCAGTATTGAGCTCATACAAGCATTCAACAATGACTCGATCTTTTCAACAAAACCTGAAATGTCATAGATCTGTCACATTTCCGTTATTTATCTTTCTCTCTTACTGCACAAGTGGCAACAGTCTGCTTTCTAAACAGCATACGTGTTGACATGGAGCACAATGGAAAGTTTCGAGCTGTCTCAGTTCAGAGTTTGAATTGCGACACATTTACGTAACACTTGTGTAGTGTGCCCACCGCTTGAGTTATGCCGAAATAAGGTACATTTTTTTATATTTCCCTATCGTCTACCACCATTTGATCTTGTGTTTTCCGTTCATTTATGATGTAAGGTGCCGGACAGCCCTGATCAAAGCGTTTAGACGAAAGACCTAGGACAGATTCGTGCGCGATACTAAACTTGCGGATTGGCCAGCTGATTAAAAATTACAGGTGCGGCAATGGTTTTAGGAGGTAGGCATTGGGGCATTGAACCCCCTGCGATTTTTAAATGCTGACCAATCACAGTGTAAGAAAATGGAGTGACTAAACGACAATGTTGGTTGCCCCAAAGTTCGTCCCGATCTAGAGAGTCTACGAGAAGCAATACATGTGGTCTGTGATTTGGACGTTCCGATTCTAAGCACCAGCACACATGTGTGCAATAGACTTCGTTTGCAACTGCGTCGAACATAACACAGTTTGAATACGCGGCTTTTTTTTTCAGATGTTTTAAGACATTTTCTATGCAAATTACTCTGCTGACAAAAACAAATTCAGATATACAGTACACATAAGGTTATCGGGCTGAAGTCGGCCGCATTGGGCTCGCTCACAGTCGTGCGCGAGCCCACTGCAGCCGACTTCGGCCCGACAGCATTTTGTATACTGGGTAGCCACATCAATGCATTTTCAAGATAATACAAAGTTGAGTGTTAGTACCTTTGTGCAGCAGGACATCGAGGTTCCTGGAGACAGCGTGACTCTCCACACACTCCCACGCCACGTCCTGTCTCGCGCCATACACCACGTGACCGTTGGCCTCTTTCACTGCCGACCCTCGCCTCTGCTGAACAAGAGACGCCGACCGCGCGTGGTGCTGACTGTGCCCCGGGCTGCCGCCTCCGCCGCTCCCCTGCACCGTCACCTCGCTGCTGTGGTATCTATAGTAGGAGGCTTCGTTGAAGTGGTCTGGCCCGGCAGCGTGCATGCTGGAGGAAAGGGTGGGGAGGGGGTGGAAGTGGGAAGGTAGGGGGAGGTCCGGGTGTCGGGAGGAGGACAGAAGGGGGTTGGGCTGCAGGGCCAGGCTGGCGAACGTGTGGTTGTGGAAGAGCCGCAGGGCCGAGTCGTCCAGAGGTCGCACGGGAAAGGCAGGGGTCATGTGGGCGGCGGAGAAGGGACTGGGGATGGGGCTGCGGAAAGCGCTGGCTGTCAGAGGCTCCAGACGGTACTGCGTGTTCGGAACTGCTGAACACAGGTTCGCGTCCGTCTTGTCGTTAACACCTTTATACATATAGCCGTCATTAGCCCCCTTGTACATACAGCCCCCGGTGCTGCTTATCGGTGCGTGTGAAATAGGGTTAACCACAGACGACTTGTACCCGCTCTTCGGCGACTCATGATGAACACTGACCGCGTGTCTGCCTGCAGGCTTGAAGGAGGAGTGAGACTGCGGACTTTGTGGCTGTGTCTTCACCTCGCTGTGTCGCCCTGATGGCAGCCTGGGCAGGGTGGAGTAACAGTTGTACGGCATGGCGCCCTCCGACAGCTTGCGGGGGTAAAAACAGCTGGGGGATATCGACGTCATGGGAGGCGGCACTACACTGCTGGTGTCGGTCTCCAAAACGTCCGGCTGCACGTCACCGCCGGTTCTCGAAACTGGAGATACAACCCCACATCGTCCGTGTGATCTGACTGCTTTGGTGCTGTCCGCGTGCTTTTTCTGTCCGTTGGTCTTGACGTCGATCTGCTGTCTGTCCACCTGCACCTGGTGACCCGTCCTGTCCACGGACCCCGCCACCGTCTGGCTGTAGCGAAGTTCCGTGTCAGACAGTGACGAGGTCTCGTGATCGTCAGTTAGTGGGAAGGGGGGAGTGGGTGTGGACCGGTGGTGAAGGTAGCCGTTACTGTTGGGTCTGTCACCGGATCTGGATTTCTTGTCTGAAGTGGGCGCGCTGAAACTCCTGGGCGATGCTTGCCCGACAGATGCTACTGAAGCTGCTGGTGACGAGTCGCTCTTGTTGCTGTGAGAACACGGAGGGACTATCACACCCCCGCACGACCCGTTGCCGATCTTCCTCTCGTCCAAGAGAACTGGAGAAGGTTTCCGCAGCAGTAACAGACCCCCTCCACCAATACTTCCCTCGCCGCTAGTTCTGTCCTTGCCTGACGAACTACCCTCCCCGTCTCTCAGCGGCTGACTCTTGAAAGGACCCGCTCCACACTTGGGCGACATTCTCTGGATGGGGATGGGCGGGGGACTGGTGCTGTGCTGGCCGGACGTGGTGTCTGAGGCGCTAGATTCTAAGGAGACTGGCGAGTCCGAGATGGAGTTCTGCGGCGTGTGGCGAGGCGAATGACTGGGCGTGGACACCGGGCTGCCTTCAGGCGAAGGGCTTGGCGAGTGGCGAGGACTGAAACACAAGGCGCCAGAGTTAGTGTCGAGATAACCACTGTGCGTGTGGGTGTGAGAGGACGTGCCTGGGTACTTCTTTAACCCTTTCATTCAGATAAACTATTGCTTGAAATAAATTTGACTATGAGGCGCCGAGCTATTCTGGCACCACCCTTGAACTAAATATTTGATCTATCTCCAAATCTGTAATGTAGGACAATAAGCAAAGCTTTAAAATTCAGCCTCAGGATGTAACCGGCGCTGCAGTGATCACGAATTTTGCGCCTGAAAGCACTACACACTAACCGACATTCGCGTGAAAACACAGATGTAAATTTGACTCAAAATAAGCATAAAGTACATAGGCATAGCAAGAGACATAAATCCTCATGAGCCCCCGCGAATGCGGGGGCTCATGAGGATTTATGTTTCTTGCACATGGGCTTATGTCTCCTGCAAATGGATTGCGTTCGCCTTGCCCCGGCAGTTAATGGGTTGAGAAAATTCATTTTCGTGTATGCTTTAACGTTCAAAGAAGTACCCAACGGAGAAAGAAACACGCTTAGAAAAGACGGGTACAACACAATTTATTAATATTTCGGGTAAATACCCTTGGTCAAAATAGACAAACAAACAAACAGAGAGATTAGCTTCCTTCTGCCAATGAAGATAAGTAGCGGCTAATCTCTCTGTTTGTTTGTTTGTCTATTTTGACCAAGGGTATTTACCCGAAATATTAATAAATTGTGTTGTACCCGCCTTTTCTAAGCGTGTTTCTTTCTCCGTTGGGTACTTCTTTGCATATTACACGCTTGGCAGTCACCTTTTTGGTCTGGATTGCTTTAACGTTGATGTACTTATTCTTACTTGACTTCACTTAACCTCAATATTTGTAACATTATAATGTTAACAATGAAAGTCCTCTTTGCTATTACCTCAGTTCAGCCTTTCTTTTTCTCTCTAAAGCATCATGGGGGGAAAAATGGAAGATGATGGCGAAAAAAAAAAAAAATGGAGAAGAAAAAAAAAAAGAATAAACCTTCGTGCTACCGGCAATTGTGCCAGACAAACGCCGAAAATTGTGCCATTTAAACACTGGAAAAAAAAATCACACGACCCAAAGAGATTTATGATAGTTCAAGGGTAGTATCACAATAGGCTGGTGTCATGACCTGGGTCGTGCCGAAATAGTTTCCAGGTAAGCAAAGGTCATCGGGCCTACGATGGTCGCAGTGGGCCCGCGCACGACTGTGCGCGGGCCCACTACGGCCGTCGTGGGTCCGAAGATGTTTTGCTATTGGGATTGGCGCTTCCAGAAGCCTCAATGTGCTGGGTTACCTGGGTGTTGCAGAGACCCTGCGGGATCGGAAAGTGAGAGAGACTGGTCCACGCTGGAGACTGCGGAACATACTGATCACCTTCTTGTGAGTGAGGCCCTGCAAGGGTTGTCCGTTCAGCTCCGTGATTTCATCGCCTGAAGCAATAACACAGAGAAAATCATTTCCTGCAAGTTGCGTTTGCTTGTTTTGGCTGGCTGGCTGGCTCGCTTGCTTGCATGCTTGCTTGGGTTGGTCGGCGGCTAGTTAGTCGATTGGTTGGTTTTCTGTTAGGTCTAAATTTTTAACTAGACATACAACTATATAGACAACATAATTAGGTTGTGTGCACTTGAATGTATAAAATAGTTAGCGATTTTCCACATGGTTGACAGTAATCGTCCGACCCTCTTAGCCCCAACGCCCTACAGCAGGAGATGGACTGACCATGATATTTCAAGGGTAGAGCCAGATTAGCTTGGCGCCTGAAGGCGCCAAGCTAATCTGGCACTACCCTTGAAATATCATGGTCAATCCATCTCCTGCAACTGGTTCATAGCCGTTAGGTGACACTTCTAAAATTTGCAAAAAGCGGCCATGGGGTTAGATGGGTTTCTTTAAAAAAAAGTATGCTTGAAAATATTTCTCACATAAAAGGCATATTTTCAAAAGAATTTTCAAAAGGCTGAAGACAGTCGACATAAGATTGTATTCGTGTGTTCTACCAAGAAACGAACTGCTCACCTTCCTTCATGCGGCCGTCCTCGGCAATGGACCCTGAGGGAAAGATGCGCCGCACAAAGATGCCCATGTTGCCTCGGCCCGAGTCCACCCCTCCCACTATGGTGAACCCCAGCCCTTTGCCCTTTGCCCCCTTCTGCACCAAGATCGTCTGGGCAGGGCCGTACTTGGAGCGTGACGGTCCGCCATTAACACCCAGTCTGCCACCGTTCTGTTCAGCGTCTGCCTGTTGGAATTTCTGAACAGACAGCGAAGAAGCAATTGTGAAAACGATCGACCATGCCTGTAGGCGCCAAGCTATTCTGGCACCACCCTTGAACTGACATGGTCGATGTGATTTCTGCACTGTGATGGATCGAGTGTTAAATATGCCCACAGTCTTAAAGTACCACTACACATAAATCTGAAGACACATTTCAGCACCATTTGTGTTTGTTATGCCCTGTCCACACACCTAATGAACCTTAACAGCAGTTTGGACACGCAGCAAAAGCACACGCGTAAACGCACTTATTTATTCTGCGCAGCCGTTAGTGTGTCAATCTATTGTTAGCTGCTTCTCGTACTGAAAGCGTTGTATGTATAGAACGGAGCGGAGTCATTGCCAAGTTACTTGACATAAAGACGACGTGTGCTGAACTGGATTGTCCTATGTCTAAATATGAACCATAGCTAGTCCTGTGTGCAGCGATTCGTAACAATCTGTTACAGAATTGTCTGTTTGAACAGTTACAGCGGTAGCGGGCTTTCAAAAAATTGACAGATTCTAACAAAACTTGCGAGAAGCGAATAATTAAGTAACAAATAAATTAAATGCAACCGCTTGACTGATTCAGCTTTGCCACGGCTTGTTTTCAAACTGATACCTTAATTGCATGACCGATTCTAAGCTCCATGTGCCACGGTGTCGTCAACTGTTCTGTTTGCAAAATCATCAGACCACAAGAAAGAACACTCAAGAGTTGACGGAGCGAAAAAGGAGAGAATTTCAAAATATAAAAGCTAGTAAAGGATTCTGACAACAATAGTTATAATATGCAGTCCAACTATGGCGTTTACCATTGCATGGACAAGGATGACGTCACGACAGAAATAGGTGTCAGCGTGTCAATTACTATAATAGTAAGATAATTATGGTGGCGGTTAACCCCTTTGTGCGTGCAAGCACCGATGCTGTTAACCCTTTGGTTGTCGGTAGCGGTTTTTGTCGCGATGATTCCCGCAGGAATCATCGCGACAAAAACCGCTACCGACAGCCAACGGGTTAACAGTACCGTTGGCTGCATGCACAAGGGGGGTTAAGGAAGGGGGAAACAACTGTACTAATCTGACCTGCGCCAGTTCCTCCCATCTGATGACCGTGCCAGAGGGTGTCTGCGCCATGACCTCAGGGATGGAGGGAGACTTGGGTTGGAATTCGCTCATTGGCGGCGGTGACGTCAAGCGGGGGCTGCTGGGTAGGCCAGGCGTGGCGATGGATGCAGATTTGCGAATCTTCAACAACAAAATTAAATAAAAATAAAATATATATTTGTCATTAAAATGTTTCAAAGCAGCTTTGATTAGTACAGTGATTTTGATTTTTTTTTAACCCTTTTCGTGTCGGTAGCGGTTTTTGGCGCAATGGTGTCGGTAGCGGTTTTTGGCGCGATGATTCCTACAGGTATCATCGCGACAACAACCGCTACCGACACGAAAAGGGTTAAGAAGTACTTTACAAAAGTTAGATCAAAATACGTGCTGGTCTGTTTGTGATTTTGGACTTTACATAGAGGAATACGCACCGGTTGCGGGCGATGAATGGACCAAGACAGTTCAAGGGTACCGCCCAAAGAGCTAGGCGCCTCTAAAGACGCCAGACTATTTTGGCGTTAACCTGAATAGCCTTGGTCCATACAGCTCCACCGTACGTAGGTTATGAGGTATGGATGAGTTAATTAATCAAACGTACCAAGCCGTCTTTTGTATGTAATGCTATGTCACTGAGACGGGGGCTGAAAGCAGTTTTCAAAAACAAAAACACGGCTGTTTTGAAAACACGCCGTGTGACATGGCACACAAAACTGTTTTTGAAAACAGTTTCCTACTGCTTCCAGAATTTAGAACCGATCCTAAAATCTCGCAACTGTTTCGGAAAACACTGCTGCTCGAACCAATCAACGTGAAACAAAAAATCACGTGACACACACGCGGACTTTTCACAACTCTCTTCATTTAAAGATCGCCAAAGGGAAACAACTATGGAAAATATATACACGCAACACAACAACGCTGTTTCTCCGTATGACATACTCAAAGCAAAACAGTTTTCCAAAACTCTTGTTTTAGAAAACTGTTTTCAGACTCTGTTTTCACAAACTGTACCGTCAGACAAGGCCTTAACAGAAGCAACGATACAAACATCAAAACAAGAATGTACCTTTGATGCGACCACCAGCTGCACAAGACTAGGGGCACTGCGCAGCGCGTCCACCGCCTCCTGATGGGTCAGGCCCACCAGACTGTGTCCATTGATCATCAACAGCTCGTCGCCACGCTTCAGCCGCCCATCCCTGTCACGAAAGAGTGGTTCGCCATTTCTCTCATCGCTGATTTCAGTGTTAGTATCCATTTCATTACACTGCCCATGAACGCATTTAAGCGTCGCTTAATGCGAAATGAAAGTCGTGGGTGTCAACCCATTCGAGGCGTGCCGCATCCGGATACGCGGCTATTTGCCGCGTATCCGGATTGGCACGTCCCGAACGTAAGCATAAGGCTGTAAATATAAGGATTCAGGCTACGCCCGCACTACCTAGTGCGCAAAGGCCATCGGGCCGACGTCGGCCGCCGTTGGCCCGCGCACTGCTGTGCGCGGGCCAACGGCGGCCGACGTCGGCCCGATGGCCTTTTGCGCATTGGGTGCACTATTGACCATTACACCCGAAGCAGCTCCCGCTCACTTCGCGATAATGCTCAGAATCTTACTGAATCAACCAACATTTGGGTCAATTTACACAGAAAACTGAGAAAGCGCACAGTCTGCATATATCGATTTTGAAACTCGACCCTTTGGGTGTCGGTAGTGGTTTTAGTCGCGATGATTCCAACAGGAATCGTTGCGATTGAAAGCCGATACCGACACGCAGAGGGCCATTATATTGTACATGATTGTTTTTTCGAATTGTGTGCATTACACACAGCTTCAGTGACTCATCAATACATACTAATGAAAGATGCGTAGGCATTATTGACAGATCATAGTTCAGCCGCGTATTTTTTTAGTGTGGGTGGTTAATATTGCACTTTTAACTCATTGTGCCCGAGGTACGAAATACCCATATTTTGGAGTTATCCTCTGAGGACTGCATTACATTTCAGGAGACCGACTGGCCATGATAGTTCAAGGGTGGTGGCAGAATAGCTTGGCGCCTATAGGCGCCAAGCTATTCTGCCACCACCCTTGAACGATCATGGTCGAGCCATATCTTGCTGTGGTGTGTCGCGGGCAGAATGGGTTAATAGGATAAGCAGCGGTTTCCATCAGGACATTACGAATTTTGGTTTAACAGGAAATGTCATAAATGCACAGACGGGCCTAAAATTACGAGGGATTGGTGGACGACACGATTCGTGACATCGCCATTTGAGTAATGGTTATCGCAAAGGATAATGTAATAAGAAGACGCATCACTGGCGAGGTCCACATTTACAGACCAGGGTCCAGTTGCACGAGTGAGCTTTAGTCCTGCGCCGGCCACTAAGCCGGCAAAGCTAATGAAAGCGAAGCACCTTGCTTAGTGGCCATCGCAGGACTAGAGCTCATTCGTGCAGCTGAGCCTATCGCACAATTACACGCACACAGACCTGAACGCTGGGCCTCCTTCAGTGATGGCGGCGACAAATATCCCGATATCGCCCTTCTTGCTTCCCTTGCCGCCCGCGATGTGGATCCCCAGCCCGTTCTCATCCTTCAGCAGGTGCAGTTTGCTGATCAGGCGCCTCTGTCATCACACACACACACATACACACACACACACACACACACACACACACACACACACACACACACACACATACACATTTCAAAATTAACGACGCCATGTGTGTGTAGGTACGTAGATTCTGAACCTTACGATATAGAGATGCACAATTTGTGCAGTATATATATAAAGACTTTTTTTTTCAATCGCCAGAAATAAGAAAATAAATAAAAGGCCAGCACACAATTTATCACGAACTCTTACCTACTGAACAGTGGGTTCACGGAAGGTCTAATACCATTACAAAATGAGATGAAAACACCCGAGACGTGTCGAATACGGATACGCGGCTTTACGCGATACGTCTCGAATGAGTTAAACAGCTCAAAAGAGCTCAAAACCCTGATGATAACCACGCAGTATGTCAGTCGTTAAACTGGAAATTTAACACATTCAAGACGTCCTACATTCAGATACGCAGTATGTCAGTTGTTAAACTGGTAGTAAACTGAACACATTCGAGACGTCCTGCATTCGGATACGCGGCTTTATGCCGCGTATCCGGATGCGGCAGGTCTCGAATGACTGAGTTAACGCGTATGACTCCGTCACTATATTACCTCCATGTTTCACTGAAATCTTGTGTCAACATAAAGACAAAGACGCGTTTGCAATTCTCAGCCTCAGTCCATGCCTTTCCTCTGGCCTCTGAAAAACACAATGCACCAGCGCCTGCGACTCACAAGACGTCGACAAGGCGCGTCCTGAGGTATTCTTACATATCCGTCAGCATGACCTTTTCATGTTCAAGTGGCATAGATTTTCATGGTCCCTGCATCGCAGGGACTCATAAAAATCTATGCCTCTTGTTGGCGGTGTCTGGTACTACTTAGATCCCCGGAGGGAGGAGGACACCATCCTGGTTTGAGCCTCATCGCATAATGTCCGATTACATGTGAGCCACCGAGAGATCGATTCGACCCTGCGGTTCAATACCCAGGGCTCACTGACTTTTGCAAAACGGACAATCGCTGCACGTCAGTTTACATCTACAAGAAGCACAGATCCTCATGTGCAGCGGAAGGGGAAGCAGGCACCTATACGGACACGAACCACTTCAGCCCAAAATATAGGACGAAACAGGGAAATTATGGCCATGGGTATCCCGAGAAATGCCTTTATCTGTGTAAAACGTTTTGTAATAATGCAAGACTGTTCAAGTTCGGGATCTACATCTCTTACAAGCAAGAATCAGTTTTATTAACACCAGTGCTACCTAGATATGGCAGCCGATTGTGAGTTCAGTCTCTGACTGAATTTCTTAAGAATGCAATCTCGGCCTCTCCTGGATGTACGGGTCATTCAACGCTGTGGAAGCGATTTCGCTGAGGAAAGCTAATAACAGACAAACTGGACCCAAGCAATTACAAAAATGGAACTACCCAG
>BTPG01000001.1:26045455-26047955 GCA_036245525.1 Semisulcospira habei | reverse complement strand
CTTGGAGATGTTTAGAGTGTTGTCTATGCTTATGGTTCGAGCTGGCTATCTGCCGTGACGTCGCTCTCGTTTGCTGTTGGGAGTCGTTCAGTGCAAACGAAACCTTAATCTCGCCTAACTCATTCTACCCCAGACACACCACAGCAAGATAAAGATCGACCATGATAGTTCAAGGGTGATGCCAGAATAGCTTGGCGCCTAAGGGCGCCAAGCTATTCTGGCATCACCCTTGAACCATCATGGTCGATCTGTGTCCTGCACTAGAGTGCAGTCTTCAGAGGACACCGGCAAAATTTGGGGATTTCGGTGTTGGGGTAGAATGAGCTAAGCGGAAACGGATCTGTGTCAACCGGGAACGAAACACTTCAGGGCTCAGACATTTAAATTGGCTCTCTGGAAAACAAAATCCTGGCCTCAGCAAAACAAATTCCCAGATCAGAGTAGGCCCCACAAAAATAAAGTGCCTGGCTAAAACAATCGAACTCAACGAGGCTTGTCCAGTCGTAGTCCTAAAACCAGACGCCTCCCTACCCGAGGACTCACTTTACATATGAACAGGGCTGAATTCTGACCGCTAAAGCTCAAGGGGATGTATTGCCCTTGCAGGTCACAGAGACTAGGCTAGGACAGTTGTAGAAGATCTTTCGTTGACGATTAACCTGGATGTCTCTCTAAGGATATAAACTGGACCGCCCAGCAACGACCAAGACGCATATATACTCTTGTCTAAGCGTGCCCATGCGTGCGTGAGTTGTGAGTGCGCGCTTAGAGTTATAATTATTATAAGATAAGCGCATTATAAATACCGTAATTATTATTTATTATTATGAAGCCTTGCGACTGCAATAACCCAAGACAATCTATGCCTCTTGCAGTTGGAAGGACTTTGGCTGAGGAAGTAAATTTAGTCGAATCAGTCCGTTGCTGCTATTGCGAGCCACCAGTTACACTACAAACCTCACCCCTCTTCCAATGTCGAAAGCACGTCTGTTATACACCACAACGTTGCCAAGGTATCCTCCCAACCACCCCTCTCCCCTCCCCACCCCACCCCTCTCCACTCCCACCCCCCACCAAGCTCCACGTCGAAGACGCTGCGCCTTCAGAACAATTCTGCATCAGTCTTCGCCAACCCCCCAACCCCCACCCCTACCCCCCCCCCCTCACCCCCTTTCCGCCCAAAAGCCCCATCCAAGTGAAGAAGCTGCGCCGCCATCAGAATAATTCTTTGTCACATGTCTTAAAGGCCAACTACCGCCGTAACTGTTCAAAGATACACATGTGCAACAGATGATTACGAAACGCTACACACAGGTCTAGTTATGGTTCATTTAGACACAGAACAATCCAGTTCAGCACATGTCGTCTGTATATCAAATAACATGACAATGACTCCACTCCGTTCCATAAATTCGACGCTTTCAGTACGAGAAACAGCTATAAATAGATTGACACGCTAACGACAGCGCTTGAAAAGTGCGCTTACGCATGTACTTTTGTTGCATGTCAGAAACTCGCCACTCGCCAGAAACTCTCTCAGCTCCCTCCCACTCTCCACCTTCAACTCGATAGCACCCCCATCTCCCTCTCTGACTCGGCCAAGAACCTCGGCGTCATCCTCCATTCTTCTCTGTCCATGACCAGCTTCGTCTCCGCCACGGCCCAGGCACGCTATTTCCACCTCCGCCGCATCAGTCAGATCAGAAAATACCTCACTACCGAAGCTGCCACCAAACTTGCTGTCTCTCTCATCTTATCTCGCATCGACTAGTGCAACTCTCTCCTTTCCGGCCTCCCTCACTCCAACACTTTCACTCTCCAACGCGTCCAGAACAACGCTGCCCGCCTCGTCCTCAGGAAAGAAAAAATCCGACCACATCACTCCCCTGCTCAAACTCCTTCACTGGCTCCCCATCCCCCAACGCATCCAATACAAAATTCTGTCTCTCTGTTACAAATCCCTGAACAACTGCGCTCCTGCCTATCTCTCCAACTTACTTCACCCCTACACACCTTCCCGCTCCCTCCGCTCTGCCTCCGACCCTCTCCGCCTCCACATTTCTCGCACCAAACTCAACACTTTCGGCCCCCGCTCCTTCTCCGTCTACGGTCCATCCACCTGGAACACTCTCCCACTCTCTCTCCGTCAGAAACACTCTCTCTCCTCCTTCCAGTCCGCCCTCAAAACTCACCTCTTTCAACAGTTTTAGCACTATATCACCACCCTCCCCACCCCAAGCTGACCGTCGTAATGTATTTCACTATTTGTGGTACGTGAGTCATTGTCTAAAGCGTGCGCATGCGTGCGCGAGTTGTGAGTGCGCGCTTAGAGTTATAATTATTATAAGATAAGCGCATTATAAATACCGTAATTATTATTATTATTATTATGTCCAAACTGCTGTTAACTCACTCGAGACGTGCCGCCTACGGATACGCGGCGGTTCGCCGCGTATCCGTAGGCGGCACGTCTCGAATGAGTTAAAGTTTATTATGTGTG
>BTPG01000001.1:25950038-26043922 GCA_036245525.1 Semisulcospira habei | reverse complement strand
ACAGTGGCCGGCCCTACTAAGCTGGGACTAATGAATAAATAATGAGCCCTCGTTAGTAGTGAGGAACACAGACTCCTGCTGACAAAGAATAATTATGAGAGTCAGTAATAGGTTACTGTTCAGCTAAGATCAGAGGACGCTGGCCACCATAATAGATGTGGAATAATTAGGAGAGACAGTAATGGGTCCCTGGTCAGCTAAGATCAGAGGACGCTGGCCACCATAATAGATGTGAAATAATTAGGAGAGACAGTAATGGGTCCCTGGTCAGCTAAGATCAGAGGACGCTGGCCACCATAATAGATGTGGAATAATTATGAGAGACAGTAATGGGTTCCTTTGATAGCTAGGATCAGAGGACGCTGGCCACCATAATAGATGTGGAATAATTAGGAGAGACAGTAATGAGTTCCTTTGATAGCTAGGATCAGAGGACGCTGACCAGCATAATAGATGTGGAATAATTATGAGAGACAGTAATGGGTCCCTGGTCAGCTAGGATCAGAGGGCGCTATCCACCAGAGCAGATGGGGGATAGATTATGGGCGACAGTAATAGCTCCTTTGACAGATAGGGTCAGGGGACGCTGGCCACCATGATAGATGTGGAATAATATGGGTGACAGTAATAGCCCCTTTGACTGGTTGAGACAAAGGGGCGATGCCCTCGGCCAGAACGGGTATATATATTGGGGGTAAACACCAGAACGGGAGAGCTCACAACGAAGAAAACGAGATAGAGAGAGAGCTCGCACAATGACCAGAACGAGAGAGCTCACAACGAAGGGAACGAGATAGATAGAGAGTACACAACGAAGAGAGTGAGATAGATAGATAGAGGGAGCTGAGAAGCGAGAGACCGAGCTCCGGTATTTTCGCCATTTTAGTATGCCATGCTAGTAGGTTGGTTGTGCCCAACCTATTAGACCCACGATGACCAAGAAATAAAAGACTCTTCTGGAAACACTCTTGTCTGGCTGCGTCTTCCATCTACAACACCTTGCGTGTGGCTGCGGTAGTGTAACACTACCGTATCTTCTTATTTGGTGCCGTGACCAGGATCTCGGAACGGGAAGAAACAGAGGAACGAAGAAACAGAAAAACTAGACTATCAGAACCAAATCGACAGCCAACGACGCAAGGGTGGAAGAGCAGACCAGAAAGAGAGGAGAAGAGTGCAAGCCAACAACCCGAAGAGAAAAGCAGAGTTCGAGCCCACGTCAAGGAAAAGCAGAGTTCGAGCCCACTTCAAGAAAAGCAGAGTTCGAGCCCACGTCAAGGAAAAGCAGAGTTCGAGCCCACGTCAAGGAAAAGCAGAGTTCGAGCCCACTTCAAGAAAAGCAGAGTTCGAGCCCACGTCAAGGAAAAAACAGAGTTCGAGCCCACGGGACGTCTGCGACTCATTCAAGACCAACAGCCGAAAGGATCACGGGGTAAGTGACTTTTTTCGTTTAACCCTTGTTGAGTCTTATATAGGAGCCAGACCAGTTAGCTAGAGTTGTGTTGTTGTTACATTTAAAAAGAAACAAAAATGGCAGAGGAAGTGTTTAGGATTTTAGGCGAAAAAGTAGAGGAAATGAGTTCAGGCGATTAACGCCCAGAGTATAGGGCAGATGGTAGGAACGTTTGACGGAAAGCCTACCAAATTTAGGGAGTGGATAAAAGAAATTGACAAATATGCAGTGTTAATAAAAGCCCTCAACAGGCGCCCCGTCATTGCTTATCAAGCAAGCTCGGGGGTGGTGAGTGATTTTATCCACCGATTCTTACAAACGGAAGCGGCAGGGGATTGGGATGAACTGAAAAGGCAGCTAACCGTAAGGTTCGGCGAAATCGCCGATGAAAATCATGCTCTTGCGTTGCTACAGCGGGTGAAACAAAACCCAAGGGAAAGTGTGCCTCTGTACGCAGAGCGACTAATGACTCTGGCCGGCGAAGCCTTCCCGAGTCAGATGGGCGCTGCTGTGGTACAACGGCAACTAACCAATTTCTTTGTTGACGGATTGGCGCATGACTTTCTTAAGATGAAAGTCCTGAGGGATAACTCAAATACATTAGATAGGGCCGTGCAGGTGGCCATGCAAGAGGAAAACCTTCGCCATAGGTTTGAGCTACTCACGATAAACAATCGGCCAGTTAGTCAGCCGACAGCGACAGCTAGGGGTGGAGAAGAGGCTATGGAATTAGACCATGCTCGTCACCGTAATTGTTTTAAATGCGGGAGAGTAGGGCACCAGGCACGAAATTGCCGAGTGATAGGGACGGCTGGTCAGCAAACAATGCGTCCCCCGATTCAATGCTGGAAGTGTGGGGAACGAGGTCACATTCAGCGGGAATGTAGAAAGGCCAGAAACAGGCGGCCACAAGGTCAAAGAAGGTTTCCGCCGAGGCAGGAAAACTAGCAGGTTCTGCGGCACACGAAGCCGTTACGCAGGACCGGAAAAGTAGAAAGAGTCAGTTGTTTAGCATTAATGTAGCGGGTAGCCCTAAGTGCATAGTGTTCAAAATTGAGAAGCAACGATTTCGTAGCTTGATCGATACGGGAGCAGAGGTGTCTTTGATTAGCAAGGGGGCTTACGATAAACTCAGTCATAAGCCAAAGTTAGGAAAGGGAGATGTGTCGTTACAGTCAGTTAGTGGAGAAGCTTTACACGTATTGGGGAGTTCAGAATTAGAATTTACGGTAGCGGGGCAAAAGTTTAAACATAAGTTCTACGTGGTATCAGGGCTCAACAGGAACTTTATTTTGGGAAATGACTGGTTAGACAAAAACGGGGTGAGGATTTATTTTGACTTGAAGAAACTCAGAGTCGGAAGTGTTTATGTGCCCTATGAACAGGACATCCACATTTCGTCTTTGGTCAGAGTGACTAAGACGAAAGTGATAAAACCTCAGACGGCAGAAGTACTCCAGGTACGGATGAAGAATGCTCCGTATTTTGCAAGAGAGACACTCTTAGAGATTTCGGAAACAGACAAGGGATTTATAGCACAAGAACCGGGACTGTTAGTGACAAGCACGGTAGTCAGGCAAAATAATCACCAGACGTATCCCATACTGATAGTAAACAACACAAACAAGACGTATAGAGTTAGAAGGGGTTGTGTTGTCGGGAAGGTAACAGCAGTTCAAGAAGTACATGAAGTACAGATAGGGTCGGTTGGTCGGCAGGTATCGGCAGTCGACTTGACGGAAGTCACTGCGCCGGAGAAGATGAAAGATGTAATGTCAGAGCTCATTACGAACAATCAAGACTTGTTCGCGAATAGCGACCTTGATTTAGGGGCTACTGACACTGTCACGATGAAACTAGATACCGGCGATCATCCTCCCATTAGGATAAAACCGTATAGAATCCCGCTTCAAGATAGAGAGATTGTTGACAAGGCTCTAGAAGAGATGTTACAGGCAGGTGTGATAAGACGTTCTCAGTCCCCATGGTCTTTTAGTCTAGTGATTGTATCCAAGAAGGATGGGTCGAAACGTTTATGTGTTGACTTTAGAAAACTGAATGAGGTTACAAAGAAAACATCATACCCACTACCGCTGATAGATGACATCTTGTCACTGCTTGGAAAGGCCAAGTATTATACCAGTCTGGACCTTAAGTCGGGATACTGGCAGGTCAAGATGGCGGATCAGGAGAGTAGGGATAGAGTAGCATTTGCATGCCACAAAGGATTATTCGAATTCACGAAAATGCCTTTTGGTTTGGTGGGAGCACCGGGATTGTTCATGATGCTTATGAATATCGTGCTAGCCGGTTTAGAAGGTTTTGCCTGTGCCTATCTCGATGACATTTTGATCTTCTCAGAAACAATAGAAGACCATCTGTGTCACCTTCAGACAGTCTTTGATCGATTGAGACAGCATGACCTGAAGCTGAAACTCAAGAAGTGTCAGTTCTTTGCGGAAGAAACCAAATACTTAGGGTTTGTCATTAGTAGCCAGGGGATAAAACCGGATGAGGAAAAGGTAAAAGTCATTAGGGCTATGGCGGCTCCGACCTGTGTCAGAGAGTGCCGTTCGTTCATTGGTATGATTGGGTTTTACAGGAAAATGATTCCTAATTTCTCTCAGATGGCTGAGCCAATCATAGCACTGACACGAAAGTATGCGAGATTCAGTTGGACAGAGGAATGCCAGAAAGCGTTTGATTTGATGAAGGAAACGTTAGCTGTAGCACCAGTGTTAGCCTATCCAGATACACGGCGTCCGTACATCCTTTACACGGATGCCAGCGACACATGCGTGGGGGCATGTCTCGCGCAAGGATGCGATGAGGATTCAGACATTTCCCCAGGCTCAAAGGTAGAAAGACCTATTTACTTTCTATCCCATAAACTTAGTACCAGTCAGAGGAAATGGCCGACAATAGAGAAAGAGGCTTTTGCGATCCATTATGCGCTTCAAAAGCTAAATCACTACTTGCATAATGCGGAGTTTGTAATCCGCACGGATCACATGCCTCTTAAGTATTTGCTTAATTCACCAATGCAGAATAAGAAGGTGCAGATGTGGGCCCTAGGCATTTCAGGATATAACTGTACTATTGAATATATCCCAGGTCCCCAAAATGTTTTGGCAGACTTACTATCCAGAATGCCGAGTGGTACTCACATGCCAGAGCATGAGGAAGAAGAAGAGTTAACCAGAGAGGTCAATGACAATGCTTTTGTCATTGGAGTCATAAACTCCAACCAATTCACACCCAAGCAGTTCGCTAGTTGTACAGTAAGGGCAGGGTGTGACGAGAAGCTGGAAAAAGTTGATCTTCCAGGGTTTGATATTATTGAGGAACAGGAGAAGGATTCTGAAATAGTGCGCTTAAAGGACTTATTGATTAGTGAACAAGGAACCATGACAGTCAATAGGAGATACATGCTGATAGAGGATGTTCTATATTTCTTGTCTCATCCTGATGATGAACCAGTAGCCAGATTGTATGTTCCGTCTCACTTGGTAGAGTACGTAGTCAGACAGTACCATGACGAAAATGGTCACTTAGGAATAGACAAGACGCATGACACAGTCAGCAGAAAGTATTACTGGCCTAACATGTACAAACAACTGTATGAATATGTTAGTGGGTGTGTCATCTGTCAGTCTAGAGTGTTACAAAAGAAAAGGGCCCCCGTACAGGAAATGGACATTCCTCCATACCCATTCGCTAAGTTGTCATTGGACTTGGCAGGTCCGTTTGACCGCTCCCTTAGCGGGAATCGCTATGTCATAGCATTCATCTGTCATCTGACAGGTTGGGTAGAGGCGTTCCCTGTACCAGATAAAACGCCGCAGTCAGTGGTACAGCTGCTCGTAGAAGAAATTCTACCCAGACATGGCTGTCCATTGCAGATAGTATCAGACAATGGATCTGAGAATGTGAATAGGGTTATGGCAGAAACGCTGGCAGAACTGAACATAGATCATGTCACGACCAGTCTTTACCATCCACAGTCCAATGCTAAGGTCGAACGTTTCCATAGAACTTTTAACGACATTCTGTCCAAAAAGATACAAGAGGATTTTTCGACCTGGGACGTGCATATTAACCAGGTACTAGCAGCTTATAGGGTTTGTGTTTCGGAAACTACGCAGGAATCTCCTTTCTTCTTACTGTACGGTCGCGATCCAGTGCTACCGTTAGATAACATCCTTAGACCCCGAAGAAAATACGCTGGTGAAGATTTTCACAAGATAGCGCTTGAGCAGCAACACAAGGCCTTCACCCAGGTGTATCGGCGAATTAAGAAAGCACAGAAGAAGGGGGCTAAGTATGCTAATAGAGGCGTACAGCCTGTCGAGATTAAGGTCGGTGATCCAGTGTACCTTCGTAATCACCGTAGACACAATAAATTAGACAGTAAGTGGAGGTCGCACTATAGAGTGGTGGAACAATTGTCGCCTGTCACATTCAGGGTACGACATCAACTAGATGGCACTGAGGTCAGTTCACATGCTGAACACTTGCGGATAGCCAAGATTAGCGAGTGGCCTATTCCAAAAGCCAGGGGGAGAACATTACGTAAAGCCACACAGGTTGTAGCTCCAGAATCATCCGATAGCGACAGTGACGATGCAGTAGGGCAAGAGAACGCACGAGACAGACTGACTAGGGGGGTGCGAAAAGAGCGTGAGAATTCTTCATCCGAGGAGGACGTTCCGTTAATGGAGTTAAGAAAGCGCCTAAAGACAAGAGAGAAAAGATCTCTCTCAGCAGTAAACGTTAGTTGTAACAAGGGCACATCAGACAGTTCTGATGATGGGGAGATCGACGACAATCGTTCGATTCAGCCTAGTTTACAGACTGATGGGGTTAGGGAAATTCTTGAAGCGATACTGACTCTTCTGCCAAAGAAGGCTTCAAATTAGAAATGCGACTCTCAGACGGTATCTGAGAGAGGACTATTGTAATGTGTAAATCATGAAGCATGATTTGAGTTTTGTCAGAGACAGTGGTATAAGTCTCTGGTGATATCTCGTATGTTGCAGACAACAACAAGATGAAGTTTTTTTGTTTTTAGTCTGATAGTATTGGGGCTAGCGCAGGGTTTACATATTAATCACAATGTCGTATTTCAAAAACTTGATGAAGTTACCACTAGTAACTGGAGATTCAGGTCGGCCTGCGCCAGAATCAATGACGGCTCAGTATGACTTAGAATCCACAACAATAGCAGTAGACGCGCAACGTACGCGGTTCGCGCTCCTTACGGAGGCTGAACTTGAAGCTTGTTCCAAACCCTTGATAGGATTCTGTGCGATTCGAAGTGCAATATATCCTATGAACATTAATCAGTTTTGTGTTACGGCGCTGTTTTTAAACAATTCAGACGAAATTGCAACACACGGCCAAACAAAGGTCAAGTTGGGTACAGTGTTACCTATGGCACGGTATATAATGGATGGGCTATGGGTCATTAGTAATCATAGTCCACTAGAGATGAGTATTAGTTGTCACGGTAAAGGGGTCACGTACCAACAAATCAACCCACCATTATCGCTAATCCGCCTCAATGAATCATGTACGGCTATTAGTGATAGATTGATGTTAACCCTTTACTACCAACAAGAGAGCCAGTATCAGGTGGAAGACAAATTGATAGGATGGCTGGAAAACTATGCATTTTCCAATATAACGTTATGGAAACCATTTCATAGCGCTTTACCAGACTACGATCCCATCTCTTTGTCCAAAGAGTTAGATGAAATTAAGGAAATGCCAATGGATCATCTAATTGCTCGACTTCAGAGCATGCAATTCGTTAAGCCAAAACAAGAATGGGGGATATGGAAACAGATCATCATTGGTTCTATCGTAGGGACAGTTGTAGTGATCATAATTGGGGTAGGGTGTAAACGATATAAAAAGAAAACTAGCGCATGGTTTGGCTCCATGCTATCACGACTCAGGAAGGGTGAACGTGAGGTCACTGTGCCTACGTTGATTTCGGCGGCTGTGCAATCAGCAGACGTGAATGACGTCGCAAGAGCGAAGGACTCTACGCCGATGATGGAGGGAGGAGTGCAGTTACTCCCCGCCTCGAACGTTGTCAAGTTTACCCGTCGTTGGGGTAACCAAGGATCAACGTGTTGCGATCCAGGAAGAATCGTGAAGAATAACGAACACATGTGCAAAGACATAACCGAGTCGACGATTTTGATGTGAACATTTATGGGCGTGATTACGCCGGACAATAATAATTTTTAATAAGGAGTGATCGATTTAAATAAGCGGTCATTCCGAAAAATGATGTATTTTGTGGATAACATGTTTAATTGTTTGAAATGATGTTGTTGTCTGAATATTGTGTAATGAAAAAAAAAACGAATCTTGTGAATTAAGATTCCTTTTTTTTTTCGGGTAGGTTTGGGAGGAGTTGTTACACTATAAGTGTATACGACCAATATCACGGTCGGGTAATTTTATAATTTCCCTTGATATGAAAATAACGAGGGTATAATTAGTACCACGGGCTCACGTGGAGTTGACAAGTGGCCGGCCCTACTAAGCTGGGACTAATGAATAAATAATGAGCCCTCGTTAGTAGTGAGGAACACAGACTCCTGCTGACAAAGAATAATTATGAGAGTCAGTAATAGGTTACTGGTCAGCTAAGATCAGAGGACGCTGGCCACCATAATAGATGTGGAATAATTAGGAGAGACAGTAATGGGTCCCTGGTCAGCTAAGATCAGAGGACGCTGGCCACCATAATAGATGTGAAATAATTAGGAGAGACAGTAATGGGTCCCTGGTCAGCTAAGATCAGAGGACGCTGGCCACCATAATAGATGTGGAATAATTATGAGAGACAGTAATGGGTTCCTTTGATAGCTAGGATCAGAGGACGCTGGCCACCATAATAGATGTGGAATAATTAGGAGAGACAGTAATGAGTTCCTTTGATAGCTAGGATCAGAGGACGCTGACCAGCATAATAGATGTGGAATAATTATGAGAGACAGTAATGGGTCCCTGGTCAGCTAGGATCAGAGGGCGCTATCCACCAGAGCAGATGGGGGATAGATTATGGGCGACAGTAATAGCTCCTTTGACAGATAGGGTCAGGGGACGCTGGCCACCATGATAGATGTGGAATAATATGGGTGACAGTAATAGCCCCTTTGACTGGTTGAGACAAAGGGGCGATGCCCTCGGCCAGAACGGGTATATATATTGGGGGTAAACACCAGAACGGGAGAGCTCACAACGAAGAAAACGAGATAGAGAGAGAGCTCGCACAATGACCAGAACGAGAGAGCTCACAACGAAGGGAACGAGATAGATAGAGAGTACACAACGAAGAGAGTGAGATAGATAGATAGAGGGAGCTGAGAAGCGAGAGACCGAGCTCCGGTATTTTCGCCATTTTAGTATGCCATGCTAGTAGGTTGGTTGTGCCCAACCTATTAGACCCACGATGACCAAGAAATAAAAGACTCTTCTGGAAACACTCTTGTCTGGCTGCGTCTTCCATCTACAACACCTTGCGTGTGGCTGCGGTAGTGTAACAGTTGACGCATAATAAACACAGAATGCTGCTGAAATGTGTCTTCAGATGTATGTGTAATGGTACTTTCACTCAAACGGCGGTGACTTCCTTCTACGAGTATGTGTGACGCTGAGATGTAAATGACCAAAAGTGATCCCTGCAGGCAGGAAACGTCATTTTTTTCGTGGACATCAGCACCCTGCTGGGAATCTCAAGAACGTGTGGCTTTATGCAGATTGAAGACAAAGGATTGGTTTAACCCGTTCAGTGGGGGGGGGGGGGGGAGGGTCATGTGGATCTATACCTCTTGGAGTTGGGTAGTGTTCAGATTGTCTCGGCATTAAACGGGTTAAAGAGATTTCTAGAAACGAAAAAAAAAAAAAGACTAATAGAAGGCTTTGCGTAACAGGCTCATACGGAGATTACGAAATACACGGCCTCACCCATCGGTTTGCTTCTCGCCAGCATTATATTTCTTACAGATGGACGAAATTGGCTAAGGGAAGGACTGAAAACAGGAAAAAACAAAACAAAAGCAAAAACTGTATACATAACGGGCTCTGTTGGCCATTACGTCTTTGGAGGGGCACCGCCAAATTAACCCAGTCAGTTTCGAAGGGAGGCGGGTCGACCATGATAGTTCAAGGATGGTGGCAGAATAGCTTGCCTCCTCTAGGCACTCTTGACGCTCCCTCTATTACTCTATTCACTCTAAGCAAGATATGTGTCGACCATGATAGTTCAAGGGTGGTGCCAGAATAAGCTTGGCGCCTCTAGGCTCCAAGCTATTCTAGCACTACCCTTGAACTATCATGGTAGACATATCTCGTTAAATTCAAACGGAATGAATTCAGACAACTCAGTGTGGGGAATTTCGACAGTGCGGTTTAACCCTTTACCTGTCGGTAGCGCTTTTTGTCGCGATGATTCCTGTCGGAATCATCGCGACAAAAAGCGCTACCGACAGCCAAAGGGTTAATGCGTTATTGTTGCATGGCGTTGCTTAAAATTATCTCTTTCAAGTTCGTTTCAAACGTTTCACAAGCAAGAAGTGAATGGTAAGCACAAAATACAAGTAGCAAAGCAAATGTTCGATACCCGTTCCACCAACGCGCTATCACGGTAGACTCACCACCACAGGGAGCGATGAAACGGATTCCCAGTGGTTTATATAGAAAGGCTAGATGTTTTTGTCAATCCCAAAACTGACGTCTGCAAGATTGGCTCATGCAACATGCATCCGGTTTCCCGCAACAACAAAAAAAAAAAAAAAAAAAATCTGAGTTGAGGACTTCGGTTTTAGAATGAGAATTGAGATTTGGCAAATGTAAAACAAAGCAAAGTTCTTGTTTCTGTTGGAGCCAATTTCCCTCCTTCCTCGCCGTTGTTCTTTTATGGAACTAGGCATTAAAGAATATCTTACACTCACAATACAAGTTAGACTAACTAACTAACTAACTAACTAACTCTCTCTCTCTCTCTCTCTCTCTCTCTCTCTCTCTCTCTCTCTCTCTCTCTCTCTCTCTCTCGCTCTCTCTCGCTCCACAAACACACGTCACTTTAGTTTAATCATGTTGAATAGTTTATTATCAGGTGTGTGTGTGTGTGTGTGTGTGTGTGTGTGTGCGTGTGTGTGTGTGTGTGTGTGTGTGTGTGTGTGTGTGTGTGTGTGTGTGTGTGTGTGTGTGCCACGGTGTGTGTTCGTGACTTGTTTTTCCCTCGTATTCATGTTGTTTTGTATGGTATGCAGTCATGTGTTCTTATCACTATTTTGGGGGGGAAAATTCAATAATATTTTGTATTCTTACACAGGCATAGAGAATAGTTGTTTGAATTTGGATCTTATATGGACATTGATGGGATGTTTTATTTCTGCATGAAATGAGCAGCAGAATTTCTAGCCAAATGTGTGCTGGTCTGTGATTCTGGAGCTTACAGCCCTAGGTCGTAAGGTCCAAACTCACAACGATGGGTGCTACGACCGGCCACCGCCCCAGCCACACAAATCAGACCCCATCAAAAGTCTCAGCAGGAGAGTGAATTGTCGGGCAGGGAGACAGACGCACTTAGGAGCAGTCAGCGGTCAGTGGTAAAGGCGTGCTTTTCAGTCCCCGATGGAAACCCCATCGACCTCACTTTGCTGAATAAGAATTAAATCGTTATGGAATACATACTGACAAGCCAAAGAAATGCGACACCATTCAACTCATCAACTTTTTGAGGATGGAAATGATCGTCTTATTCTATACCTGCGTATTTCTCTGTGGGCTGGCGATTGGGTGCCTGATAGGTGGGGGCAGGGGATCTAACTGTTGTCTGTCCAGCGCTGTGATTCCCCTTGGTTTGCATACAATTCTGCCAGCGCTAGCCTCACCTATCTGGTTTGTGAGTATTCAACTCATCGGAAACACGAAGTGTTTTTGATGACTGAATCGAATGGTGTCGCATTTCTTTGGCTCGTCAGTACCTCATTTCAATATGAAGATCGGTACAAGTACTGAGAAAACCAGGACGCTGCCAGGTACAAGTACTGAGAAAACCAGGACGCTGCCAACTAGATCACCCTACCTGTCTGCTCCATACTACCCCTCAGAGTCGGCCGATGTCGCACGAAAGAGACTTAAGGCATTGAAAACCTAATGGCCTATCCCGTCCCTAAAGGAGTGTTTAGTGCACTCCCCTACAAACACCAAAGACAGTTGTGTTTACTCATAGAGCGTATACTCTCTATGTGTTTACTGCTGCCTTTTACGTGTTCTTCAACAGCTACGCCTCGACCTTGCAGATAGCCCGTTGGCTGTCGGTACCGATTTTCGTCGCCGGCGACAAAAACCGGTACCGACAGCCAAATGGTTAAAAAAAAAATGTCAGGCCATGACCTGAACCCGGACACTCCTGTCACATTTTCCACCAGAGAAATCTGATAATTGTGTTTTGGGTATTTTTTTTAAGAATTGAAAAAAAAACAGCTATAAAACAGATGATACTCAGAAAGCTGCATCCTGCTGGGGTTCATGAGAATCCGTGTCTCTGGCAAATGAAAAAGCAGCCAATGCAAAAATGTGTCCACGGCATCAACCGCGACGGCATTAAGCTACTTCCTTCTATCGAGTGGGGCCGGGGAAAAAATACAGGAATCAAACGAAAGGACCCGTGCAAGCAGGAGTCATAGATCCTCATCAGCCCCTGCAGGTGGCAGGGGCTGATGAGGATCAGTCTCTTGCAAATGGAGTGTCTGGTCTGATCGCCAGTCTTCCGAGCTGCACGTGCCTAGGGTCGATAAATTCGAGCACTTTCTACAAGACGAAGACACCTCTTTGGGTTAGGTCCCCTTTAACCCATAAAGCCCTGTGACATGCTACGATAGGATGCTGATCGACCATGATAGTTCAAGGGTGGTGTAGGCACCAAGCTATTCCGACACCACCATTGAACTATCATAGTCGATCTGTCTCCTAAACTGTGACGTAGACTTCAGAGGACATCTAAACAAAATTGATCATTTCATCCTCAGAATGTAGCGGCTGTTAGCTTGTCAGTAAGTCACAGAGCTGCTATCAGGGGGAGGCAAGTCATTTAGACTTCCTTCGCCTGTGTAACCGATCTTTCCACTGATACAGCTGGTCCTCACACAAATCGATCCTGAAATGCAATGTGATGTGTCAGTTCACGAATGATTCATATAGGAAATAAATCGCACATGCTAGGTGGTATACTGCATGGTGGACGGCTGCGCATAAAGCGGGCTTTCAATGCTCCTGCGTTCAGCCCAGCGGCGCCTTTCGCGTGTGGAAATGATCAATAATGTGCGCCTGGAAGACATCATATTTATATTATTATATTACATAGAACTACATAATTTATATGTTGTTGGTGTTGTAGTCAGCATGTTGCTGTGAATGATTGTGTCCTGGAAAGCCTCGAACTCTCGTTTGATTTTTGTTACACGCCAACACTTTTTTTAGAAGTGCATATACCCAGTAAGCGACCGTCTTCGAAACCGCAGACGTTTTGCTACTGGGGTGAACTCTTCTTTTCATTCGTCTACAACGGTCAGGTCTTACAATTGTAATTGACAATAGGTTGCATGGATTCCACAAGTGTTGTCCAGCTAAAAGTGTCTTCAGCCAAGTGTCAACTTCAGCGTCGAAGTACAAGAATACAACATAAAAATCGAGTTTTTTTCAAAAAGACACAAGGAACAGAAGCGACAAAAACAAGACTCAAACCAAACTGCTAACCCTTAACTGCCAGTGGACGCAAAATGCTACCTTTGAAAGCAGGGCAAATCCTAAACCGAATAATGCCATGAATCCAGTGAACAAGGATATAAATAGGGTCGGGAAGAGGCGAAGAACTTCATGAGCCCCCGCATCTGCGGGGGCTCATGAAGTTCTTTGCCTCTTGAATCTGGGTGGTGTCTGCATTGTGCCGGTAGTGAAAGGGTAAAAATCTTCTTTATTTTTTTAAATGTCCAGGGTTTGCTTGACACAGTCCTTCAACCAGCCCTTTTTGTCTGCAAGGGACAGACTATCATGAGCCCTTGCGGATGAAAATGAGACCCTATGCTTCTTGCCGAACCCATACGACTGTTGCCGAAACAAAGGTCCCTGGACAAAAAGGAACGGTTCTCCTGAAGAAAAAAAAAATTGTTGAAAGTTTTGCAGACAAAAGTTCCTCAGACATGTAAAAAGTCAAAATGTCTGGCGGCGGACAAAATGTTTTGCTCCTTGCGTTGTCAGTTACCCAGCCTGAATGTCAAGTATTACAATGTCAAAAATGATAAAGAACGACAAGGATTTCTGTCAACCGCATGAGTGGTAATAAATAAACAAATTCACAAAGACGTAAGCTCGTGTAACACATGTCATTCCTGAAATAATTGAGATATACATTTTTTTTTTTTTTTTTTTTTTACTTCAAAGAGGAACCAGTATTTCGTGGCGAAGTCGGGCTGTTCTGACCCAAGGGCATGTTAACTTTGGAAAGTGCGCTGATGCAAACTGATCGTTCAGCAAAACTTCAGACATACGATCCCCTTGCAGCGCGAACTATATAACTAGCCTATTGTCATCGACAAGGGAAACAAACTTGTATCATTCGCTACAAAGGAGACAAAATGTACTGCGTCAATTTCTTTTTCACAGTTTAGGCATTACGGTGAAACTGCCTGTACAGTTTGCAGTTCGTTTAACCCTTATCATTCGGAATACACCAGTGTGTGAAATAAGTTTGACTAAAATAGTTCAAGGGTAGTGCCAGAATAGTTTGGTCTAGGCGCCAAGCTATTCTGGCACCACCTTTAAACTAAAGCCATTAAACTATATCTTTATCTGTAAGTACTATAATGCAGCTTGCATAATGGCAGTGTACCAATTTGAAGCTTTTAGCCTCAGTATGCTAGGGGTTAAGGGTTATGCGTGTGTGTGAGTACAAGTGCGCAGTTTAGTGGGACCCTTGTATGTAACGCGCTTAGAGCTCACTCACTACTTATGGCGAATTATTGCGGCAAAATGCTCTTTAGCCCTTTGTGGAGCGCCAACCCACTACAGCAGGAGATTGACTGACCATGATAATTCAAGGGTAGTGCCAGATTAGCTTGGCGCCTGAAGGCGCCAAGCTAATCTGGCACTACCCTTGAGTTATCATGGTCAATCCACCTCCTGCAAGTGGTACATAGTCGTTAAGTAACACTTCCAAAAATTCGGGAAATGCACCTATGGCGCTGAAAGGGTTAATAATAATAATAATAATAATAATAATAATAATAATAATACTGTTACATACTACCTACCTCACTACATACTACTTCTACTACTGCCACTACAATTACTACTACTACCACTACTACAATACTACTGTTATCGCATTAAAATGCTTTTTGAAATTTTTTATGATTATTGTTATTATTATTATTATTATTATTATTATTATTATTATTATTACTATCAGTACTAGTACTACTATTGCTACATACTATAATTACATACTACTTTTGCTACTGCCACCACTCATCTACCACTACTGCTACACTAATACTGTAAACATACCAAGGTGTACAGTTTTACCTGCGCTAGCCTCAACTATCTGGTTCGTGAGTACACTAATACTGCTATTATTGTTATACACCCTTTCGTGGAGAACGCCACAAGTACACTTCTATTCAAATGAGATGCTACGCATCTCATTTGAATAGAAGTTTGCTTGTGGCGTACTCACCGAGTGGGTCTATCTGGGGTGTATTCCCGCAAACAGTACGGGAGACCCAACATATCTCACTCGCCAATGGTCATCTTCGTGAGTATGAAGGCGACCCTGTCTGATACGTCGCGAGGTTCATGGTTGTAAAGTGTGACCGACCTGCGGAGGAGTGCAGGCGGCCACTGCTGGATACCCAGGTCGGGTAGCGAGACCTCCTTACAGGGGCTGCGTGCTGACCCTCTGTGACGCCAGGTCGCAGGCAGCACCCCGACTGAGCGATCTGTCCAGGGGTCCCAGCCCCGGCCGACTGCAGTAGGCCCGCGCACAGCCCTGCGCGGGCCCAATGGAGCCGACGTGGGGCCGAAGACCTTTGCGGCCATACTGGGTGCTTTGCCGTGTTACACCGGGCCAGGAAATATGGGACAGGTAATAAAAGGTATTTCTGTCTTTACTGCCAAACTGTAGACGTGACCTAGTAAGCAAAGGTCCTCGGGCCCACGACGGCTCATACGCAGTGGGCCCGGCCACGGATGTGCGCGGGCCCACTTCGGCCGTCGTGGGCCCGTAGACGTGTTGCTACTGGGATAATAGCTTCTTACTGCCAGATCCGCCGCATCCCGCCGCATCAAAAGTGCAGATAGTTTCACCCAAACGGAGCCGGCTACTGAGCTCGACTCAAAACAGTCATCACCTTCATAATGTCGTCAGTCTGAGGTGCACAGACATAAGACCAATCCCTCTTCGAGAAAGAAGCATAGATTCTCATAAGGCCCTGTTAAAGCAGGGGTCCATGAGAATCTACGCCTCTTGCAGATGGAATGTGACGGCTGACGAACTCCCGTTCCACAGCGTATCGTGTTTGATGTACAGTCAAATGTTGTCATTCCTGTTCAGCAAGCCGTGTAGTGATTACGAATAATAACCGGCTATTATTGCGCCTGCCAGAACGCGGTGATTGCACGTCGCCCTACTAACGACAAACTGTCCTTGTGCAAAACTTTCCTTGACAGTTCTAGTCCCTGTGGACAAACATAATACGGTAATTGGCTAAACATTTCAAACATTGTGTGATTCACATGGAATCTTTTCAAATGCACCTTGAATAAGTGTTTTTGTTGTGCCATGACGAAAAAAAAAATCAAAATTTTAGTTGGCTTTTACATAACTCCTTCACTGCCGAGAAAAATGTGAACACGATGCACGTGCAGAAGGCACAGAGCGGGGGCTCGTGCGTCTTTTTAACACCACTAACGCTGGTTGGTTTGTCTTGTGTGTGTGTGTGTGTGTGTGTGTGTGTGTGTGTGTGTGTGTGTGTGTGTGTGTGTGCGTGTGTGTGTGTGTGTGTGCGTGTGCGCGTGTGTGTGTTTTTCCTTTTCTTTTTCGCTTTTATGTTGTTGTTTATGTTGTTAGGGGGGGTGGGGGTGGCCCTTTACTGTTATATTGAAAAAGGATTCAGAAACACAAACCGCGACCACTGGCAGTGAAACCGTCAACTCATTCAGCCCGACGGCCGCATTTACCAAATTCTGGAGGCGTTATCTAATGACTAAGCACAGTTGCAGGAGATGGATCGACCGTGATAATTCAAGGGCAGTGCCAGATTAGCCTGGCGCCTGAAGGCGCCAGGCTAATCTGGCACTACCCTTGAATTATCACGGTCGACCCATCTCCTGCTGTAGTGCGTCAGGGCTGAATGGGTTAAGCGCATAGCAAAATGCAAAGCCAAGACGTAGTTTGCAACTTTATAAAAACATCAATCGTTGGGTTCTGCTGTGTGAAACTATAAATATGCACAATGATTTTGTTTGTTTGTTTGTTTGTTTTTTAAGTTGTTTTCCAAAGGTTTTTATATGTGCCATCACAACACTTGAAAATGGATGCCCCCTGACTCTTCCCGGAGGGAGTGGGGGGGGGGTTCAGGAAAAGAATTCGACCTGCATATATAACACTAATTTATTATCTTATGGCGTGATTTTAAACCATTCTAAGGAACTAAGTTCAATATCAACACAGGCATCCGCATAATGCACTTAAATTGTACTGTGACAAATACGTATTCTTCAAGCTTGTGAGACGTGTTTATTGACGAGCAAAAGAAATGAGACATTTCTGGAATCATCGGAAACACTTTCTTAGTGTTTCCGATGATTCCAAAAATGTCGCATTTCTTGTTCATAGTGTTTCCGATGATTCCAAAAATGTCGCATTTCTTGTTCATAGTGTTTCCGATGATTCCAAAAATGTCGCATTTCTTGTTCATAGTGTTTCCGATGATTCCAAAAATGTCGCATGTCTTTTTGCTCGTCAATAAACACGTCTCACAAGTTTGCAGAATACGTAGCTGTCACAGTACAATTTAAGTGCATTTATGCCTCTGTTGATATTGAACATGAGGATGAAATATGCACCGTAGTTCTACCCGTATAAACACCGTCGAACAAAAACAATGCGTACTTACGTACTTAAGTGTCGTGCACATTAGTATACACAGGTATAACGGTAATCAAATGAGCTGTCCATGACTTCACACACCTGGTGTTACTTCGCACGTCTCGGTACATTTAAGATCGATCGCAGTGGCCATACTACAGACGGGCCTTACACCTACAGCTCACAAAAGTTAGTGACTGGTCTGGATGACTCATTCAGAAACAGCTGTTGCAATATCAGGCTTAAATCCCAAATGAGTGAGGAGGAGAGATGAGATAGATCGTAACAAGGCAAGTGGTATAAATTCTCATGAGCCCCTGCGGCAGCAGGGGCTCATGAGAATTAATTTTATATCTCTTGCACATAAAAAAAAAAAAAAACCACCTCAGGCGAAAAACCCCGAGAACAAGTTCGACTTGTAGTGAATATACAGGTAAGTGAATGCGGTCGATTAAAACCAAGCCGCAGGGTCTCGTGACAACTTATGCTTGTTGCAAGTTCTCAGTTTGAAATTGGTGTCGAAAGCCGCAGAGTCCAGCGCCCGTCCTTGATCACATTCTGTGCCAAAGGACGTTAAACTTAATAGTTAGTTAGAGTCCAACACGCGTCGACCACAACTGCAAAGTCTTGAAAGAGTTCAGACCAACGCCGGACATTACATGATAATATACTGACTACCATTAAAAACGCGTATTTTTCACCATAGCGCTTTTCTTCGTAAATCTGCTTTAATCCGGGTTAATTTGACGTCATTTATTAGAAAATGTTATGAAGAGTGTGTTATGTCGTGTGCAAATAAAATGTTTAGTCTTAAAAATCGCACATCGATGACTTATGACATCATCAATGACACTACTATCACAGGATATTAAAAGTGAGTGAGTGAGTATAGATTGCTTTACGTCCCGCAAGCGACAAAGACCTTCTCAGGACGTGCCTGCGCTAAATGAAGAAAAGAACTGCATGAAGCGCAGACAGGAGGGAGAATTTCAAAAGAAAAATACAGATGAATGGACCAGAAAGACAGAAATACAAACCCCCAAAAGAGTAGAACCCACCTTGCAGGGGTTAGACAAGGTGACCCTAGGAACTAAAAAGTAGACAACCCTACCAAGGTCCCCTAGGGCAGACCCGGTGGGGGGATATTAAAAGTGAAATGGAGAGGATCTGAAAAGACACAGCTGAAAGCCAACCAATGTGCAGTGTCACTAGTGTCCGTGTGCATGAAAATCCGGCCTGTTTGGTCTTGACCTACTTTTCGTTTGTCAAAGGCACCTAAATAATCAACATGACCTACAAACATGAAAATCATAAAGTTCTTTATTTTTAGGTTAGCGGCCATATTTACCTGATCAAATGGATATGGGTGTCTTCTTTATATCTGTGTCAGTCACTGGAGCATAAAAAATGGTTTGAAAGTAATTCACATTAAATCAAATAAGATTTATTAAGAAAATGATGATCACCTTGCACCGGAAGTTCTGGTTCTCTAATGAATTTTTCGAGTCAAATTTCGTTTGAGGCAGTTAATAACATCATAAGCAATCCACACAACTTGTGTGTTAAAAACATATCACAGGAAACTTGCTTCACAGAGTGTGTCCAGTTTTGCTTATTTTCACCACTAATGAAACCCTGTGTCCTCCAAGGTAGCCATGGGCGATAACTCATCCAATTTTTGTGTGAAGGTAGATCAGACAGTAGGCTGAACATCTGAAGTAAGCAACAAATAAAATTTTCTTTTTTTTGCTGTCAGGGTTTGCGGGTACACTTACAAGACACTTTTCGCGTTTTTAATGGAAGTCAGTATATTTTTAATTTTTTTCGTATGATTAAAATGCTGTTTATAAAACACGGAGAACGCTTGCGTGCATGTGTTACGGCATAGCAGGAGGTTGAGTCATTGGCACGATTAGCGCCCAACTCACTGAAACACGTGCAATACACAGTAGCCGGCCGAGCGCTGGACTGTCCTGTCCACTGAGTGACGAGAACTTAGCAATTTTTCTAGGGCACGCTAGCCACGCATGTGCTCTGGTTTTGTGGCCCTCTCAGTTTGGTCAGTCGCTCTGATACAGTATGCGAGAAGATGGTCCGCTCACAGACCAGTACATAGCCTTGGTCCGCTGTACATACGCAGATGAGGACGTAGATCAGTGACCCGCGGTCCAACAGCTTACATGCAATTTTCTATCCACCACCACCTTGTGTTGCCTCGAGTCTCCGATCAGGGAGTTTATTTCGAAGATAAAAGTCGAGGGCCAAGTTGAGACAATTTATCACATGTTACACGTGCCAAGTTGAGACAATTTATCACATGTTACACGTGATAAGTAACCTCCCGTTGCCTTCAGAACGGGCAACCAAGGAAAAATAGCCCAATGAGAAAAAGTGTAAGAGTCTGAAAGATGATTGATGACATGCTACGTCCCGCAACAAGCTCTAGGACTGCACGTGTGAAAATAAAAGAACATGATGTAGTCGCCACTCAATACTAAACTGGGCTAAAGCAGAATAGCACACTCATGAAGACATGTATGACAATAAATGTAAGAAAACTGTTGAAACGGAAAGCATCAAAAGCCAAGCCTTCAAAGCCACTGAAAGCAAGGTGTTAGGTGTTTACCTCTTTTTCCAGTTAAAAAAAATCAGAAAATGTCTCGTGTCAAGCTCTAAAAATACCTGTTTTAAAAGGAATCCATTGCACACGTTTCCGGCGTCTTACCTGGCATCTAACAGACCACTAAATCAACCTGTCAGTAGCAAGGGTGGTCCGCAGGAAATTGCTTGTAGAAGCCCTTCCAGCAAACAAAAGGTCCTCGGACCGACGTCCGCCACAGTCGGCCCGCGCATGGCCGTGCGTGGGCTGACTGCGGCCGATGTCGGCCCGAGCACCTTTTGCGCACCGGGGAGAGTATATTGCACCATGTCTCTGGACCCGTCGTATATCCAGGGAATAAAAGATGGGCTTGTTCAATAGCATGTCTGATTGAAAGGTCCTGGGAAATTAAAGTGGCACAGTTGCAGTGCGCCTGAATTGATCAGTGTTCAGGTCGTAATCCATAGGCAATAGATTTTCTGCCCCCCCCCCCCCCCCCCCGCAATAACCCGCCCGTCAGGGCCGTCCGTTATAACTTCTGTGCCGCCGTCGACGGTAAACCACAAACTAACTAAAACCCGTCATTGGCATGCACACAGAGCGCTGTGCGTGGGTCAACTTAGGGCCGACTTCGGTCGTAGGACCTACTGGGTAATTACAGGTCGTAATGATGCTGATGCAGCCCAGAAAGGCTCGAGAGAATATCAACTCGTGATGTACAAAGTAGTGTCTGCGTAGGGCATCTGTACCTCTGTGTTATTCACACGAACGCCCACAGAGCAAGACACAAAGAAAGAAACAAACAAAAGCATCCCATCGCCAGCAGTAGATCCAAAGTCAGTCACTTCCAATTCCGTATTGAGAAAAAGAAAGTATACCCCCCCCCCCCCCCCCCACGAAGAAGAAGCACGCTTAGAAAAGACAGTTACAACACATTTTATCAACATTTCGGTAAAAACGAATGGAAACAAAAACAAACTGATCAATTAATCAAGAAACCCTGAAAATGCTGCCGACTAGAAATATTATTGCTGGCGGTATGTCAACCAATTCAAACTAACCAAGCAGACATGCAGACAGATGTAAAACAACAAGACCTGTGCCTATGACGGGCAATACGATTCAGCTTCATTTATGTCTGTGATACTACGTTACAGAAGGCCTCCCGCGTAGTCTACACGAATTAACTTAGAAAACAACTTTCGACTGCCAGTACTGAAGACAAACCAATTAGAGACGACGTGAGGAACGGAAACGATTCTTGTAAACAGTTAATGCAGCTATTTCCTTCCAGTTGCAAAAGGCATAGATTCTGTGCCTTTTGTTGGCATGCAATAGATTTCAGTTCTAGCATCTCTGGTGCTCGAATAGAGGCAGAAGTGGGGATGTAAGCGATGCACGTATACAATGGAAAACATATATCACGGGCAGGAAGCGAGGAGGTTGTGTCCAGGTTCGTTTAGGGCCGACATTTGTCTCTGAGGGGCGCGAGACAAAGGTGGTGAAAAACTGGAGTTCTCTCTCTCTCTCTCTCTCTCTCTCTCTCTCTCTCTCTCTCTCTCTCTCTCGCGCGCGCGCGCGCGCGCGCGCGCGCGCGCGCGTTGATCGATTGAGAAGCAAAGCGAATACGATATTTGCCTTCTGAACCCAAGCATCATAAACGTACAGCACTCCAGGAACATATTTATGTGTGACAGCCGGTTATCAGAATATCAGTTTATGCCAACTTTTAGGCGAGCGCGCGCGCACACACACACATACACACACACACACACACACACACACACACGCACGCACACGCACGCGCACGCACACACACACACACACACACACACACACACACACACACACACACACATGTGCGTGAACATGTTCTATTTATCTAGATATATACATAGACACATGAAAGATATCGAGTCTTGCTTCCAGTCAACATTTCAAGCACGCATTTAGAAAATTTTAGCCAAAGGGGTCCTATTACAAATATCATCGTCATCACCATCACCAAAGGAACATAGATACAAAATGGATTTGGCAAGAGGCGTAGATCCTCATGAGGCTGCCGCAACTGCGGGGGGGGGGGGGCTTATGAGGATCTATGCCTCTTACAGTTGGGTGGTGTTGAATTGTTCAGCACAAATGCCAATGCCAACACCAACAGCATCATCACATCATCATCATCATGATCTCACCTTTCCGGATGCCACGGGTGATGATGAAGACGATGACGAACTAGTCCCATCATGGCCGCCGCCTCCGTAACTCCCCAGACTCACTGTCCCCGGACTGGCCGTCTCAGGCCTCCCGTGACCTTGACCCTGGCCGTGACCTTGGCCCGAAAACAGCTCGTGGTGGTTCTTGAGCAGGTTGCGCTCCACCAGGCGGCGGATGGGCGTGACGCTGGTGGAACCGTGCCCGTTGATGCGCGACAGGGCGTGACCTTGACCGTGACCATGACCTTGACCGGAGGTGAGCGACTCCATGCTGCCGTGGCGGCTGACGCTGTCCCCTACCAGGGTGGACGTGGAGCTCTGGCGTCGAAGGTCCACTCCCCCGTTTGGGGTGGAGTCGCGGGATCTGCACACACAATGGACAGTTCTCAGTCTACACACTGATCACCAGATTCCTGTGTAAAAGGAGGAGGGACGTACTTACATTACTATAGTCTGTATTAGTACATGTACAAGATCAGCCTTATTACTGCCGAGAAAAACTGAACACCATCCGACGGCAAGAGGCATAGATCCTCATGAGCCCCCGCAGTCGCAGGGGCTCGTGGGGATCTATGCCTTGCTGAAACCACATTGTATCTACGCACGTTGCTTTGATGGCTGGGTATCTCTCGACGTTGAATTCACAGGGATAGTGCCTCATTAGCTAGGCACTTTCCCACATGTCTACCCGCGACCTGTGAAGTCCAATCCATCTCCTGCTGTATTGTCTTAAATGTCAATGGGCCCAACATTCTATTCACAAACACTTTCGCATCTTACTGGGGCATTTAACTCCTTCACTGCCAGTGAACGCGGACTGTGTTTTGGAATAATTGTAAGACACCATTAGGAGACAGTTCAGGAGGCAAATGAACCATGATAGTTCAAGGATGGCGCAAGAATGCTTCTGTTATTGTATTCCCCCAGACATCCTCTGACACCTTTAACCCTTTTAGCCCCAAGGTCCCATTTTTCAAATTTTGGAGGCGTTGCCTAATGACTATGTACCAGTTACAGGAGATGGATTGACCATGATAATTCAAGGGTAGTGCCAGATTAGCTTGGCGCCTTCAGGCATAAAGCTAATCTGGCACTACCCTTGAATTATCATGGTCAATCCATCTCCTGCTGTAGGGACTCGGGGCTAAATGGGTTAACCGGCATGCATCTATTGTCATGTGGGTGCAATGACTAGCTGTACTCACCTGTCAGGCTGCCTGGGGCCGTGGGCCCTGTTCCCAGCCGTCCAGTGAACAACGTCCTCCACAGCTGACGAGCTTTGTGTCCTCAGCTTGTTGTCGCCGTAAAGGTCTAGATTCTCCACAGAGCTGCCGACCGCCACCATCCCACGCTGCTGCTGATGTTGTAGCTTGCCCCCTATGGGTGAACCTACACGCCGGCCGTTGTTGAAGCGCAGATGGGGCAGGTTGATGTAGATGACCTGGGAAGAGAACACCATTTTCGTTGCCCGATTCAATTTCTGGAGTTCAAGCCTATGTCACCACTCACAGTACTCTAACTGTATCGAGACGTGCCGCCTTCAGATACGCGGCCTAAAGCCGCATAAAGCAGCATATCCGGAGGCGGCACGTCTCGAATGAGTTAACCCTTTGGCTGTCGGTAGAGGTTTTTGTCGCGTTGATCCCTGCAGAGGGTTAAATATGGACAGACGTTTGCTGCTGAACGATACTACATCACCATCGTCTTCATTGCCGACGTCATCGTCACGACTAGATGATGGCGATGATATTATTATTAGTCTGGTCGTCCGTCCATCCATCTGACCATCCATGGGAGATATATTATATATATATATATATGGTCGATGTTAACATCACGACCATCCGTCAGTCCACCCATCGTCTGTCGGTCCATCTGTGTACCTATTACACTATTACTATTGCTGTTCTCGTTATCCTTATCAATAGAAGTAGTAGTAGCAGTAGTAGTAGTAGTAGTAGTAGTAGTAGTAGTAGTAGTGATTAGCAGTACTAGCAGTAGCTGTAGTAGTATCTGTAATAGTAGTGAGTAGCAGTAGTAGTATTGAGTAGCAGTCGAAGCAGTAGCTGTAGTAGTAGGAGGAGGAGGAGTAGTAGTAGTAGAAGCAGCAGCAGCAGCAGTAGAGGTAGTAAATCGTCCATACCATTTTCATAATTATTGTGACCTCACACCAAGCAAAAAACCTTCGGGACGACGTCGGCCGCAATGGGCCCGCGCACAGTCGTGCGCAGTCCCACTGCGGCCGACGTCGGCCCGATGACCTTCGCTTACAGGGCTTGATGGCTGCGCCAACGAGAAAGAGGACGCAGACGTCAGATGATTATACCAACACATCTTTGGGCCCACGACGGCTGCAGTGGGCCCGCGCACGGCCGTGCGCGGGCCCACTGCGGCCATCGTGGGCCCGAGGACCTTGCTGGGTACATACCTTTTCGAACGGGGTGGTGGAGTCAGCAAAGACGTCGTCGGAAGAGTCGTTGAGGTCGCAGCTGGACAAAGACAGAGGCGGGTGGGGGCTGCCCGCCGGGTCGTCCAGAGAAGCGTGAGGCCGGCCGTTGTTGGTCCAGGTCTCTTGAGGCAGACACGTGGTGGAGTAGGACAGGCAGTTGTTGGTCAGGGGACGCTCGCCAGCCGCGGAAGCTCTTCTGCACACAAAACATACGCGAAGAGAATGACCCAACGAAGGAAGAAGCACGCTTAGAAAAGACAGTTACAGCACAACTTATTAATATTTCGGGTTTTCACCCGAAATATTAATAAATTGTGCTGTAACTGTCTTTTCTATGCGTGCTTCTTTCTTCGTTGTGTTCTTTTTCAAAACAGACAAACAAACAAGTAAACAATTCGTTGCTTATCAGTGCGTGGAGAAAGTAGGTGACAAGTGAAGGATGAAAATATTAACTCATTCAGCCCGACGGCCGCATTTCCCAAATTTGGAGGCGTCATCTAATGACTATGCACCAGTTGCAGGAGATGAATCGGTCATGATAATTTAAGGGCAGTGCTAGATTAGCTTACCGCCGACAGGCGCCAAGCTAATCTGGCACTGCCCTTGAATTATCATGGTCAACCCATCTCCTGTTGTAGTGCGACAGGGTTAAATGGGTTAATAAATTGTGTTGTAACTGTCTTTTTCAGCGTGCTTCTTTCTTTGTTGGTTTATTCTCTACATGTTACACTCCTGACAGTCAACTTTTTGGTCTGGATTTCGTAATACAACTGGGGTTGTTTTCGAAAAAAGAGAAAAGTTCACCTGTTTTGTAAAAACCTGTACATTTGAAAGAAAACACACAAAATACGACGCTTCGGGTCTAAGAATAAAGGAAATATTTTGATTTCAAATGTTTCCATAACGAAGGAATACAAAATCGCGATGTTGTGTTATTAACCTGTATCATTCGAAATACACCAGTGTGTAAAATACGTTTGACCAAAATAGTTATTCTGGCACCACCCTTGAACTAAAGCCATTGGTCTATATCCTTATCTGTAAGTACTATAATGTAGCGTGCATAATGATGACAGTGAAAAAATTTCAAGCTTTTAGCTTCAGTATGATATAGGTTAAAGGTGACAGTAGCTGTCTCGGGGAGGGGGGGGGGAGAGATATGAAGCCAAAATTCCATTTTAATAAATAATAATCAATATATTACATAAATAAAACCGACATTGCACACATACATTGATTTACAACTATGCATAACATAAAACACACGACAGATTTTTTTTTAATGACGTTTATATCGTGACAAAAAACGATCTAACTTTACATAATGTTACTTTATATAACTTCCCATATTGCAAATAGTGTCCAAAAGTATACCTTCAGACGTCAACCGAGAAAATTCATCCCCCCCCCCCCTCCCCCATGCACATCAAATTGGCAGCATTTTATCCAGCAGTAGTCACGACTATACTAGTAATATACTTATGCGCAGTATATAATGCCCACTGAAACAGGTGAACGCCCGAGCACGCCCACGCTAGCTGAACCACAAAAGCAAAACAATCGTCGGACCGATGTCGGCCACCGGCGACCCGCGCACGTCAGTGCGCGGGTCGACGTTGGCCCACGTCGGCCCGAGGACCGTTTACTTGTTGGCACGTGCTACCAAAGGCAAATCCAATTCATTAAAATCCCAGTCTACATATCGTTTCATGGGTGTAGTTAGACCCCCAAAATGTCATTCGTCTAAGATGAGAGAAGGTAGGACTAAACCCTAACTGCAAGAGGTATAGGTTCACAGGAGGCCCCGCGGCTGTAGCGGCGCATGTACCTCTATACCTATTGCACACAGCTGGAAGACGTACGCTGGCAGAACTGGACGAAAATAGACGCAAAAATAGCCGTAATCTAGGCCGATCTCTGACACGGCACCAGATATCTCGCCCATCTGACTGTTAAATCTTTTTCTAAACCGCCCGCGATGGTTTATATCGTTCAGTAAGTAGCCTGTGTATGTAACAGGCAAGCCTCTGTGGACCAGATTTAATGCTGCATGCGCAGTAAATGGTCACATAAAAATGCACTCTGTGTGTTTTAGCAGCAGTTTTACAACTCTGACATTGCGACGATATGTCGAGGTTGATTTGAGACACGTAAGTGTATGTGTGTGTTTTAACCCATAACCCATTACATCCTGAGGCTGATTTTAAACAAAAATTAATTATTGTTCTTTGAGGGTTCATTACAGATTAGGAGATGGACCAAGCGTTTAGTTCAAGGGTTATGCAGGCACCACCCTTGAACTATCATAGTCAAATGTATTTCAAACAATGCGTGTATCAGGATGAAAAGTGCTCAGCGCAGAGCAACACACAGGACGGGGTGAAATATTGAGTCAGCCCAAAGGAGAAAGCTCCTACGACAAATTCTGTAAATATACTAATGGTCAAAAAGTAAGGGCCACTTTTTGTCGCAGACGCACCGACAACACCACTCAAATAATGTAACAATACTTGGAGTCAGTACTTTGCTAATTTATTCAGCAACAATTTCATTTAAGTTTCGAGTAAATCAAGCAATTGTAACAACAGCAGTACGTTGGAATGTTCACCCACCCCTCATTTGAAAAGTCACACAAGACTGGTCCAGTCAGTAGCGAGTGTACCGACCGTTTGCAGTCAAGCATTCAATGCAGCGTTGACGCATGGAGTTCACCAGGGTTCGGAGAACATGTTGTCGGATCGCTTCCCACTCTTGATGCAGAAACTGAGTCAGCTGGGGACGCCTGTGGGGGTGGGGGGGGGAGGGTTGATGCTGACTACACGTTGCCCCAGCACGTCCCAGAGGTGATCGATGGGAGCATGATCAGGTGAACGAGCTGGACACCCCATCCTCATGATGCCCCGTTGCTCAAGGTACTCATCCACCACAAGGGCGCGATGAGGTCGAGCGTTGTCGTCCTGCAGAACAGCATTGTCGCCTACAGCTTGGAGAGCTGGCTGGATGAGGGGCTGCACAATCTCGTCCCGATAGCGCTGTCCAGTCAGGGTGTCGCGGATGACGATGCCTTCCCTGCTGAAGCCTGCCCAGACCTTGACTGGGCCTCCTCCGTAGCGATTCACCTATTGGGCGCATCCATCCGTGAATCGCTCGCCCTGGCGTCTCCAGACCCTCACCCTGCCGTCGTTGAAGGATACAGAGAACTTATCAGTAAACAGAACCTCAGTCCACTGGAGTCTGTTCCACCTCACATGTTGACGACGCCAGGCAACCCGGGCTCTGCGATGAGCTGGAGTGAGGGGTATTCTCACTGCTGCTCTGCATGAAGCCAGGCCAATTTTGCGCAGACGTCGGCAGACTGTGCTTTTGCTGACGTTAACGTTTGCATCAGTTGACGTCGCAGAGTGGTTGAGGTGAAAGTTCGGTCGCGCAGAGCCGCCACACAGAGGTATCTGCCCTCCCTTCTGCTGGTGCAGCGCGGGCGTCCTGAGCAGGGTCGTCGTTCTGCCCTTCCAGTTTCTTGGAATCGTGCCAGCAGCCTCTGGATCACTGAATGGGATACCCCAAGACGTCTCCCAACTTCTCGTCCGGAAATTCCATCCTGCAGCCATGCTAGCGCCCGGCCTTGATCTACTGGCGTTAGGCTTCGTCGTGGTGGCATGGTTAGGAAAGTGACAATTATGCCCCTACTGTACCGGTATTTGTAGCGAAACAGAGGTGCTCAGTGTTCACGACTGACCCCTTTAGCACGTGCATCACGACTTTACCGAGTTTTTCCACCTGCCTGCCTTTGGTACGCTTGCCAATATCGCACAGCTTTTCACAAAAACTGACGATGTTTCACATTCATTTGACACGTTCGTGGAAATTGATGAATTGTTGTCGACTGTTCCCTGTACAGTGGACTGTCTAAGGTTAACTTTTAACCTATTTGGATCGAAAGAACATTGTATTTTATTAGCGTACTTGCGACGATAAACAATGACACAAAAAGTGGGGTGGATCTTACGTTTTGACCATTAGTATACATGTCGGCCTATCAATTCACGTATTCTTCTCTAACTTCTATATTATGAAACTAGAAACAGTTGCATGCGTGAGCTCAGTCCTACGCCAGCCGCAAAGCAAGTTGCGGCTGGCGCAGGACTAAAATCACTCATCGTCCTTCCGCGTACTCATTTCCGTTATTTAGTCCGTCCGTCCCTGTCAGTGGGCCACGGGTTGCGGCGCACGAGCTTTTGAAATGCCCTAACAGCTAGGGAGGACGCCGGTTACGGAGTGCTCGTTATTTGCGGCACACGGGTTGCGACGCACGAGTTAGCGCGCATTATTTTCTGTTCTTAGATCTATGGAAAGGCGCATTGAAACGTAACTCGAAACTACTTCATGCACAACACACGCTACAAAAACCGCCGAGATTGTTTAGCGACGCGACCGTAAAAGACCAGGAAATATAAAGATAGCGTGACCGAGAGTGTTTATTGTAGCTGTGTCCGTCCTGAAATGGTACCCTTTCCTAGTATGGTGGTACATTTAACATTCGAGATGCAAGTGTTTTTGCTTATAGCTTTTTTTCCTATCTTTCTCGGGTGACTTTGTTCAAAGTTACTGCTTTTGATGTGTTTTGAAGTTATTGAAGTTTCCCATGATATTCACCACGCACCGTCTTTGGCCATTTTTCGACCTTCGTCTTCCCACCTTTATATACTGACGAGAAAAAGAAATGCGACATTTTTGAAATCATAGGAAACACTAAAGCGTTTCCGATGATTTCAAAATTGTTGCATTTCTTTTGCTCGTCAGTATATATCTGATCAGGTTCCTGAAATGTTTGATGTTTATTATTTCAGTATCGTGTGAATGCGCATTTGTACTTATGGAGAGTGCATTTGTATACCGCCTGTACTTTGTTGTGATTATCTAGATGTAAAGCGCTCTGAGCCTTTCTTGTGTGGATATTGCGTTATATAAAAATTATATTATCATCATCATCATTATCATCATTATTATTTGTCTCCTTATATGCTACCGTCTACTTTGTAAATTGTATGCTTCAATGCCCCTTGCGGGTTAACCCTTTTAGCCCCAACACCCTACAGCAGGAGATTTAGGCGCCAAACTAATCTGGCACTACCCTTGAATTATCATGTTCAATCCACCTCCTGCAACTGGTACAAAGTCGTTACGTAACACTTCTAAAATCTGGAGAATGCACCCGTGGGGCTAAAAGGGTTAAAAACAAATAAACGCCTTGAAACCTTGAGATGTGCTGCATTCGGATACGCTTATGTATGCGGCATGCGTCGAATGAGTCTGGAGCTAGTATATGAGCTAGTAAGCGAAAACAGGTTGTGCGCGCGCACAATTTCTCGAGACTGTCAAGCTACAACGACACCAAGCTCTTACCAGATCGGCGAATCTTCCTGTCCCGAGAGAAACAGTTCAGCTTATCACGGTTTCACAAATGTATATAAGTTGTCTTTCAATATAGCTTTATAACCCAAAATTTTCACTACTTTGACTGTCCTTGACGGAAATAAAACATCATGTCAAACCACATACTGCGCAATGACCGGGAGAGAAACCTTTGTTCCCAGCGTCAGTAACTTTTTTTTTTTTCAATAATGAACTCTGCCATGTGGATATTAAAGCGTGATGTCATCAGCAAATTTACCGCTCTAACGTTCGCGCTAGGTCTCATTCAAATGTCATCTATTTATGCCAGGTCAATTTTCCGAGTCCAGCGATTTCACAGACGGTTGCCCAGGTTAGCATACTGCGTCACGCGGCCGACATTCCAAGTTTAACCTCTGAAGACTGGATAAAAGTTCATAAGATGCAACGCCCGTGATAGTTCAAGGGTAGTGCCAGAATAGCCTGGCGCCTAGAGCTATTTTGGCACTACCCTTGAACTATCACGGGGCGTTCCAGAACCTGTTGCCGTATGTCAAGGTAAATTCATTAAGATGTTTAACAGTGACCCGACGCACAACAAGCCACCTGTCCATTGGCATGGCCTCCGATGATTAAAGCATGTAAACTTGAACTAAGCAACGTAAATTGTAACTGTGACAAACAATCACACCACTTTCACGACTAATAGTCAAATTAGATTCAAATTCAGAGACGAATTTGGCGCTATATACGTCATGAGTGTTATAAGCATGCGATGATGTGCTCTGTGGGCCGATCATAGAGTTTCATTGCCGAGGACTGATGTTTGCGTGAATGACTAAGTGAGAGTGTGTATGTGTATGGAATCGTGTGGCCGGCCCTAAGAGCACCTCGTCCAACCCTTGTGCTATCCCTTTGGCTGTTGGTGGTGCTTTTGGTCGAGTTGACTCCATGGGTCTCCTCCCCCGGCAGGGCGCGCCCCCATGGCCAACGGTTGAGAGTGTGTCAGTATTAAGCCTAGTCTTATGTTATATTAACCAGTTTTACACCCGACTGTGATCACTAAATTAGTGACATATTTACTCTAAGATATACTGTTTTCATTTTAAATGATATACCTTTAATTAATTTAGACTTCCTACATTATTATGCGTGTGTGTTGTGTGTGTGTGGTAGATGAGCGTGGGTGTGTGAGTGAGTACGTATCGGAGTTGTTTAGTTTTAAGGTTTTTACATGTGTGTAGGGCATTGGGTTTGTGTGATAGAGTATTAATTATTTCTTATTGTTGACTGTGATGTTTGTAATTGTAACGACACCAACACGCATTCCTATGCTTTATGTTTCTTAAATTAAGGCAAATGGCAAATAAACAGTATCTATCTATCTATGAAAATGGGTTTAGCCCGTGTGGCTTAATTCTTCCACTGAATTTTCAATACAGCATTTTACCTTTTTCTGTCCTTGTATTCGAGCAGATAATTCTCATTTAGGAGCATTCACGTCAGTGGTAGTCCGTGAAAATTAACCGTACAAACGACTTTGCTTATGACTAATCATCTGTATATATAACAGTAAAAGTCGAACATAATAACTTCGCTAATAACAAATCCCCGATTTAAAAACAAGAAAGTCTGGATCCCCTGGCAGTTTGTTATGTGGGTGTTAACAACTCGTTTTGGCAATTTGCTACCATTCTTGAAATCGTGATCCACACGCTGTAATCAGTATCGAGACGTCATGTTGGTGAAGTGCATTTGCGATAGCAGAATACTGCATTCTGGACACAGCCAATTCCGACCTCGCTCATTCAGACCAACATTAACCCCTCAACTGCCGGGGCAAGACGAATGCTTTCCACCTGCAATAGGCATAAACCCTCATGAGCCCCCGCAGTCGCGGGGGCTCATGAAGATTTATCTCTCTTGTTAGTCCTATGTTCTTCATGCTTATTTTCGGTAAGAGTTACATTGTACAATCATCAGTTTTCTGAGAGAGTCCAACATTTTCAGCAAGATTTGAGTCGTTGTTGACTATGGGAATTTTACTGTTTCGACCTTTTTAAGAGTCTGTAGACGTATCCCTTAAAGACCTGCACGACATTTTAGCCTGAAATACTGGTGTCTTTTAATTAATATTTGCATCTGGTCTTTCTGCATCTGCACCTTTCTTTTAGTCTGGATGGCCAGATGTTTTCCCTTCCCGCCGTGAGATGCCCTTGGTCGCCTTCTCGGTGCTGAACCCAAATAACCAACTAATGTTCATTACGCAATTGCCGGTAAATAGACAGTGACCAGAAGCGCAATTTGTGATCATTGGTAGCCAAGGGGTTAATTTACTACGGGGCGATGCTGAGCAGCTGTCAAAATTGCCTGCCTCTTGATGCTATTTCTGCTCACTCTTATGAGGCGGACGTTAACACCCGACGGCCACTTCAAAATCGAACGCACTCCATTTTGAATGGCATGTTAGACCAGCTGCAAGGGATACAATAACCTCTATACCTCCATTAGGCATAGATCCTGATACCCACGAAGATCTATGTCTTCTGCTAAGATGGAGATGCCTTATTGACATGGTTGCTCCTCAGAAAAAAAAATCATGGAGATATCTACCCACGTCTGGTCTGAACAGGAAGGGATGTTATTTAGAAATTGTCAAGTGCCGACTTTCTAGTGCAAAATTTTTTTAATACAGGCCCTCGGGCCGACGTCGGCTACAGTTGGCACGCGCACGACTGTGCGCGTGCCAACTGCAGCCGATGTCGGCCCGAGGACCCTTAGTGCACTGATTCGCCTCTTTCTACATGGCATCCCTTCAGCTAAAGTCTCGCTGATGTCGATGTTCCGCAGGCGAAGATTATCACAAGGCAGGCAGTCTATGTATGAGGAAATTCTGCCCGCCTCCGTTCGCTCGGCTTAGTTCGATCAGTGGATGATGACTCATGCTATACCCTGTCTGTCTAGTTCAATATTCTCGCAGACACAAGACTGCGTGGTAAGCAGATACATACGTCGAACCAAATTCTGGTCACGAGAGCGACAGACGAGGCGGATTTCAGTAGTGCCTACTTCGCACTTCCTCTCTCAGATCTTCTCTCCCAATAATTATCATCTCTCATTTTGTTGTTGCCGTCAATTTCAAACTGTGTACACACAAAAAGTGTGGAAACCCTGACTCAAACTGAAACACACACACGCTCATTCCAACTTCAAGAAGGAAGGATTCTCATGTGACCCCGGCGCATGAGGATCTACGACTCAGTCTTGAAAGCTTCATTCAGATCTGTGCTAGAGGCAGACGGGGTCACCTAGCATGGAATTTGCCTATGGTTCCAGACACATACCAGACTGAAAGCCTTTTCCAACCACATACATGAATGAGACCAGCAAGAGGCATAGATACACATGAGCCCCCGTGACTGCGGGGTCTCATGTGGATCTGTGTCTCTTGCGTTAGGTGCTGCTTGCAGCTACCTATTGTTTCGTGTGCTGCGGCGGTGAAGGTGTCAAAACATCAAGGGTTGTGCCTCACCTGGGCGCGGCGGGGGAGTCAGTGAGCGACGGTGTGTGACGTACAGGTATGGGCGGTGGGGGAGCGGCTTTTCTCCTCCGTCTGCGAAGGGTCATCACCACACGGCCAGAATGGGCCGCCGCACACAGCAGTTGTCTGAAACACGCAATCAAAGGTGCAGTTTTAGTGTGTTGGCTTTTGGTGGAGTGTTAACCCCGTCACTGGCGAGAAAAAAAAATGAACACAATCCGACTTGCAAGAGACATAGATCCTCATGAGCCCCCGCGACTGCGGGGGCTCATGAGGATTTTTGCCTCTTGCTGAGACCAATTTGTACCCATGTTTCTTGGACGGTTCTGACTTTTGGATAATGAATGAACAAAGATTTCATAAGCAAAAGTGTACGTACAGTGGCAGGCAAGGGCTTAATGTGTTAAAAAAAGAAAAAAAGGTAAATCAAAGTGTCACAAATGAAGTGCGCCTGAACTGAGCACTGTTCAGGTCGTACTCCACAGGCAATAGCTGTCCTTGTCCCCCATACCCTGCCCGTTAGGGCCGTGCATTATCTCTCCGGTGCCGCGGACGTTAAACACAAAACTAACCAGCCAAGCAAAAATACGTGCACTATTGGTGATGGTAGTGGTGGTGTTTTGATGATGTTGTTGCTATTTGTGTTGTTTGCATTTATCACTTTAAAACTGAAACAAATAAAAATTACTTGCGACTTGTGAAGATTAGTGAAGGTTACGGCCGGTTCACTAATCCCCATAGCGCCACCTGGCAGTGATGAATCGACCGCGATAGCACAAGAATAGTGTCTATTTGGACTGGTAATTATTGTCGTCTCGAGCTAGTTAGTTAGTTAGTTATTTGGGTTTAACGCCGAGCAGGCGACTAAGGCCATCTCAGGGCGGCGTCTCGTGCTAACACGTATTATCATGCACCATATCCCTCAGCAATACTGCAGCCCCATCCATTCATCGCGGTATTCGCTGAAAGTGCGAACAATAATCAGCTGCTGTCTACTCTGATCTTAGCACCCACCACTTGTAGGGCTGAACAAAAGTCGCAACTCATTCAGCCCCCGACACACCACAACAAGACACGAATCGAGCATGATAGTTCAAGGGTGGTGCCAGAATAGCGTGGCGCCCATAGGCGCCACGCTATTCTGGCACCACCCTTGAACTATCATGCTCGATCTGTCTCTAGAATTGTAAGATAGTCCTTAGGAGGGCAATTTCAAAATTTGGGGATTTCGGTCCTGGGGTAGAATGTGTTAATAGTATCTTGGTTCTGTTGTAGACCTACTGCATAACCCCTTAACTGCTGGGGCTAGGAGAACGCTACCCAGCTGCGGGGGCTCATGAAGATTCATGTCTCTTGTTAGTCATATTTTCTTTAAGCCTATTTTGGCCACACTTACATCTGTGTTCGTCACGCGAATGTCGGTCAGTGTGTAGAGGTTTCACACGCGCATTTCGTGGTCACTGGCAGCGATGGGGTTAATCTTCAACACAGTGTATCCAGCGCATTTGAGTCGTTGGGATAGCTCTGCAGTTGTGCTTCAGTGGTTCATCTTGGACAAAGAACAGCCAACCCTCCATGAGTCAGTTAGATACTCTCTGTCAAAGATGAACCAGTGCACATAATAATAATGCATGGTATTTATATAGCGCATTTCTCATATTTATAATATAACTCAATGCGCAGGCGAAAACGAGACACACACACACACACACACACACACACACACACACACACACACACACACACACACACACACACAGAGTCTGCAAGGGGGGGGGGGGGTACAGAAACACCGTGTAAATTACACGAAAGTCTGCGAGAAAAGTAAGTTTTAACTTTGCTTTGAACTGGGTAAGGGTAGAGGCATTTCTGAGCTCAGTCGGTAACGGAATTTCAAATTAATGGAGCAGTATATAAAAGAGCGTTCACCAGTATATCTGAAAGAGCGTACACGTGCGTTCAACCAGCTGTCTTCGCATCTAGCGCAGCTTGCCAGATCTTCCCTTTGTCTCTATTGGTGCCGCTTAATGGTTCCTCTTGGACAAAGAGCACTGTAATAGCATTGGACGTTTATTTGTCCAAGATGAACCAGAGCACATGAGTGCAAACCACTTGCCTTCGAACCTAACATCTCCAGTCACAGCACTTCAGATCAGTTTCTGGGATAGACCGTGGTCCTTAGCTCACTGCCGGTTCCTCTTGGACAAAAAACAACAAACGCTGCAATGCTGGATGCTCTCTGTCCAAAATGAACCAGTGCAGGTAGATTTTCATCCACACTGGTTGTCACCCTCGATTCGCTATTGCGACAGCGATAGCGAATCGAGGGAGACACTAGTGTGGGACCTCACCAGCTGCCTTGGATCAAACAGCTGCATTCACAGCACGTCAGATCTCTACCATGCACCCTTGGACCAGACAAATTCATTCACAGTACGTCAAATCTTCAACCGCAACCAATGTTACGTCAGCATTATATATACAAACGTCACCCACACAACACTGTAACAGTCACCAGAAACCACAGCAACCACTACCAACAAACAGCACTTACTCAGCCTGATTTCTGCCGCACAAAGCGATGCTCTTCTCTGTCTCTGATCACTGATACGGACCTGTTCCACAGGTTCTATTTGTGTCGATTCCCGTTGCACGGCCGCTCCTATATCTTTCCTCTATCTCTCTCGAGACGTAGACTTCAACCTTTGTTTGTGAGGACGCAAATGGTACCGATCTGTTCTAGGAAGCGGTGAAGATTCCCAAGAACCCCTGCTGGTTGCATGTGCTCGTGACAATCCACGCCTTCTGCCGACAGCGGAAGGTTTGGGACTTGATGCGACTGTGTCTATCGTCTGGAAACCTTGCCAGGGGAAATTTTGCAAGAGAAGACATTTACTGTGCAAGCACTTTCCACGTATACAATTTCTTTTTGGCAAACACCTTGAACGATTGAACACCTTTCACTCCCGGTCCTCGGCCTGAGGAATATGGGTGCTGCTGACCCATAGACCCTAATGCTCCCACCCCCCTATTGTAAGCCGGGCTCATGAAGATCTATGTTTGTTGCAGATGATTTTCGTACTCCCCAGTATTAAATTTACCACTGGGCTTTACAACCTTCGCGTTTAAAGCCGCTTTTCCTTCAGAATGCCTCTCGATTTCATGAAAGGTATTTGAAGCGAAAGTGTACCCAGCAAACACGATTTGCAAGTCTAGGTGGTACTAGCCATTAATTTACGGGTTCCAGCGCGCCCCGAAGTCAAGTAGAAGTGTGTGTGTGTGTGTGTGTGTGTGTGTGTGTGTGTGTGTGTGTGTGTGTGTGTGTGTGTGTGTGTGTGTGTGTGTGTGTTTATGTGTGTCAACTCCCATGTTGTACGCGTATCACGTATAATTTATACAATAATACGTTAACCCTTTTCATCCTGATACGCCACTGCCTGAAATCAATTTGAGTATGATGGTTCAAGGGTGGTGCCAGAATAGTTTGGCGCCTGAGGCGCCAAGCTATTCTGGCACCAACCTTGAACAAAAATGGTTGATCTATCTCCTAATCTGTAATACAGCCTTCATAGGACAATAAGCAAATAAAACAAAAATCAGCCCCAGCATGTAATGGGTTAACCCCAAGGACCTAGTAGAGTACATCGAATTTTACAATGGCCGGTTAGCTTACACAGAACACACAGCTTAGCTGTCTCTTCTAAGCGTGTTTCATTCTTCGTTGTGTTATTTTCTGCATTTCGTACACGCTAGGCGGTCACCGTTTTGGTCCGGATTGCAACCACAAAACAAAAAAAAAATAATAAAATAGGTCTAAGCACTTTGGCAATAGCGGGAAACGGGATCGGACATGATCGCGCAAGGAAGCGCCAGGTTTCTGTGTTGTCTGTGAGAACTCTATTCGTGGTTACATCTCCACGCATAAAACATCAAGCACTACCATTCAGCGGTCACGGTAGAAGACACGATTCATGGAGAACGAGGAGCAAGAAATTCTACTAACCTCTTTCCTGCAATCGGACACCATACTTTGTTTCTTGAAATCGTATTTCATTCCAGTTGAAAGACCAAATAAGTCTCAACCGTCCAAGGAAAATGGATACAAGCTGGCCTAAGCAAGAGAAATAGATCCTCATGAGCCCCCGCGGTCGCGGGGGCTCATGTGGATCTATGTCTCTTGCAAGCTGGATCGTGTTCACGTTTTCTCGGCAAATGACTGAAGGGGTATGAAGAAAATGCAACTCTGCGTCCTTTGAGACCTCCAAAGGATGCACGTGTCCTGTCGGTTTGTTCGACAGGAAGCAGACATGAATATGTGCCAGACACAATCAAGGCAAACTGATGACCGGGGTCACTGAAGACTTTTCACTCATTCTGCCCGCGACACATCACAGCAAGATATGGCTCGACGATGCTAGTTCAAGAGTGGTGGCAGAATAGCTTGGCGCCTACAGGCGCCAAGCTATTCTGCCACCACCCTTGAACGAGCATCGTCGATCGGACTCCTGAATTTATAATGCAGTCCTCAGAGGATAACTCCAAACTGTGGGCATTTCGTACCTCGGGGACAAGGAGTTAATTCCTTTCTTTGTGCATGCAGCCACCGGTACTGTCCACAGCTCCGGCGGCTACAAGCACGAAGGGGTTAACCCATTCAGCCCTGACGCACTACATCAGGAGATGGGTCGACCATAATAATTCATGGGTAGTCTGGCACTACCCTTGAATTATCATGGTCGACACATCTCCGGCAACAGGTGCATAGTCGTTAGATGACGCCTCCAAAATTTGGGAACTACGTGCGCCGGGCTGAATGAGTTAAAGGCAGCAAGCAAACAAAGGAAGCGAACTTGCGCATGAAACAAATCGTACATACCGCGTTGAAGCCACATCTGCCCTCAGCAAAGAAGACCTAAAGAATTGTATAAACTCCAGAAGTGCATCCGCTTTTATGCGGGGTCCGTGATCAATACATTTTTTTTTTTCAAAAAAGAAAAAAAAAAAGGATCGTGCGGCATGAAGTTTCGCAGACCATGCAGGTTAGGGAATAACAAATTGCGCATCTTTGCAAATTCACTTAATCCAGCGGTGGAGCCCCAGTCCATCCCCGTGTATAATGTAAAGGGAAAGAGTCTCATCCATTTCTCAAGGGACACTGATTTCCATCAAACGGTAAAGAGGTATAGATTTCAATGAACCCCCTTTCAAGTGCTGAGGCTCTTTGGAGTCTATGCCTCTTGCTGACCTGACAGGGAACGGTCACTTGAACCCCTTCCCTGGTGAGAAAATTTGAACATAGGCCCGAAATGCAAAGAGGTATAGATCCTCATGAGCTCCCGCAGGTGCGGGTCCTCATGAGGATCTATGCCTCTTGCGGACCCAGCGGTTGTTTTTTTTTGTTGTTGTTGTTGTTGTTGTTTTGTTTTTTGGTTGTTTTTTTTTTTTTTTTTGTTTTTTTTTGTTTTTTTGGGGGGGGGGGGTGGTGCGGGTTTGAATCTTTGACGATAAATTTACGATTTAAAAAAACACGTCCAATCCACGTCCACGGGCAGTGATGGGGTTAATTACATGTAACATCTCCGCTAGGCCTCTTCTTCGGCGTTTTCAGTCTCTGTGGGAAGCCTAGATTCCCACGAGCCATGGAAGCCCCAGTATCTATGCTTCTTACCGGAAACAATTGGGCCCACGTCCTATAACACCTCCTTAGTTTCCGTGATCCATTGTGATCCATTTACTTGTCAAAACTGGCAGCAAAGACAGAAATCAGACTCGTGCGACCACGCGATTGCAGCGATCATTCATATTAGTATTAACTCATTCAGCCCGACGGCCGTATTTTCCCAATTTTGGAGGCGTCATCTAATGACTATGCACCAGTGGTAGGAGATGGATCGACCATGATAATTCAAGGGCAGTGCCAGATTAGCTTGGCGCCAGTCGGCGCCAAGCTAATCTGGTACTACCCTTGAATTAGCATGGTCGACCCATCTCCTGCTGTAGTGCGTCAGGGCTGCCGTCGAGGAACTTGCACCTCAGATGTCGCAGTGGCATCTTGCAAGTGGCAGACTCACTCCTATACCACTAATGTAGTAATGTAGTGGTGTTGTTTTTTTTTTTTTTGTTGTTGTTTGTTTGTTGTTGTTGTTGTTTTTTTGGTTTGTTTGTTTGTTTTGTTGTTGTTTTTTCACCACTGTCATAATGTGGCTAAAACCGTACGCGCGCTTGTGATCCCAACGAAAGAAAATTTGTCGGCTAGACTGACACAATAAAGTTTTTGAATTGAATTGAATTGAATGGCTTAAAGCAATATTTTCCCCACGTCCTCTTCTGCTCAGAACGAAAACACATCATCAGCATTAGGGGCCTACGCAGCCCACGACGCAGGCAGCCACACATTCGGCACGCGACATCCACTGAATCCCTTCACTGCAGAGAAAAAGTGAACACGATCCAGCTGCAAGAGGCACAGATCCTCATGAGCCCCCGCAACTGCGGGGGCTCATGAGGATCTATGCCTCTTGCCGAGACCAACTTGCATCCATGTTTCTGGGACAGTTTTGGCTTTTGGTCGTCTCAAGAAACTAAAGATTTCACAAAATGTACGTACGCAGAGAGGCAGGTACACGCATTCTAGACTTGCTGGCATTCGGATACGCGGCATTATGACGGGCTTCCGCACGCGGCAGCGTCCAGAAGAGTTACAAAAGGAAAATGGTACTTACATCTCTGCTCTTTAGACGGGCGAAAACGCGAGAGACTATAATTATAACTGCATCAGTAATCCTAGTGCCCGTGCCTGCAGCCGAAAACAGCAATGGAAGAGTTGTCAGTATTTCCAGCCGCTTCCCTATCGGCCAATTCAGATTTACGGGCCCTGGCGTGCCTATATCGATAATAATTCTGGGCGGGTAGTCGACATCTGGCGTGAATCAACTTGGCTCGCCATCATTAGAGTGTGAAATGTGGGTCACAAACTAAACCCATTTAGCCCCGTGGCCGCCATATTTTAACAAATGGTGTAGGTGTTACCTTTACGTAACGCCTTTGCAAAAGTTGCAGGAGACGGACTGACCATGCCGATAATTCAAGGGTAGTGCCAGATTAGCTTGGCGCCGACTGCCCTTGAATTATCATGTTCAGTCCATCTCCTGTTGTAGGGCTTTGGGGCTAAATGGGTTAAAAAGTGTGCTGGAAAATTTTATGAACCGTATGATCATACTGAGTGAATGAATGGTGTGTGTATGCGTGAGTGCGTGCGTGGCCGGCCAGTGCGTGTGTGGTGTACGTGGGTGATGTGCTTAGTATACGTGGGTTGCGGGGAGGGGGTGGGGGGTGGGGAGGGGGAAGTTGCATACAGATGTCTGACTTTTTGGTGAGTCATGGTCGAAATTATGCGGATATGACCCAGCTCGAATACGCAGAAAAAGGTACATATTATATAGACATCATCTGCTGCCTCAAAGTGAACATACAAGTCCACCGGCTCTAAAGTGCAGGAAGTAGGTAGCCAGTGTAGTTACAGCCCCCTCAGCTTCACGTCGCCATTTCCTCATCTCCGTCCCCATAAACGCCCATGACTAATCTAATTATTGCATGCTTCAGCGAAAACACAGCTGCACCCCGGAGTCTTCATGCTGAGCCCCTCTTTAGATCAATCGACACGTTCTGCATCCGGATACGCGGGTATCCGAATGCAGAAAGGTCCTCGGATGTGCGCGGGCCCACTGCGGTCGACGTCGGCCCGAGTGTCCTTTGGTTGCTGGGAATAGGGCTTCGTCCTGAAAGACCACTTGACAGATAAGGAAATAACGTGTTGCTGATAAAACAGTGTGTCTGTAGACATGCACTGCAAACGAAACGTGCATTTGTACTGGAGAAGAAAACCTGCAGAAAATGTTTAACTCATTCAGCCCGACGGCCGTATTTCCCAAATTTTGGAGGATGATAATTCAAGGGCAGTGCCAGATTAGCTTGGTGCCGACAGGCGCCAAGCTAATCTGGCACTACCCTTGAATTATCATGGGTCGACCCATCTCTGCTGTAGTGCGTCATGGCTGAATGGGTAATAGCCAATGTAAGAAAAGATCAGAAGATTTCTCCATACACACAAACTAAATTTTGTGGTGGTACCTTTCTGATAACCTCTTCCTGTTAAATTCTCAAGTATGCCGAGCAAAATGAAAAACACCCAACCTCAGGCTCATTCCACCATATACATCATAGCATATCTGCCCTGTGCTTTGACAATGAAAATCTCGCTAATCGCAAAAAAAAATGGACCTAAATGGCTTTTGTCAAATCAGCGCGGACGTCGTGAGGTTCTGTGCATCTCGCTGGCTCTTTTTCGCGTGTTTGGACGACCGGGATATTTTGGCGTTCAACTCATTCAAGGCGCCCCACATCAATAGCTGCTAAAGTGCCGTACAGCGTTACGCAGCTATTGGTGCGGACCGCCTTGATTGAGTTAACCAACAATCGTTTTAGAACGACTTCTTTTGGAAGCTGGCATCGGAGGGACTAAGACATTTCAAATCAGAAGAAAAACAAATTCAGAAATCAAATATCTGGACGAGTATTCCAGTATTTGGAGTGTAATTCGGAGAGGAATCGCATGCATACGAACGATATATAAAGAAAGACCTTGCTGTTCTTTATTCGTGTCACACCTGATGATGCAGAACCTTACTAATCTTTTCACGTGGTGATCGGCTGATCTACTGACCTTCACACTCGGTAAATGTGTACAGTATTATTTTATTGTTCTTACCTGGAGTCTACTCATTCGAGCACCTGAGGCGAGGGGGGAACAAAAGGTACATGCACATAAACTGGCGACAGATGACGGGGGGGGGGGGGGGGGATAAAAATAAAAAATATGATCTGTATAAGACGTGCTGATGTCACACCAGGTGGAAGAGGTTACAGCAAGGAGACGTCCCCGGGCCGAAGTCGGCCCGGGGATCTCTTACTCACTGGCAGTGTTGCTTAACTGGATATGACGCGAGTCACAAAGAAACTTCCACGTTCGATTTAGCTCAAGTTCAAGTTATAAAATCTGCTTTTATCCCACGAAGTAGGGCAGTTAACCTCTTTACTGAGGACCAAGACATGGCGAACACTGCCCCGTAGCAAGAGACATAATTATATCTGCATATGAGTGCGTCACATGCGAGCGCCGCGTGTGCGCCGTAGGATTGTGTGCATGGTGGTGGTGGAAGAGGGGAGAGGTAAAAACGCACTAGAGAGAGAAATAAAATCTAAGAATTTTTTCACAAAATACCAGAGAGAGAGAGAGAGAGAGAGAGAGAGAGAGCGTAGAACCTTGCTGTTTACATGCGAGGCCAAGGACACACAGCTGCTTACAGTTGGGCCAACGTAAGTAGGTGGCCATGACTCACAACCACAACACATCCCCTCGCTAACCGAAATCATCTATAATACTGTATAGGTACAAACAATAGACGCACACACTCGCGATCTACACTTTGTGTCGTTTGACACCACAGGAAAAGTAAGAACTGTGTGCATAATAAACAGGCAGTAATCGAGCAAAGGTTAATTATATAATCATACACTGCAGTTGTGACGTATTTTGTTGTCTTCTGCGACAAAGGATAATATGCTTTGCTGCAGATCACAACAGAACATCTCTCCCCTTTTCTTCGACCATTTCAGGGGGACTCCTTCATTTTCAACACCAGTCAGTCTTTCCCACCCAACCCTTCGGCTGGCTGTGAATCTTCTAATTACACTTTCAAAATATGAGTCATCTACCAGACATCACGCATTTTATCGTAAGATAATGAGAGAAACTCCGGTGGCCAACCACCCATAATGCGACAGAGGAGGTGGGGGGGGGGTGTGGCGGGGTGGGAGGGGGGAGGGCGGGGGGAGGGGTGGGGAGGGGAGGAGAAGGAATCGATTACAGAGAAATGAACATAAAACGAAATCAATATAAAAGGCGTCCACACAACTATGCGCCACAGTACACGATATTCACAGTATTCATAGATATATCATATACATCCCGCCAAGATCTAATTCCAATATCAAATAGTGATCTGAATGTTAAGTAAAATGTTCAAACTCGATCAACACTTCTCCAGCCCAAGACGGGCACAGATATACCGATCATGATGAATGTCTGATCATAGTCAAATGTAATTACCATCGAATCTTCTGGAATTGATATATAACGCAATAGACAATCATCCTATCCTCAAAGGGATACAGAGGCCAGTGCAACGAAACAGGACGAGCAAAACGCATAAATCCTGATAAGATCTCGCTCGCAAAGGGCTCATGAGGATCCATGCCACGTGCGTTTGGTTTAGCCCGTTGACCGCCAGTGGACGCAAACTTTGTCTTCGTCACTTCATCATCAAGAAAACTAGCCGTCCCAAGAGCATCGATTCAAAGCGGTGTGGAGTCAGTGCCAGCAAGAGGCATAGATCCTCATGAGCCCCCGCAACCGCGGGGGCTCATGAGGATCTATACCTCTTGCAGTCGGATGGCGTTCACGTTTCCTTGGCACTGAACGGGTTAAATTCTCTGTATGGAGATGTATTGCCTGGTTTCCTCCTGATCTGGCAGGGGAATGCGTCTACCACGACAGCCTCTTCCAGGGCAGTTTTAAAACGCTGCCTCTCCGTAACAAAATACCACCGTGGGAGAGTCCAATAACGGAAAATTGTGCTGGTCTGAGGTTTTGGAGCTTACGGCTGAAAGCCGTAAATTCCGAAATCACAGACCAGCACACAGATACCTTCGTCGAATACGAGTGACCTACAGAGGTCAGCCAACCAATCCGGCTTGATGGCGGTGGAGTCCTGAGGGAGTTCCAGCCTAATGGAGTCCTCGCACAGACAGTCGGAGGTCAGACGATTGCACTCTGAAGCTGTCTTCACAGGCAAAAAATGCGGGGCGACTCTAAGCACGTCCTTATTTTTTCCCCCCTCCATATTCTACCCTGATGCGGCTTACATCAAGACACCGAACGACCATGATAGTTTCAGGACTGTGGTGTCTGCAGGCGTCGAGCTGTTTGAGCACCACCCTGGAACCTGCCAAACATCAGCCTACCAGTAACCTCCTGGTATGTAGACTTCAGAGTCCTCAAGCTCTCAAAGCGCATCGTCCTCATCTCTGCGAATTAACCCTTTGGCTGTCGGTAGCGGTTTCAGTTGTCGCGATGGTTCTCTTCACTGCCGAGGATAAAAGTGAACACGATCCAACTGCAAGAGGCATAGATCCTCATGAGCCCCCGCGACTGCGGGGGCTCATGAGGATCTTTGCCTCTTGCTAAGACCAATTTGCATCCATCGTTTTTCTTGGACGGTTGTAGCTTTTGGCCGTTGACTGAACACAGATTTCAGAAACCAAGATGTACGTACAGTGGCAGGGAAGGGGTTCAACTTTTCCGCACTCTCTGGCAGAAAGGCTTTGAATAATGACCACAGGGTGGGAAGGGTGCGTTCATCACTATTGTGAATGCCCCACTACATGGTCGTGGCCTCCTCCAGCTAAAAAAGAAACGCACGTTAACACAATCAAGCAAGACGTACAAGCAACTGGGCTGTTGAAGATCTACGCTTTCAGACAAGTGGATGACTGTTAAGAATTGCAGCCTTAGTCACACGATCAAAGACCGCGATGTGAATGTCCTTTAGTGGGGGGGTCTCCTTTCGCGACCGTCTGATTGGCTGCGTCCGAGATTGTGCCGATGGGTTTACATATGTACTGGTCTTAGATTTTGGGCCTAACGATCCAGAGAAGTAAGGTGCAGAATCACAGGCAACACCATATTATTTGTATGCAGGAGTTATAGAGTATCGTCAGCCGTAGCAGCAGGGACTGACGATATTATGTTCTGATCTGATTTCTGTAGGATCAAAGACTTAAAAACTATAGCTGCACTGTAGCGAACACACTCGAAAATGTATAATTCTCATTGCTGTTCACTGTTCCAGTCTTGAAGTACCGTACCTTCAGCGTATTAACCCCTTCACTGTCGAGAAAAGTGAACACGATCCAACTGCAAAAGACATAGATCCTCATGAGCCCCCGCGACTGCGGGGGCTCATGAGGATCTATGCCTCTTGCTGAGACCATTTTGGTATCTGGACGGTTTTGGCTTTTGGTCGCTGACTGAACTAAGATTTCAAACGTACTCACGTTGGCATGGAAGGGGTTAGAATCAGAAAAGATATCGTTGTACCTTTCGTATTGTGTCGCAACTAACGTTTGGGTTAACCCATACGAGTCGACCTGCAGTTGGATACGCAGCTAATAAAGCTGCGTATCCGAATGCATCACGTCTCGATTGTGTCACACCTATGTTTCAAAAGTTGAAAGGAAAATACACAAGTTGAAACCAAAACTTACAACGAAATTTCAGTATACGTTTTCGTTTTCAAATGGGTTTCTTTTTTCGTCGCTTATTTTCTCACAACATTTGCTGCCGCAAGATCTTCTGGATGGCACTTTCTACCAGCTTACTCGTATCGCACATTCTACCAGCGTTGCCAAAAGTAAGGTTGCGCCGTACGGGAGAAAACACAGCAATTAGTGTGCAACCCGAACTGGTCCTCTGGGAAACGTAACGCCGGCTTGCTAAGATATGGTGCAGAGATGAAACCAGCATGAAAAACTACAGTCCAAAAATCACAACGTTCCGTCTGCAAGAGGCATAGATTCTCATGAGCCCCTGCAGTCGCAGGGGCTCACGAGAATCTATACCCCCTGCTGGCAGAGTTCAAGTTTACTGACATTCTCAACCTGGGGGATTATTTCGGAGGAACCTTACCACTGAGAAGCAGCCTGGCATTTTCATTTGGCAGACTTTCATTCCAGTGACGACTGCTGCAAACGGTTGGACCGTGAAAGCTCCAGGGTAGTGCCTGATTGGCACCTGCACCAAGCTCATTAAGCGCTACCCTTAAGATATCGAGTTCGACCCAATTTGTGGATGCTGACTTCAACAGTACGATAGCAAACTGTTTTAATACCGTAAAAATGTTAGTAACCTATTTTGGTGTGCAAACGGCAACATCTGACTCACCTACAGAGACAGGTACATCCCTTGTTACCTGTTGGATACAGTTCTGAGTCTTTTACCTGACACAGTATTCTTCGTAAACGTGAGCTTTTCCGTGAGAATCATTCTGGCACAAAATACTCATTTCGCCCTTGTTGCGTGGTCACAATTTCGACTGAGTGAACGCTTCTACGATCACTCAGTCTACTTGCTGGATACGCTAGTCTCAAACGAACTGCTAACAGCAAGAAGTATAGATATGAGCAAATGCGGGGGCCCATGAGGATCTATGCCTCTTGTAAATGGGTGCCGTTTGCCGCAGGAGTGTTGAGGTGAAAGTTGAAACGGTAAGGAATTTAGCACCAATCAAGGACCGCTATCTACCGAGCTTACCTTGTCGGATTGCTTCCCTTTGAAGCGTGGGCAGACAAGCTTGATGGCGGGTTCAGTTTTCAGTAAATTCGCAATAACAACCCCATTTTTCTCTCTAGTTGCCCACAGAAATTGCAAGTGACGACTTGCAAACTTAGTTTGTGTGTTGTGCAATTTTCTGTTTGTTGGTTGTTGTTTATTTTTCAAAAATATTGACAGCACTTTCAGTTTCCATTACAAGACTGAAATGGATTGACACTGAAGGAGACAGCTCTAAGTAATGCTTTATACAGATGCCAAGGTAGTCAAGCGGCACCTTTCCCATGCTGACTTCGATCTGTCTCAAGCAACATGCAGAAAACAATAAAGAATACAGAACATTGAATAACAATGTATAACATTAATACTTAATAATACGAGAAGAAAACTAAATTAATCCTATGGCTGTCGGCAGCGGTTTTGTCGCGATGATTCCTGCGGGAATCATCGCGACAAAAACCGCTACCGACAGCCAAGGGGTTAAACTAGTTGCTTCTGGAACTAAAAGGATTAACCGGTTACACAAGCTCACGCTATCCAGTGTCTCTAGTGTCAGCAAATTCTGCAGTAACAACGATGATTCACTCCGCACTTTTTAAAACGCATCAGGCAATAAATACATACCATCTGTAAGAGGCATAGATTCTCATGAACCCCTGCGGCTGCAGTCGCAGGGGCTCATGAGAATCGATGACCTTTGCTGGCCCGCTGTCTTCTCTATTTGTAGTTGAAAAAATAGAAAAAGAATCATTAACATTTCCAAAATCCTCAGACTCGCCTGTACACCATGGAAAAAGAAATTTGAATTACTAGACGGTTCCATTTTCTCGCTTTATTTTTTTTTTTTTTATTTTTTTTTTTTTTTTTACCTTTATGATCAGCAGAGTGAGGATTTTGGAATGCCAACAACTCAATTTTATGTTTTCATGTAGGGTCACATCTCTCTCTCTCTCTCTCTCTCTCTCTCTCTCTCTCTCTCTCTCTCTCTCTCTCTCTCTCTCTCTCTCTCTCTCTCTTTATTTGCCTCAAACGGAGAAGCATTAGAGTTTCAGCAAATGACTGTTAAGGACACGGATTTTGCAGACACAACACAAAGCAGAATCCAGGTGTGATGTGTCCGCTGCCAAACAAGACACCCTACACCTGGATATCAACGTGTCCGCCAGTGGAAAACAAACTAAAGACATTACATTACCTTGCCTTGAGTCCCCTAGGTGCACAAATAAATATTTCACGGAATCGATAAGGATACAGTTTGTTCAGTCCGTGAACGGTTCCAGAGCACTGTAATCCAAACTTGATCATGTTCAATCTTGACGCAAATTGAACCGCAACTGCTCAAGACACAGATTTTCATGAGCGCCCGCAAATTGCGGGCGCTCATGAAAATCTATGCCTCTTGCTAACGCATTTTGCATCAGTGTCGACGACTGTTTTTGGACATTCATTTATGTCAGTGTTCTACAGCGGTGCAATTTCAGTCTGGAAACAAGTGCGAAATATATTCAGGAGGCACAGATTTTCATGAGCGCCCGGAAAATTGCGGGCGCTCGTGAGAATCTACGCCTCTTATTAGCGTATTTTACATCAGTGTTGACGACAGCCGGCGGAGGTTCATTTTACGACAATGGTTCACGACGCGGCAATCCAAACTCGATCATGTTCAAGCCTGCACCCAGCGCTACACAGCCTAAAACAAACATAGATTCTCATGAGCGTCCGCAGACTGCCGGCATGAAAATCTATTTCTCTTGCTGACGCATTTTACATCCGCGTCGACCGGCTTTTCAGGCATTCGTTTTATGACAGTGTCAAGATGACATGACCCTGGAGAGGAGAAATAGTGCTATTTTCCGAAGGAAAAATCTGCGATGCTAAACAGGCGCAATAAAATGCTATGGGTATCGTGACACTCCCCAGTAAAGTGATTCTCAAACGCATACATATTAGATCGTACATCGGCAAGTACCCAGTATTGCTTCGCACACGCTTGTGAAATTTCACTAGAATGTAACGAGTTTTCGGTTCTTCTTCATATTAACATCATCTGATTACAAAACACGAGGAGACCCACACGCGGGCTATAATCATATTGAAGCAGATTGCCTTAGGGGGGTATTTTTAATACTCGACGAAACGATCGTCTGTTTTTGGATGTATGTTTTAAATACATGTAATCAATAGGCAATGCACGAAATGCAAAGAGTTCTAAGTCCTTAACTCATTCTACCCCAGACACACCACAGCAAGATATGGATCGACCATGATAGTTCAAGGGTGATGCCAGAATAGCTTGGCGCCTATGGGCGCCAAGCTATTCTGGCATCACCCTTGAACTATCATGGTCGATCTGTGCCCTGCACTGCCATGCAGCCTTCCGAGGACAGCGGCAAAATTTAAGGATTTCGGTGTTGGGGTAGAATGGGTTAACTGGCAAACACCACCCAGCTGCAAGAGACATAAACCTTCAGACCAACAGCGCGCGGTTCGAGTTGGAAGAAAGAATTTCAATTAACCCTTTGGCTGTCGGTAGCGCTTTTTGTCGCGATGTCGCGACAAAAACCGCTATCGACAGCCAAAGGGTTAATATTCGGAACGATCTTCTCCATTGTTCTACACGATATGTGTGAGTGGGTCGGGTTCCGTAATAATACATGTTAAAAAAGGTGACACAGGGTGATGGCGAGGTGAGACGACAAAAAGACGGTAAGAAAAACAGCAAGACGAGACAGAGAGGGGCAGGAAGACAAAGTAAGGGTAAGGGAGGGTACTAAAGGATAGATTTCCACAAGGAATCTGCCTCTCCAATCTAAACCCTAACAATGTCCTCATAAGAGTCTGAACGAATAAAACAGTGAGGTCAATCTCTCACAGCAAGAGACACAGATTCTCGTGAGCCCCTGCTACCGCAGGGGTACATGAGAATCTATGCCTCTTGCAGATGCAAGGGATGCAATATGGGCTATGTCGCGCCATCACTCCTCCAGATCTCAGCTCCTTCATCATTCTCCCATCATGCAACGCGACGGCAGCCAGACAGGCAACGGTAGCACTCGCAGGCTTAAACCAGACAATCCTCCTTCGTCCGAAAGACAAAATTATAAATACATGTAGTACCAGCCACTAGGAGGAATACAATACAATAAGACCGGTTTCCAAAACTCCTGCGAGGACTCTGCAGGGTTCATGCATCTTGAAAACGGCAGGACTTTGGTCGCAGTAACAAGCGTTCAGTTTGGAAAGGTACAGGTATATTCGCAGCCTGTCAACCGGCAATCTGATTCGAACGAAATAACATAGATGTGAAAGTGAACGGAGCCTGCTCAGTTCAGCCATGCCAGGGTTCTCCTTCGGCTGTAAGGGCTCGTGAACCTCTATATGCCTCTTCCACTCACGTGTAAAAACACAGCAGAAGGGGTTTTTGCGAAGGATGGGATAGATTACTTCAAGAACGGCCAGGTGCTAATCCAGTGAGGAAATGGGCCTCGGGCCGACGTCGGCCGCAGTTGGGCCAACTACCGTGCGTGGGCCGACAGCGGCCGACGTCAACTCGGGGCTCTGCTGCGCACTGCCAACATACCTGCGTGGGAAACGCCCTGGGTGAGAGGTGCTAAGGGCAAGGCAACCCAGTCATAACGCAATTTTTCGAATAGCGAAAGCAGGCGCGAGGTACATATGTTACCTCATGCTGATGCACGTATGACATTGTGTGGTGAGAGACGCACATGGCAAAGTACCAGCGCATGCGAGTGCACGGAAATCATGCTGCACATTACGAGAAGGTTTTTGTAGAGGAAACAGCGTTCAAAACTTACGCAAGACAAGACGAGCTACATCAAAAGAAAAACATGAGAAAAGTTTTTTGTTTTATTTGTTTTAATTGTGGGAAATTTTATTTTAAAAAAAAGCAACTTACAACCTACAACAAGTGCAAAAAGACAGCCAAAATCGACTTTAAAAAAAAACTGAGTGGAAAGAAAGGAAAAAACATCAGCATTACATGATTCTCCACAAGCCAGATGCTCGGCGTGTGCAAAGGCGTGGACAGGTGGACTAAACAGAAGAACAACCAGAGTAATAAGAAAAGAAAATTGGAAAGCATAAGCCCTCTATATAGCGAAATGCTGTTTTGAACATTGGACACACTTTCAACGCCAAACTGTCAGTACTGAATGAGCTTATTCGAGACTGCCGCATCCGGATACGTGGCATGAAACCGCGTATCTGAATGCGGAACGTCTCCAATGAGTTAACCCCATCCCTGCCACTGAACGCATATATTCTATTTCCCAAATGTTTGTTCTGTCAACGACAAAAACCCGCACCCGTCCAAGGAACATGGATACAAACTTGTCTCAGCAAGAGACACAGATCATCATGAGCCCCCGCAGTCGCGGGGGCTCATGATGATCTATGTCTCTTGCAAATGGATCGTGTTCACTTCTTCCTGGCAGCGAACGGGGTAATGATTCATGTTAGTCTACTATTAAAAAAATACCTAAGTCTGAAGTTAGAAATACACTGTGCTTCGATGGGCATAGGATACGATTTATTAGGGTTCACATTTACCCAGGGGCTACGAGATTCTGACAAAGCCTTGAAGTCCGACGAAGGATTCAAAGTCTACCACGTAAAGGCAGAATATAACAAGTCCATTTTGTGAACAAAAAATATTTTTTATTTTATTACAATCTTTTTTTAAATCTCTCTTCTCACAAAAATGACCTTCCTTCTTTTTTGACTTCACAAGGCAAACTTCACAATGCGCAAAAGGTTATCGGGCCGACGGCGGCTGACGGTGGCCTTTGCGCACAGGGGTGGTTGCTAGATGCTGGGAGCCCCAGACAAAGTGAGTCGGGGAAAAACAGTTGAAAGCTAATCAGAAACAGAAGCTACAACTGATATGTCGGAGGGTCACAGTCTAGCCTCAGTTCAGGTAGACCTCCTGGTGCTGCATAGAACGCGGATTCCATAGGAAAGAGACATAGATTCTCATGAGCCCCTGCGGCCGCAGGGGCTCATGAGAATCCATGCCTCTTGCAGGCAGAGGTTAGTCCTCATTTACAGGTTCAGGTAGAGGCGGTAATCGGCGTGTAAGTGTTAATCTGTTCTGTCGGTGCTGCAGAAGAAAGGAATTCCAATGCTGGGTGCTTCCAGCCGAACGGAAGAAAACGCTTCTATTGTCAAGCGCCTGGCGCCAGAAACACACTATCACTACTGTGATAAAAACAACACAGAGAGAGAAAAAAATGTTAAATGTTTAGGGCTTAACGTCTTTTGTCCACCACGAGGGTGATTTCAAAGACGGGGACAACGAAAAAGGGTCTGAGCAAATTTTGACCCAAGCTGGAGTCGAACCCGGGACCTTTTGGTCTGGAGGCAAACGCTTTTACCACCGAGCCACCCAGCTCCCCAACACAGAGAGAGAGAGAGAGAGAGAGAGAGAGAGAGAGAGAGAGAGAGAGAGAGAGAGAGAGAGAGAGAGAGAGAGAGAGAGAGAGAGAGAGAGAATCAATGAGAATCAATGAGAATCAATGAGAATCAATGAATCTTTATTTTACAACGGTGAAGATATTAACACAGTCAGTGACTATGTCGTCATTTTTCGTACCTGCCGTTGATACAACTATGACTAACTAAGTACAAAATATACATAAAACAGGGACATCAAAGCACAGTGGTACAAAATATATAGTCCACTAAACACAAACACGCGCATACGCCGCGCACAAACGCACTCACGCGTCCACACACACACACACACACACACACACACACACACACACACACACACACACACACACACACACACACACACACGCACACACACACACACACACACACACACACACACACACACACACACACACATACACATGATTGTTAGAATATACACGTACATTCGTGTGTCTACGAATAACTAGATATTATCTGAGTAATGTCAGATACCTATAAAGACTTGCCGAGAGAGAGAGAGAGAGACCAGGGTAGGAGGGCGGAGGGGGAGGGGGCGGGGGGGGGGGAGAGAGAGAGAGATACGTTTTACGTTGTGTTATCTGTTTTGTACGTAGGCGCTGGCCACCAGAGCCAAACGGAACCTAAAGATAATTTTAATTGCTTGGGAATTCCAACTCGTTTCAGTTCTTCCTCTCTGAAAGTGCAAACTTGTGAGTCCATAATATTATACAGGAACACAATGCTATAAGTTCAATGCAGTTCAAACCTCTCTCTCTCTCTCTCTCTCTCTCTCTCTCTCTCTCTCTCTCTCTCTCTCTCTCTCTCTCTCTCTCTCTCATTCATGTGTAGCGTCAGTTAATTTAGGTCATTGATACGTTTATGTATTTGAAGTGGTCATGTGACAATTTTTTTCTAACTCGTAGCCTACACTCATCAGCAAATCGAGGAAGACAACTAATGCGTGCGCGTGCCTGCGTGCGTGCGTGTGTGTGTGTGTGTGTGTGTGTGGGTGTGTGTGTGTGTGTGTGTGTGTGTGTGTGTGTGTGTGTGTGTGTGTGTGTGTCTGTGCATGTGCGTGCGTGCGTGCGTTTAGTCACTGCAGTATGTAGCAAAGACACGATTGAAAAAAGGTCTATGACCTAATCTTTCATCCTTATAAAACTTGTAAAATACAGTTTCACTTCATTTCAATTCTCATTACATTTGAGTAATTCTATTGTATTCAATATCCTTCATCTTATCTCAAAGCCACCAGCTGTCTCTGTCGAGGGCTAATGCATTCACTCTCTCGCAAGAACACATACTGGGTACGGTCTCTCTCTCTCTCTCTCTCTCTCTCTCTCTCTCTCTCTCTCTCTCTCTCTCTCTCTCTCTCTCTCTCTCTCTCTCTCTCTCTCTCTCTCTCTCTCTCTCTCTCTCTCACACACACACACACACACAAACACACACACAAACACACACACACACGGGGCAATACAAGGGCGGATCAGTTACCATCGAGGAGGGGGGAGGGTTCCAACATTTTGTTTGGAACCTTCAGCCTGAGACAAAAGGCCTCCCCGCCGCTAGAGCTTGCTTCCAGGGGCCGAAAATCGAAAAGCAGCGAGGTGGGGGGGGGGGGGGGTGGGAGAGAAGGTGCGTGCACACTCGTACCGTTCGCCAAAATATCAAACAACCTGGGGTTGGTTGGTTGACTGGTTGTACATTGCTTAAAGCTGAGAAACAGTCAAAAAACTCCGCCCCGCACGTGTTTTAAAAAAACTTTGCAGGACCCAGCGAGGGCCCTGTCTTCGTGAACGTTCGGCTAACTTCGGCAAACCGGTTTGGAACTCAATTGACTCAGTTTTCAACTGCGTTTGTCGTGCTGGCAAAACTCCCGTGAAAAAGACAGGCCACTTCCTGTATGCAGCGCGGAGTGGGCACCGCGATCACTGATCTAAACCAGCGATATTTCTACTGACAGCAACAGTAGCAGACGACACTCGACCACCCGACGGACAGAGCAGGCCATTTGTGTCTTGCCTGGACGCACACTGGATATGGACCAGGCCGAGCTATCCGTAAGTTACACAGCACAGCCTGAAGCTTTATTCGATATCGGAAGGGTGAGGAAGGAGGGGTTATTTGTCGTTTTGTGTTTGTTGTTATATCTTTTCATCTGGAGTGGCCTACAGCAAAAAAAATTCTCCATACTAAGGGCAGCTACTAAAATTCAGCTTGACCCATGGCGACCTTGTATCTTTTGGCATCTATGTAAACAGTCGATTCTCTCTCTCTCTCTCTCTCTCTCTCTCTCTCTCTCTCTCTCTCTCTCTCTCTCTCTCTCTCTCTCTCTCTCTCTCTCTCTCTCTCTCTCTCTCATCCAATTTACTGTGTTGGTTGTACATCACAATGCTTCTGTATTTATTTATATTAGCCTATATTGGACTGGAGGTACGTGTTGAAAAAATTCGTTCACAACTACAAAGTGTCAGGAGTCATACTTACAGCATGTACAGCCGTACATTCTGCCATCATAGTCCCCAACGCGTAAAATCCGTGGCTGTTGGTCAGTTTCAAAGTGTCACAGAATCGTCTGCTGTTGTCCGATCTGCTAATCGCGATGATTTCCGTGCAACAGGAAGTGGTCTGTCGTTTTCCGAGAGTTTTGCAAGCTCGGGATACGCAGTTGCCAACTCCGTCAACTGTGTTACGAACCGATTTGACCCACTTAGGGGCAGGGCCCAAGCTGGGTCCTGTAGAGTCTTTTTAAAACACGCGCTGGGCGGGTTTTTCTCATTGCACCTCAGCTTTAAAGTCTCGACAGCAACAAGACTTTCTCAGGACGTGCCTGCACTGCTTGTGAAAAAAACCTAAACAGAATATTGAGTGTATGTCGCCAGCCGGTCTAATACGCTAAATAAACTTAAGACCATTTAGCAACACACATCCAATATCAAGAGCTACAGACAGCGCAGACAGTAGGGAGAGTTTAAAAAAGGAAAATACAGGTGAATGGACCAAGGGTAGACAGAAACACATGCCCCAGAATAGAGGGGAAAACCCTACCCTGTGGGGCTGACCAGGGTGACCCTGGGAACTAAAAAGTAGTTAACCCCACCCAAGTCCTCCCTGGCAGACCCAGTTGGGGGAAAACAACCGGGGGGGGGGGGGGGGGTGACAACTCGCCAAAATTTTTAACATGGGGCGGGGGGGGGGGGGGGGAGTGGGTCCAAAAACCACAAAATGGGATATAGCATTTTCAAAACATTTGGTTCTGGGGGGTTCCGGAACCTTTGGAACTCCCCCCCCCCCCCCCCCCGCCCCCCCCCCCCCCGATAAGCCCCTGCACTACACACACACACACACACACACACACACACACACACACACACACACACACACACACACACACTACGTAAACGAGAGGCTAAAAGACAGTAGCACTTCAAGAGACCGACCGATGACAGGCGCGTTAGCTGCTCCAGGTTCGCGCCGCCATATTTAATTAACCGACTTAACCACTTCACTGCCGCAAACTGTGTTCTGCAAGTCAAAGATCGCCAACCGTCAATGGAACGTGGACACAAAGTGGTTCCAGCAAGAGGCACAGATCCTCATGAGCCCCCGCAATTGCGGGGGCTCATGAGGATCTGTGCCTCTTGCAGCTGGGTGATGTTCAGGTTTTTTTCTCGGCAAAAAATGAGTATCTCAGACAGTAAATACCAGCCACATTTTCTAGATTTCGGACTGGACGCGTCCTTTTCAGCAGTACACACCACTTGTGGCCGGGAGGCGGATCGATAGTTCACGGGTAGCGCCTGACGACCCTGGCGCCTCCGGCCGACCGTAACAGCTCAAGGGTAGTGCGCCAACCTAATCTAGCACGACCCTTGAACAATCATGTTAGATCATCATTCAACTTAACGCTGGTGGGTATCTCAGCTAAATAGGTCAGGTAAACAAAACAAACGAAACGGGCGACTTCTGGGAACATCCAGGACATGCAATAAAATACGCGTGACACTATTAATCCCTTCACTGCCGGGAAAACGTCAACATGATTCAACTGCAAGCGCCCCTCATAAGCCCCCTCCCCCTCCGAGGCCACCACATTCAATTAACTGACTTAAGCGACTTCGGGGGCTCATGAGGATCTATGTCTCTTGCTAAGGACCAATTTGCATCCATATTTCTTGGACTTTTTTTTTTTTTTTTTTTTTTTGGGGGGGGGGGGGGGGCGGGGTTGGTTGTTGGGTTTGGGTTTTTTTGGGGGGTTTTCTTGTTTGTTTGTTTGTTTGTTTGTTTGTTTGTTTTTGTTTTTTTGTTTTGCTTTTAGTCGTTGAGTAAACAAAGATTTTTAGAGACAAAAATGCACGTGAGGGAAGGGGTTAATTTGTGGAAGATCTTGGACAACCTGATCTTGGACAACAAGAGGCATATATTCTCATGAGCCCCTGCGACTGCATGTGCTCAAGTGAATCTATGCGTCTTGCATATGGAATGGGATAAACGAGACACTGAAGACACCCGCTGACAGAAGAAGCACTAGAACACTAATTTAGGGCTGGCCGCAATCAAGTGATAATGAACGACACAGGTACTCTCCCCAGCCACCTTGTATTCAGGTGTTCAGGCTCAAATTTTCTAAGATGAGCCTGTAGGCGCCAAGCTATTCTGACACCACCCTTGAACTATCATGGTCGATCTGTCTCCAAAATTGTGATGTATACCACAAAGGACATTACAACAATTGATATTTTCATCTGCAAGATGCAATGAGTTAAAGAGCAGTCAACAGCCTTTGGAAGTCAGGGGACACAACTTTGATGATAGAACATCCGTCAAAGGTTTCTCGGCTGTCATGCATTCGTGTTATTAGCATTTTACTATCCTTGAGCGTAGCTACTAAATCGATGAATATTTTATTGTGAGATGGTAAACTTATAAATGAGTCACATACAACACCCACAGTGTAGGCCTGCCTTATACTCTGGCAGTGCCGGCCGAATCAAAGGCGTTCCTAAACACACACACACACACACACACACACACACACACACACACACACACACACACACACACACACACACACACACAAACAGCCATCGCCCCTCACCACCACCTCATTCTTGGCCTTTCACTGATCATTGGAGAAAGGTCCTGTAGCTGTCCATGCTTACACACAGGACACACTGAACAGTGCCGATATAATTATTATAAATTTCATATGGCCAAACAAATCTCTCGCAGATGTGCACTAGCTGACGACAGATTTCTGCCTGGGAAGTCGAGATCGAATAATTTTCCGTTGCCCTTCTTGTTTGGCAATCTGGGTGAAAAACAGTTTCGTTGTAAACCCTTCCATGCCCAATTGGCATAGATTCTCATGGGCCCCCGCAGGTTGCCCGGGCTCACGAGAATCTCCGCTTCTTGCGAGTGAAGCTGGGTCTCGCCGTTTCCACGGACCCCGTCCGTGCCGTTTCAAATTTTAAGTTCGAACGTTGACATTTTGCCTGCCTCACAGTTTCGTCCCGTTAACTCATTCTCCCCCAGACATACCACCGCAAGATGTGGATCGACCATGATAGTTCAAGGGTGATGCCAGAATAGCTTGGCGCCTATGGGCGCCAAGATATTCTGGCATCACCCTTGAACTATCATGATCGATCTGTGTCCTGCACTGCAATGGAGGTTCAGAGGACAACGGCAACATTTGGGGATTTCGGTCTTGGGGTAGAATGAGTTAAATAACACGCCCGCACACAGGACCTCGGGCCGACGTCGGCCGCAGTTGGCCCGCGCACGTCAGTGCTCAGGGCCAACAGCGGCCTACGTCGGCCTGAGGACCTTGTGCACGCTAGGTCGCCGCACTGCACGGGTTGCGCTAGTTAAATAAGCACGTGATAATGCGTACTCACAAAGATCTGAGGAATGTTTGGATTGACGCCCACCGCTGGTAATCATTCACTAATGGCTCTGCCCCTCTGACTTCCGCACTCGGCACGCTGGCACGCACGTCTGGGGCATATCGTCAATGTTTATAATTCGGAACAGAGGAAGCTGTAAAAGAGGTCGGGAGGGTGTGTGAAAATAGGTTTCCAACTACAGTACACGGGGGAAACACCCTCCTCTTTGGCTTCCTAAACATTCTATTCCATTGGATGCCGTCGGAACTGTACGACACTTTCGCAGCTATTGATGTGGGTGCCTTGAATGAGTTCAGGAATTAATGAATGGCCGGATGAATGAAATTTATCTTCAACGTCTCTTCACTTCTCGGTGATTTACACACACACGCACAAGCGCGCGCGCACACACACACACACACACACACACACACACACACACACACACACACACACACAGAGGGGCGGGGGGGGGGAGATCCTAGGGATTCCGCCTCCCCCCCCCCCCACCCCCCCCCCACCACTTCCAGACCAAAATTCTTTAAAATGCCATAACAAAGTCCCTTTTTGGGATGTTTGGAACCTCGCCCCCCCCCCCCCCCCCCTCCCTGTTGTTTGATATTTTGGCGAATGGTGAGAGTTAACACACGCACGCGCCTTCTCCCTACCCCCCCCCCCACATCCCCCCACATCCCCCCACACCCCCACCCCCGATTTTTCGGCCCCTGGAAGCGAGGTCTAGCGTCGGGGGGGGGGGGGGGAGGGGGGGCCCTTTTGTGTGAGGTTGAAGGTCTCAAACGAAAAGTTGTAAACATCCCCCCCACTCCCCCCGTCGAGCTAACTGATCCGCCCCTACACACACACACACAAACCTGAAACATAATAATCCAAACTTCATAAAAATGCATTACAAAAATTTTCCTATGGAAGTTTGACATATTAATTTAACAATAGTTGTTGCTATGCTTGTACGTAAAATTATCTTTGATGATTCCTGCTAGTTCATTAATATTTATATCATTTTGTCTGAACAAATGTGTTGTGATTGGGAATTCAAGCAGTACATGAATAACAGAGATAGGTTCTGAACATTCACAAGTTATATCTTCAGAAGAAAAAATAATTCTAGGACTTAAACGTAGTTTGTATATTATAGTTGCTAATTTTCTTGAACAAGCTGGAATATTATCTCTAGGAACGCATTCGAGCCGTGTTACATTCTGATAAGCGGCTTAATACCGCATACGCAGATGAGCACGTCTCGAGTGAGTTAAACAAGCAAAGTCACGTATTGCTGGTGATACTCAAGGAAATAATCATTTTTCTTTCTCTATTTGTGACGAAACTGTATCCAGTTTCTCTGAGAATCTGTCTGGATCGCTGTATGCATTCTTTGTGCGTTTCCGACAAAGTCCTGCAACCCTGCCAAGATCAATGGTCTGCATGTGATGGCACGTCGCGTGTGTGTGTTGCCAACTTTTAGGGGGCGTACCTCATAAGAAATCGGTCTTCCTTTAACACATTCCGGAGGCGTGCCGCATACGCATACGCAGTATAAAGCCGTGTATCCGAATTCAGCACGCCTCGAATGTGTTAAAACCATATTAAAACCACTTGAATTGCACGAGACAAAAATCAGTACAACCCAAAAATTACTAAAACTTCTCTTCGTGTGTGCCAAGCAGGTTACTCTCCCAGAAAAAAAGGTCAACAACACTGACTTCCGCCGGAAATGACCCCCGCAAAGTACAGAGATTCTGACTGTTTTTTTTTTTTATTGGAGCGCAAGGTGCTGTCTATCTCGAGTTCCTTTTGTGAGCATGATGTCGGGATATCGGAAAATGTGGTCCGTCCACCCCCTCCCCCCCGCCTCCACCCCCAACCAATGAACTCTTTTAGCCCCAAGGTCCCATTTCTCAAAACTGATTTGGAGTTGTTGCCTAACGACTATGTACCAGTTGTAGGAGGGATTGATCATGATAATTCAAGGGTAGTGCCAGGTGAGCTTGGCACCTTCAGGTGCCAAGCTCATCTGGCACTACCCTTGAATTATCATGATCAATCCATCTCCTGCTGCAGGGTCCCGGGGGATAAAAAGGTTTAACTATCGCACAGCCGGCCCGCACGTATACCTCGTCATCCCGGTGAGGGCAAAAGACAGTATATTATCCATGTGTTTTGGTGAAAAGCGAGATTTTCATTGTATTACAATGAAAATCTCGCTTTTCAGAAAAATGGACTTGATGTCTTTTGCTTTCACATAATAGTCTTCCTCTTCCACACAGTCAAACTACTCACATTTTAGCGACAGTCTACCCCAAGACCGAAATCCCCCAATTTTGAAGTTGTCCTCTAAAAGACTGTATTACAATTCTAGCGACAGATCGAGCATGATAGTTCAAGGGTGGTGCCAAAATAGCTTGGCGCCTATCGGCGCCAAGCTATTCTGGCACCACCCTTGAACTATCATGCTCGATCCATGTCTTGCTGTGGTGTGTCGGGGCTGAGTGAGTTAAACTACGGCTAACGTCTGTTCAGCACCTAGTAAATGTATTGTTGTTGTGATAGGCATCTACCGTGATAGAACAAGGGTAGTGTCTGATTTGCTTGGCGCCTAGACAGAGGCGCCAAGCAAATCAAGCACAACCCTTGAGAGATCACAGCTTTTCAATCTCGCGCAGATCCGCGTTCGGACATTGGAATCGTACAGATAAGAGCCGCGCTAATCAAAGACTTTCCTTGAACTTTCAATGTATTCCAGACCAAACAGGTGACTGCCAAGGGTGTAAAATGCAGAGAAAAAAAAGGCTTAGAAATATTAATAACATGTGTTGTAACTGTCTTTTCTAAGCGTGTTTCTTTCTCCGTTGGGTTCTTCTCTTTTCAATGTATTGCCTACACCGTCATCTCTGGCAGCTGGATCTGGAACTGAACAGACAGTATTAGCCGTATAGTTCATTAGGATACGGAAGTTGTGCCATTAGTTTGCCAAGAGCTAATCTTCCGAGGCAGGAAGTCAGCACTGAAACGTAAACATTTGGGTATGTGGGGTAGATCTAGTACTTGTGATAAAATGACCGATTTAATGTCCAACTAAGTGATTCAGCTGTATCACGAGTACATTAGTTTTAATTAAGTTACAAAAATAGGTTACACTATCGCTAATTAGAAGCCCCATCCCAAACCCGAAGCGTCTAAATTCTTGCCATCGCCTGTACTGCACGGGAATAAGGTGGAGAGAGAGAGATTGGGGGGGGGGGGGGGAGGGGGGTAGAGGGGGGGTAATAGGTTGCTGGCACGGTTTCACCAAGACTCCGCGTATCCGTATGCGGCACGCCTCGAATAAGTTAAGTTTTGAGCCATCACGATTTTATGACATTTTTCTCGAATCACGGGTAACGACGAGATCTTTTACGAGTCACGGAAACTTGAACGACGGCATTCACTTATCACAATGTAAACACGTATCACACTTTGGAAAAGCACTAGCTTTAATTAATCCGGGGACGATTTTTTTTCTCATCAGTGTAATCGCCTGAACTAGCTGTTTGCACCTCGCCTACTCGATACGACCTGCCTTTCGGGCAATGTAGCCAGACAGACTCGTACAAGTTTCTGGATAATAACTGGAGCAAAATGTGATCCGGAAAAAATAGAAAAAGAGACAGTCAACACATTGAGCGCTAGATTCTGATTCGCAATTATTAAATTTCCTGAAATTACTCAAATCAACTCATTCAACTCGTTAACCCGCAATTCCTAAAATTCAAAGTTGTCCCGGAAACATTACGTTGCGGTTCCGGAGATAGCTGGACCACGTTAGTTCAAGGGTGGTGTCAGGATAGCTTGGTTTTCGATTCATATCATGTAGTGTGTCGGGGATAAATGGATTGACCCTATTTTTTTCAACTGTATGACAAATCGGATTTAAAATAGAAGAATAAAAGTCTACAATGTATTTTGCTTGGACTAGTCGGGTAAGAAAAAGAGAAGCTAGACATGCATTTGCCAGTGCGAGACACTATAAAGGAAAGTCCCTTTTTTTTAAAAAAAGTGTCATCTGCCTCCATGCCGGATTGTGTACCAAATTCATTTATATCCTAAATAACTTCTTCCCTTTGTCCCAGCCGCCAGATGAGACTTGTTAACTCATTCAGCCCGACGGCCGTATTTCCCAATTTTTTGAGGCGTCATCTAACGACAATGCACCAGTTGCAAGAGATGGATCGACCATGATAATTCAAGGGCGTCATCTAACGACTATGCATCAGTTGCAAGAGATGGATCGACCATGATAATTCAAGGGCAGTGCCAGATTAGCTTGGCGCCGACAGGCGCCAAGCTAGTCTGGTACTACCCTTGAATTATCATGGTCGACCCATCTCCTGCTGTAGTGCGTCAGGGCTGAATGGGTTAAATTCTTCTACTAATACGCAGTTTTTGACAACTTTTGTTTTATATGGCGAGCGATATGGACGAAATGTCTACGAATTTCCGACTGGTTGGTTGCACATTGCATAACGTCTCGACAGCAACGAGACTTTCTTATGAGAGTGCCTGCGCTGCCTGGATTTTTCTTCTTTTTTTTTTTTTAACCACTAAATTTCAATTTTGAAGTTGTCTTCTGAAGACTACGTTACATTTCAGGACAAAGATCGACCAAAAACTTACTATCAATCTGCTCTGGCACCATCCTTGAACTATCATGGTCTATCTTGTAAGTAGTACATCCGGGCTCATTAGGTGTCAAGGAATTAACCCACTCGAGACGTGCCGCGCACGGATACGCGGCAAACTGCCGCGTATTCGTACGCGGCACGTCTCGATCATGACTCCAGCGACTGTTCGCGACTGTCAAGATCTTCAGTCTATCCGGTGTCCGGAGGACGTGAACAGCATTCACCTTGGAAAAATGAAGACGTCACCAAACACCCTCCAACTACGACAGGCATAGATTCTCTGGGGCCCACGCTGTCGCAGGGGCTCATGAGAATCTATGCCATCTTGCTGGTAGGTATCTGTACCGTTTATATCATCGGATTGGTGGGAATATCTGGGTTAATTTTTCTACGACCCACCAGGACGTCATTAGCGTCGCTACAGACCGGAGGCAGGACGCACTCCCCGTCTCGTCTTCGCTTGCTCAAACCAGCATAACCTACTCCTACTCCGTCTGATGAGGAAAAGGTCTTTTTACCAGCAAGTGGCATAAATGTTCACGAGTCCCCCGCATCCTCATGAACATTTATGCCACTTGTGGACAGAAACTGGGGGCGGGGCGAGGGGGGGGGGAGGGGGCTGTCTGTCTCTCCCCGCACTATCTCTGGATCCAGCTGAGAGAGGCAATTAGTGGAGAGTGTATACCTCTAATTGAGCGGACTTTTTTTTTTTTAAATTATAGTTCAGAAAAACTGCAAATGGAGACAGAGGATTAAATAAACTCCAAACCCAAAAAGGTGACTGTCAAGCGTGTACAAATCACAGAAATGGCCAAGACGAAAGAAACACGCTTAGAAGGGACACTACATCACAGTTTATTAAATGCTCGGATTACAAGACACGCACACAGACGTACAACGTACTACTGATTTTTTTTAGCCGAGGAGTGCAACTTATGATTATGTCCTCGTGAAACGTGGGCCACGCAACAAAAACTGTTTTCAAGGCTCTGCTTGTCATAACATTATTTGTGTGCCGGGCTTCAGTTCAGTTAAAAATAAATAAAGTCGGGCAAATAAAGATAACCTTCAAAACCCAGGTCAAATCAGTACACGACTGTCTGGCCACGTATACCACATTTTAGAAAGAAGCCCGACAAAAAGTCACTTAACGCATGGCATACACCACTAAAGCTAAGTTTTAATAACTCAAATTGTCGTAACCTCGTTTGTGTGGCTTTAGGAAACAGGATCGAGTTGCGTGGGAGCGGGTTTTACCCGCTCTCACCCCACTAAGCAAAGGTCTTCGGGCCCACGACAGCCGCAGTGGGCCCGCGCACGGCTGTGCGCGGGCCCACTGCGGCTGTCGTGGGCCCGAGGCCGTTTTACCCGCTCTCACTCAACTCGATCCTGCTTCCTCAGTAAAGCCACACTGTTACCTGCACAAGCCACTATACAATGTGCTGAGCGATGTCTAGCAAGGGAGCGCGTAAACTCTACGCAAGCTACAATGCAAAGTGCTTCGCTCTAACTTTGCACAAAACTTTAGGAGGCAGAACTGAGCTGCATAAGAGAACACAAGTCAGTAAGCGAGCGCATGGGAGAGCATGAACCCTGCGCAAGCCACATAGCATGGTGCTCCGCTTATATAGCGGAGCACCAACGCCTAATGGCTTGCGTAGGGTTCACTTTCTCATACATCTTCGCGCAAGCAAACTGAAGAGCGTGGCCATGCAATCAAGCTAAACCTTTTGCACCTGGGGTGTTCTCAATATCGCTGTGTGGCTGCCTGTCTCCCGCATTCCACCAATTAGTGTTGTCTACGCCAGCGAAACAAAGTTGTTTTCCTTAACCTTCTGTCTAAATACATTATTCCTCCAAGTTCTCTCACAATTTTTTTTTTTTTTTTTTAAAGTCCATGGTCCCGACCGTCTGAGAAACACAGATGTACGTTCATTAGACTACACAGACCAACAAAAGGCTGCAAGGAATCATGAGCACCTCTACCTCGTCCAGATGTGAAAGTTTGCATTCCGGTCTGAGAACATAACACAGAAACTCATCTTCTGCCTGAGGGACGTAGAGGTCAATCAGGTCTTATTCGTCGGATCGGGGGACATAGTTCTTCACAAGGCAGCTAACCTAAATGCTTCCTGAGGACCTATGTCTCACACAAATGGAAGGACCTCGCGTCAGTTGTCAACTGAACGAAGTAAATAATGTACTCAGTCTAGCAAAAAACAAGATGAGGATTTCGTCCCAAATTCTACCGTATTGTTTGGAGCTCACATGCGTTTATCTTTTAGGAACATTCAGAGTTGTTCACATTTTTAGGCTTATTATGCTTATCTATTTCCCTACTCTCTAAGCCAACCTCTGATCAACAGACTCGTCGGCGCACACAAATGAAGAGGGACACACGCGCTTCCCGCCATTAGTACGTTCTGTGGGCTCGTGTAGCGACAGGAATCCATCTCCTTCTACTCTAACCCACCCTCTGATCCACACACACTGGCACACATAAATAAAGAAGAATAATAGCACGAGCAGCGAAATTACGTCACTTCAAACATAACGTGTCATGGCATCATTAGTCCCACGACGCCGTGTTCATAGTGACGACTCTATGTTATACGTCACTCATCGCAGTACTAATATTTGACGTATCAGAGGATCAACTTTGCAATTTTCTTGCTGATTTTCACCCTTACGGCTTGCAGATCACAATTTTGACCTAATCCTACCCCAGGGCCGGGACAAACAGGCAGCCTTATGCAAACACTGTTTATGAAAAATCATGCAGGTATGAACGAGAAGATAGTTTTTTTCGTAAAAGAAAAATTAAAGTTATGCTAGCTGTTTTACAATTGACTCCGAAAAAGTGGTGCAGAAAATTGTCTGATTTTCACACTTGGGGCATACAGGTCACAATTGACCTAATCGTACCCGACAGCCGAGACAAACTGTAGGCTTATGTAAATACCGTATACGAAAAATCATGCGATTATTATTGAGAAGAATGGTTTTTCGTATAAAAAAAAGATTCACTTGTTTTAAGATTAACCCATATAATTCGTGAAATTAATCCCCAAAACGTGAAAATATATATATTTTTTTAATATTATTTTAATTATCACTCAAAACGTTCTACAGGTACAATGCTGGTTAACGAACTCATTCGATATCTCCTTTTATCTAGCTATATGCAAATTATCCAGTAAAACTAAGAAAAATTACGGACTCCAGTGTGGATCTACCGGTTTTTGTGAAACGGCCATTTTCTCGCCAATGAGCATCTTAATCCCAAAAATCGAAAAAAAAAAAAAAAAAAAAAAAGGTCTCGAGATAACTCTTTTAGGGACAATATCCTAAAATTTCAAGCTTGTACGTCCTAAAACGCGGGCTCTAGTCGCTGTCACATACACATACCACACACGCACACACGCACACACACACACACACACACACACACACACACACATGCGCGCGCGCGCGGCGCTTTGGCGCCAAAAAGACGTTCTCTAGCAAGGTTTGCGTAGCTAGACGTGACGTCATTATTATCTTGTTAATTCTTTGCCAGAATGTCTGCCCCGCACTCCAAAAACGTCATGTACATGCTCCGGAATGCGCTCCGACCAGCCCCATTTCAAAGTCTACCGTATTTTCAATACGGTAGACACAAAACAAAAAAAAACAACAACAAAAAAACATCAACAACAACAAGAAACCAGATGATGTTTAGGATGTTTTTTGGTGAACACGAGGTCTTCATCAGCTCCTGCGGACATCATGGGCTCATGAGGATCTATGCAGACTAAACAAGTTCACTGTTGGACCGTACACATCGTAAACTCAGCGTCAAACATCCCAGCGGCCTAAAAAAGGAACATGAATGGAAACTGGTTTCAGCAAGAGGCATAGATTCTCATGAGCCCCCGCAGTTGTGGGGGCTCATGAGGATCTATACCTCTTGCAGTTGGATTGTGTTCAGTTTTCCTCGGCAGTCAAGGGGGTTAAGCAGGTTCGCTGTTGGTCCCGTACACAGTGTCTAAAGCAGCTCTCACTATGGGAGAAGTAGCAGGAGTCTAATTGTTCAAGGTGTGAACCCGAGTCTTGCCTCTACCCACACGACACCCTCAGTCCAAGAAACGGCTGGAATCCACCTCGATCAGCAAGAGGTATAGATTCTCATGAGCCCCTGCACCTGCAGGGGCTCATGAGAATCTATGCCTCTTGCAGACGGAAGGCGCGGGCTACAAGATTGGTATGCAGCCTTGCTTGCAGAAAATGTCGGGTTAATGACGGTAATGGGAGCAGGATGGGAAAATCAGAAGTTGTGGTGAATGGCAGACAGGTACTGAATGAAATGAGGCGTATCCAGGTGAGGGTGGTACTCGTTTATGGCTAATTGGCGTTTTTCCTGCACATAACGACAAAAACAAAGCGTAACAGTGGAGAAAAGGGTTCAGCTGATATGTGTGACTCGTTTTGTTTCAGTCTTAATAATAAATAATAATAATGACTACTGATATAGCGCTTATCCTTAAATAAACTCTAAGCGCTTTACAAATAAAGAGTGGGAGTGGAGGGGGTCATAAAACCAGAGAAACAACGGATTCTGCAATACACACGCGCGCACACACACATGTCTTGACACACATGTCAAACAACCGTTCAGTTTATTTTTTTAATAAACGGTGCAATTAAATGCATTAAATAACCAAAACAAATCTTTTACGGAGTCCGAAATAGCTCAGGTGGTTAAGCGTCGGAGCAAGAGAGCGAAGGGAATCGCCGGGTCGTGGGTTCGAGTTCCCGCCCCGGTCCCGGTAGCTGGACTCGCAATCCAGGGAAAATAGACGGGCTTGTTCCATAACATGTCCGTTAAAAGGTCCTGGTAAATCAAAGTGGCACAGTTGCAGTGCGCCTGAATTGATCAGTGTTCAAGTCGTACTCCATAGGCAATAAATTTCCCTGTACCCCATAACCCGCCCGTCAGGGCCGTCATTTATCACTTCGGTGCCGTGGACGTTAAACCTCCAATTAACCAACCAACCAAATTTTTTACGGGTGCGATTACATTAATTGCGGACTCCAAAATGACAAATCACTTACAATGTTACCGTCAAAATAAAAAGCTGAAGGAAGAATGCCTTTGTTTGTTTGTTTGTTTGTTTGTTTGTTTGTTTGTTTGGGGGTTTTGTTTGTTTTTGTTTGTTTGTTTGTTTGCTTATTTGTTTGGCAGCTAGACGGAACCATTTGAGCATCTCTTAGCGGTCCATTGTGAAACAGAGTGACTCGTATTTTTTGTGTTGAGAGCAGGTTTTCACCGCTCTCGACACTCAAAAATATATCAACATTCTTTAGTCACTGTTTGAGGCATCAAAGCAGAACTCTGCGTGTCTGAGTAACGGGTAACACTAACATGGAAACTGTTTTTCTTCGAATAGCAAGACTTTTCCTACACATGACTTTGAATTGTCTTTGTGCGGGAAAAAGGGTGTCTGCTAATGAGCTAATCTGCCAAGTGTTCTCGCGTTCTTACAGCCGTTAGGATGAATTTCACCCAACTGCACCCGATTACCACAGCGACAGGTTGTTTTCTCCATCACTTCCTCTGCCTGACATCACACACACCTGCATGGTGGTTGCAAATGAGGCAGGTGAAAGTATCTGAAAGCATCGTTTTCTCTTCCAGGGTGGCACTAGTCTCTCAAGAGGCATCTCCATCTCTATGTAAAGATCGCTAACCATCTCCTTATGTCAGCAAGAGGCATAGATTCTCATGAGCCCCTGCGTACGCAGGGGCTCATGAGAATCTATGCCTCTTGCTTGCAAAGGTAAGCCCCATTTCAGAAGTACCGACTCGATGCTTCTGTAATGGTTTGATTATTTTTTTGCGCAACACCTGTATTTGCTTTTGTGTGCGTTTTTTGGTGCATCAATCTACCACGCACGTTTATTTCCTGATGTTGGGATACCTCCAGCCAACGCGATTCGTCTTCTTCTTCTACTTCTCTCTCTCTCTCTCTCTCTCTCTCTCTCTCTCTCTCTCTCTCTCTCTCTCTCTCTCTCTCTCTCTCTCTCTCTCTCTCTCTCTCTCTCTCTCTCTCTCTGTGATATCAAGGTGAATTCTGTAAGAGTCACGTCGATTGCTGCAACCGTCTGTGTTCAGCTCATCCATTATTCAGTTGCAGAGGTTACCCTGAATATTTTCCTTAACATGAGGGTGTAACTGGGGCAGATGTTTCATGGGAATATAGTCCTATGTCTGGCAGAGATATGTGTTTTTCTAATGAGAACCTATGTCTATGTAGATAAAAGAGAACTGGTGTGGGACTGACAGAAATCTGGCAAAGAATGTACACGGTGATGGTAAATGTTGCACGGTTCGGTATCTGTTTTGTTGCACTATATAATGTGTCAGGCCCAACATTCACACACCGCTAATGAAGGGAACAGTTGCCAGCAAACATTCACGGTGACCGCAGGCCTATATGCTAAGGGTAAGCGAGTCAGCGTGGACAGTCCTAAGCGGCAAGAGACATAAATTCTCATGGGCCCTGCGACTGCAGGGGCTCATGAGAATCTATGCCTCTTGCAGATCGTAAATGAGGTAGATGAGGGAATTGTGCAGAGGTAAGGAATATTAGATAGGTTCATGTGACCAGCAGACAGACGTGGTGTCTACCTGTTCTCGCGATGTAAAATTAGGTTTATCTTAGGAAATCTGGTGCAAGCGACAAAACAAATCTGAAGACAAGATTCCATGTGGTGATTATGAGAATAAATCAGGAAGTGCACATAAAAAAGATAGGTGCACAATTGCAATCTTGAAAATGTGAATGTGGTAATCTACGTGCTCTACATAATTAATAATAATACAGCCAAACTTGCTCTAGCGGCTACCTTTTATAGTGGCCACCTGTCTTTAGCAGCCCCACAAGATCTTCCCTATATTTCTACTATAGGCATGTAAAGGCCCTTTATAGAACGATCCCGCTGTTATCTCTCCAACTTATCTCCTACCTATCTCTTCAACTTACTTCACCCCTACACACCTTCCCGCTCCCTCCGCTCCGCCTCCGACCCTCTCCGCCTCCTCATCCCCCGCACCAAACTCAGCACTTTCGGCCCCCGCTCCTTCTCAGTATAAGGTCCATCCACCTGGAACACTCTCCCACTCTCGCTCCGTCAGAAACACTCTCTCTCCTCCTTCCAGTCCGCCCTCAAAACTCACCTCTTTCAACAGTTCTAGCACTATATCACCACACTCCCCACCCCAAGCTGACCGTCGTAATGTATTTTCACTATTTGTGGTAACGTGAGTCATTGTCTAAAGCGTGCGCATGCGTGTGCGAGTTGTGAGTGCGCGCTTAGAGTTATAATTATCATAAGATAAGCGCATTATAAATACCGTAATTATTATTATTATTATTAACAATGACCACATCCGTCCTGTTTCTGATACGAAAGTTATGTGCAGGTTTGTTTGTTTGTTTTAATTAACTCCACTACAAAAAAAAAAAAACCAAAAAAAACGGGTCGTGTGACCATGACGAGAAATGTGATGATAAACGAGTACTATAATGCACGCATAAACAAAACGAGCGACAATTCTTTATTACTCTCTTTCTCTCTATCTGTCCCAAATTAATTTTCTCCCCTATTTATCCCTCTTCCTTCCTGTCTCCAACTTTATCGGTCCGATCTTTCTGATCTGGAATCTCCTGACAATGGTTGATGGAACTGTGGTGGACCTATAACCTGTAACTCATTGCACCCCAAGACCGAAATCCCCAAATTTTGCCGTTGTCCTATGGAGACTGCAATGCAGTGCAGGACGCAAATCGACCATGATAGTTCAAGGGTGATGCCAGAATAGCTTGGCGCCCATAAGGGCGCCAAGCTATTCTGGCATCACCCTTGAACTATCATGGTCGATCCATATCTTGCTGTGGTGTGTCTGGGGTAGAATGAGGTAACTCTTCTTTTCACGTCCACAACCAAGCAAGATGGGTCGACCCAGAAAAGGCCAGAGAATAGTGTAGAAAGAGAGTACGGGGCAACAGCACAAGTAAACAACAAGGACAAAGCAATCCCATATCATTTTTTTATATACAGCAGAACTGTTGTGAATTACCACCTTTATGAATAATCACCTGTCATGAAATACGATCATGATCTTTAACGCATTGTGCCCGGGGTACGAAATACCCACAGCTTGGAGTTATCCTTTGAGGACTGCATTACAATTCAGCAGACAGATCGACTATGATAGTTCAAGGGTGGTGGCAGTATACCGAGTCATATCTTGCGGTGGTGAGTCGCGGGCAGAATGAGTTAATGGCATTTGACTGTTTTTTAATTCTCTTGAGAAAGAACCAATCTTTTAACTCATCACCACGGTCGTGTGTGTGTGTGTGTGTGTGTGTGTGTGTGTGTGTGTGTGTGTGCGTGCGTGCGTGCGTGCGTGCGTGCGTGCGTGCGTGTGAGTGTGTGTGTGTGTGTGTGTGTGTGTGTGTGTGTGTGTGTGTGTGTGTGTGTGTGTGTGTGTGTGTGTGTGTGCGTGTTAGTTGTTAGCCTGTTTCTTATATCAGCGCTTAGAGCTACTTTAGAATAGCGCTTAACAAATCTCCTTTATTATTAATTATTATTATTATTATTATTATTATTATTATTATTATTATTATTATAAAGGTCAAATTATCAATGTTCTTAGCTATCCTTTGAGGTCTGCATCACAGTTCTAGAGACAGATCGACTATGATAGTTCAGGGTGGTGTCAGAATAGCTTGGCGCCTGTCGGCGCCAAGCTATTCTGACACCGCCCTTGAACTATCATGATCGTTCCACATCCTGTCGTAGCATGTCAGGGCTTTATGGGCTGACTACATATACTGCCCCCCCCCCCCCCCCCCAAAAAAAAAAAAAAAAAATTAAATAAATAAATAAAAATAAAAATAAATAAATAAATAAGAAGTGATTGTTCTTAACAGGTTCTGCTGTACATAGAGAAGGGGGGGGGGGAGCACAAGAAAACACCAGGAGCAACACAATATCCCAACATACACAACAAGGAATATAAGCGAGAGACTAGAGAGGAACAACAAACGTCTGCCGCAAAAACGTTCTTGGTGCCCAATTCATGATCGGTTGGTACACTTTAGCGCTGGCCGCAACGACCCACAAGATGTATCAGCGGTACAACACACTATCTCCAGGCTGTCTAACGTCAGGAAAGTGCGCTGAGGCCACAAAATGACGTTAACCCCTTCAATGCCAGCGGACGCAGATTGTGTTTTTGAAATCCTAAATTAAAAGTGTCAAAGCTCTCCTAGCCGTCCAAGGAGCATGGCTACAAAGTGGTTTCAGCAAGACGCATAGATCCGCATGAGCCCCCGCAATTGCGGGGGGTGGGGGGGGGGTCATGAGGATATGTGCCTCTTGCAGATTGGTTTTGTTCAATCTATCTCGGCAGCCAAGGGGTTAATAACTTGACTTCTCAACCGTTACGTGTACCCACTCAAATATTGCATTACGTGCCAGAAATTTCTCAACCAACCATGCACAGAAATTCAAGAACTTCAAGTCTCCATCGTGCCAAAGAAAGTTTCACACGTCCTTTTAGCGTGCCACTTTTTTTGTTTTTGTTTTTGTTTTTTTTTTTTGTTAAAGTAGCAAAAGGAAAAGGCTTCTATCACTGGGTTATACCGTGTGCTGGAACTATCTGGATGTCAGACTGAGTGATACACCCTTCTTGTTTCCAATAAGGCTGGCGCCAGCCGGCCCGCGGTGCTGGCCCGTGCGAGGCCAAAAGCGGTCAACGTCGGCTCGGAGATCTTTTGCTCTCAGGCCGGCGGGGTGGCGCCGAAAAAAAAAATTGCCAGTGCGAGTACTGGCATCGTAAAAAAAAAAAAAAAAAAAAAAAACCGGATACCGCGGTGCTTCATGGGGCGGAATATAAACCGACTACAGCAAATGGAGGGAAATGACGTATTAAACGGCGGCCTCCTAGTGAAAATCAAGCCGCCTGTGTTTAACATAATTATGGTAGCCTATAGAAGATACATTAACTCATTCTACCCAGACACACCACAACAAGATTTTGGATCGACCATGATAGTTCAAGGGTGATGCCAAAATAGCTTGGCGCCTATGGGCGCCAAGCTATTCTGGCATCACCCTTGAACTATCATGGTGGATCTGTGTCCTGCACTGCAATGCAGTCTTCAGAGGACAACGGCACAATTTGGAGATTTCGGTCTTAGGGTACAATGAGTTAAGCTCTTCGCTGCCAGTGGAAGCAAAAAATAGGTTATTGAAAGCTTGGCAGCTGAATACTAAATAATCCCATCAGTCCAAGGAACACGGATGTGACTAGGGTCAGCAAGAGGCAAAGAACCCCATGAGCCCCCCGCAAAGTTTGCCGGCCTCTATGTTCCATTCTTTTCCATCTTTTCATGAAGTCAGACACGCAGGGCAAACACGTGGATCTAGTATACCTATGCCTTTTTCTCTTTTCTTATTTAGTTCGTTGGTTGGTTAGTAAGCCGGTTTTCTCTTCGTTATAAAATTTGTTTTCCTGTTTTTGTTGTTGTTATTGGCGTTTGTTGTTTGTTTGTTGTTTAATTCTGTGTTTGTTTGTATGTTTGTTTGCTTGGCTGGTTGGTTGGTTGGTTGGTTGGTTGCTTTGGTAAGGGTTTTTTGTTGTGATTTTTTCTTTTTGTTTCTTTGTTATTGGTGTTCGCTTGTTTATTTAATTCTCTGTTTGTGTGTGTGTTTGACTGTTTGGTTGCTTGGTTGGTTGAATGATCGATTGATTGGTTGTTTGTTGAGGTTTTTTGTTCTTTTTCGTGTGTGTGTGTGTTATTTGTTTGTTAATTCTTGTTGTTTTTGTTGTTTGTTTGTTTTGTTTGTTTGTTGATGTTTGTTTGGTTGGTTGGTTGTTTTTTGGGTTTTTTGTTTTGTTTTGTTTTGTTTTTTGGAGGGGCAGAGAGTGGGATAAGGGTGAATCGGTGCGTGTGGTGATGTGTGGGTGGGTGGGGGAGGGGTAAGCGGGCGTGGGAGTTTGGCATCACAGCCTTATCTCTACTTAATCTGGTAATGGTATATCATAAACAAGCGCCGTCATATTACTGTATTTTTGCCCATCTTTTTGCCGCAAGCTACCGTTCTCTCCTGGTAATCCTCTTCGCCAAAGAGATCAGATACCATCTTCAACAGTACTTCTGTTTTCATAATCTGCGCGAGGCGGAATATCTCTTAAGCGAATGCCACACATTTGCAAGAGGCATACATCTTCATGAGCCCCCGCAGGATGCGGGGGCTCATCGATGAAGATCTAGGCCTCTTGAAACAAAATCAGTTTGCATCTGTTCCAAAAGCGGAGAAGGTCATCAGGAATTAACTGTGAGATGGTTCTGACAATCTTTCCCATGCTCTGTTGACCTTTTCGTCAGGCTAGTTTTCCTGTTTTAACAATTGGTGTCAAGAAAACAAAGTAGACACTCAAAACACGCGAAAATGCATCAATCCTCGGTGACTGGCTCATGCGTTCCATTTGCTGGAAAAACGCCCCGTGCTGAAATGCTTCACGTGCACACTGAGTGTTTGTCTAAATTTGTGTCATTCATTTCCGCTTGAGTAACAATATACCACCCAGTACGCAGGAAACCATCGGGCCGACATCGGCCCGACAAGCCTTTTGCTCGCTTTAATAAGCAGCTACTGAGAAACAGGTAAAGGAAACCTGTAACCTGTACATATTTCGTTCTTGGTTTTGTTGTTGTTGTTTGTTTGTTTTTGTTTTATGTTGTGTGTGTGTGTGTGTTGGGGGGGGGGGGCGGTTATTTTTTTGTTTTTGCTTTTGTTTGTTTGCTTCTTTTTTTCTTTTTTTTTCTTTTTTTATTTTTTCTTTCTTACTTTTTTTTCGGGGTGCGGGGGGGGGGGGGGGGGGGGGGGGGGGAAGGGGGGACAGGGGGGAGGAGGGTGGGAGGGGGGTGTCTTCTGGCTTTTATTTTTTCTAAATATTGTTGTTGGGTTTTTTTATTGTCTGAAACACACACGTTTCAACAACAACTAGTTAACGTATAATATTGGAATCGAGCACTTGTTTTAAACACTATAGTATGCAGCATGCCAGCCACACTCAAACAAAGATGACACCTTTCGATAACTAAAAATACAAGTTCGTATTTTTACACCTTGATTAAAGTTGTTTTCTTTTAATGCCTTAATTAAATGTTTGCATGTATTGTCTTTCGCCCAGGGTCAGCGACTCTTCTGTAACAAAAAATATGTGAAATCGTATCCTCGAGCGCCTCCTCAAAGTAGACAATATGCCACCAAAAACAAGGTGGCGGATATTGCTTTTCTTCTCATTGTTGGCGTCAATAGTGTGTGAATAACTACAACTGCACAGCTCTTCAACCGTGTTGAAATTTGATCACACAAAATCAATACGCGCATAACAAAATATGTGATATATAAAACTAGCATGTGTATGACCACAGCTGTAGCATGCAACTTTCTGAAGTCCCTATCAAACATGTGCGAGTGGTGTACATAATAATAATTATTATTCTTATGAGACCCTGCAGCACACGAGCACAATCGCAAGTATACTGCCCAGTAAACAAAGGTCTTCGGGCCGACGTCGGCGGAAGTGGGCCTGCTCACGTCTGTGCGCGGGCCCAATGAGGCCGACGTCGGTCCGGAGACCTTTGCTGACTGGACACAGACATATCGACGACCTTATCGCACGTTTGCTACCTTATCTTGACATCACCGGAAGCAGTACTGCTTCTGGCGGAAGTGTCCTTTGCTGGAGTTCCACGGTCATATCTTTCGATTTGTGCCGAAGAGGCACATTTAATATTCTCATGGACTGATGCAGCTGCAGGGGCTTATGAGACTGTATTTCTCTTGCTATCCAGATTTACACCTGTGCTGAACTGGCGGAGGAAATCTTCGGGGATTCAGTTCGCGACGGTCTTTGCTTTCTGCTGTCCAGACTACTGATGGAACAGACTGAGCCTTGAGGTATCTCCGGAAAACGGCCGAGGAGTGGACCGGGGTTCAGTTGCATGACTGAGCTAGCTTAGTCCTGCGCAAGCCACTAAGCAATGTGCTCCGCTAGATACCAGAGTACCTTGCTTACTGGACTGCGCAGAACTAAGCTCGCTCGTGCAACAGAGTCCAATGACTCACTTTTGCAAATTCTGTCCGTGCGTAAGAGACATGCGTCCTCATTAAATGTGTCTTGCTTGGCAAAATGTTCTAGAAATTTTCACATTCTGCAAAGGTTATCACATGTTCGGTCTTCATGCGCCTACGCAAGTGCGGATGTTTATGAGTACACGCTTCATTCTTGGAGCCTAATAGTGTCACAGTAAGGAAGAAGGTTCGGTGCCAACACGTCTGAACAATCAGAAATCCGTGGTTATATTATGCCTGCAGTTATTATAAGATTTGTGTCAATAATAATAATAATAATAATAATAATAATAATAATAATAATAATAATAAATAGTTCTTGTATAGCGCTGTTCTCCAGGAAAACACTGGACTCACTGCGCATGCACAACAGCACACCCTCTCTCTCAGACACACGCACAATACTTTAAACCACCGGCCATCTCTTCCCAACACCTTACATCCATTTCCCTCTAGAATCAGAATAAAAGGCAGTCAGTCAACAGTTAGCTAAAGGTAAGCTAAATCAGTGTTATTAAATGCCCGGTATCTGATAAGTACCAACCACTGTCAACATGTACGCAACTGTATATAACAAATAAAAATTCGCACGGATAACAGGGCACGCAGTTTATTTCTAGCACCGATCAATCCATCAACTACCGGGGCAAGGTGAGCGCTACCCATCTGCAAGAGACATAACTCCTCATGAGCCCCCGCGACTGCGGGGGCTCATGAGGAGTTATGTCTCTTGCTAGTCCTGTGTTCTTTGTGCCCAATAATTGTGTTCCCATTTCACCTGTGTTCTTCACACGAATGTCGGTCAGTGTGTTGTGGTTTCAGACGCGAAATCCGAGATCACTGGCAGCGAAGGGGGTAAATTAAAACACATGCCCGTGTAAGTGCAAACTCGGTCCTTTTACTTCGCCGTTGGCCCACAGCAAGCTATGTTCTCTCAGTCTAAAAAATAAAATAAAAAATTAAAAAACGCCTTGCCACCACCTTTTACGAAAATGACGGTGAAAAGAACCGTTAAAACATTCGAGTATAGGCGTACAATCGAACACGAAAGAAAACCCAACCTAAATAAACGATAGGTGGTCGTACCTTCCGATATTCATATCTAACTGAAACGTGCGAAATCGGTTATCGGTTGCCGGTTGTGGATACACAAACAGAAATGTGCCGTAAACAAGCAAAAGACTCGGGCCAACGATGGTGTATCACTCTGTCCGGACTCATAGACACTCACATGACAACCTCAGTCTATGGAACCTGCTGCTGCCGATCTTGGTCGCCCTTTAAGGCTTCTGAAAGAGGCATAGGGTCCCATGTGCCCCTGCTAAGCAGGGGCTCATGAGAATCTATGCCTCTTGCAGACGTGAAAGGAGCTGGAAGATCGGCCGATTCTTTGCCCTTGGGCAAGGTGGCGTTATCCTTCCTATCCTCTGCGGCCTATGGTGGAGTTATGAGCCCCTTAATCGGCTGCTTGTCAGAAGCGATGTATCTGCTGAAATAAACGGCCGCTAAACCCGGGAGACTATCACAATAAGCCGCTCAAATGGCTCCATGACCTCCAGACTACGATACCGCCACGCACCAAAATGCATCACCCCTCCTCAGAAACGCGATTTTTGTCAAAATTCCAACATATCTGCAGGAAGCATAGATCCTCGTGACCCCTTGCAGTCGCAAGAGGTCATGAAAATCCATACCTCTTGCTGAAAGCGATGATCGGCTGCTTTTACATCCAAGATTAAAGAAAATCGCCCAGGTTTTCAGTCTGCGGCTGTTACCACAGTCGGTCCCTTCGACAATATTTTTTCCATTTACTACAAGCATAGATTCTCGTAATACCCTTAACTCATTCTACCCCAGAAACACCACAGGAACATAAGGATCGACCATGATAGTTCAAGGGTGATGCCAGAATAGCTTGGCGCCTATGGGCGCCAAGCTATTCTGGCCTCACCCTTGAACTATCATGGTCGATTCGTGTTCTGCACTGCAGAGCAGTCTTCAGAGGACAACGGCAAAATTTAAGGATTCCTGTGTTGGGGTAGAATGAGTTAAGCCAATGGAGTAAAGGCCAGTTGCACGAGTGACCTTAGTCCTGCGCCTGCCACTAAGCAAGGTGCTGCGCTATAGCGGATCACCTTGCTTAGTGATCTTAGTCCTGCGCAAGCCACTAAGCAAGGTGTCTGGCGCAGGACTAAGCTCACACATAGCGGGGCACTTTGCCTTGTGGTTGGCGCAGCACTAAGCTCACTCGTGCAACTGGCCCCATGTGCTCAGGAAAAACGTTGACTCTTACTCGCTATAATTCTAATCTCCGATTCTCAGACGGAGAGGCCATGGAGGGTTTCGCTATAGTGACGAAGCGTCTCTGCATGCCGCCCACTCTGGCTAATACGGTAGTATGCGTCATGAAGAATAGTCTTCAAGTTGAACTGAAGACAAAAAAAAAAAAAAAAAATGTTGCGTGTTGGCTTGAAGAAAGCTTGAGATAAGCGCGGATAACGCTTTCGTTGCAATTATAGAAGAGGGTGGAGGCTGCTGATAAGTGAAACAAAGTGAGAGATGCATGGAACACACACGCACCCACGCACGCAAGCACGCGCGCTCGCGCTCGAACGCACACACGCGCACACACACACACACACACAAACATCGAAGAGAATGGTGATTCACGAAATAGTTGCACGATATACTGGATATTCGGCTTGGCCTGTCTTACACGGCACTTGTTAGGGTTGTGCTTGATTAGCCTGACGCCTAGAGAGACAGACATACTTTTTTTTTCACAAACAACGATCGCACAAGGCAACAGAAATGCAATCTGCATGTATTACACAGTCAGCACATCGGTTACTTTCATTGACCCACTCAGCGTGACTATGAGTGGTGGATCGAAAAAGGTGTGTACTGTTAGAGATGAACTGATGACATGGCACCCCCCCACCACTACCACCACCACCGCCATCTCATTCCCGTTCCACTGACTGATAGTTTGGCTTTAACCCCTTCATTGTTAGTGGTCGCAGATTGTGCATCTGGAATTCGTATACACACAACAGCCTGAAAGTGTTTACAAAGTGAAAACAGCAAAGAACCCCCGCCGTCCACAGAGCACGGATACAAAGTGAGGTCAACAAGAGGCATAGATCCTCATGAGCCCCCGCGAATGCGGGGGCTCATGAGGATCTACGTCTCTTGCAGTTGGATTTGCCCACCCTTTCTCGGCAGTGAATGGGTTAACGCATAGCACGTCCACAGGGTTGATGAGTACTGTAATGGCTTTAACCCATCCAGCCCTGACACACTACAGCAGGAGATGGATCGACCATGATAATTCAAGGGTAGTGCCAGATTAGCTTGGCGCCGACCATCTCCTGCAACAGGTGCGTAGTCGTTAGCTGACGCCTCCAAAATATGGGAGATACGTGCGTCAGGCTGAATGAGTTAAAAGTAATCTGCGGTCTAACACCACCAGGGTATCGATGTTTCAAAGGCTTTAGTATTATAATAGTAACACTTACTACGTAACTCAGTGCTGTAAATGGACGTTCTTGGTAATTGTCACAGCGACAGAGTGTTACGACCTACGTGTGGTTCTGTCCGAGAGTTCAAATTAGCAGGCACAAATCTCTTCCCGTGATGACGTGGCGTCTGGTGTTATAGCTAACCCCAGACACAACACCACGTCATCACGGCAAGAGGTCTGTGTCTGCTAATTAGCGGGGCGAGAGGATGCACTGATAAGCCTAATGAAATAGCACAAAATGACGAATATTCGGCATTCGAGGAAGTCAGAGTCACTTTACTATGAGTCTAATCATGCTGAATAGATTATTATCAGTTTGTGTGTGTGTGTGTGTGTGTGTGTGTGTGTGTGTGTGTGTGTGTGTGTGTGTGTGTGTGTGTGTGTACATGGTGTATTTGTAGGGTATGCACTCCTTATGTCTTTCTTGTTACTACAGTATTTTAGAGAAGAAATAACAAGCTTCAATAAAAATATAAAATTTAACAAATTTAAAAAGTCAAAGTTATCAGCGCCTTTCTTCACTAGCGGGAAAAGTGATCACAATCCAAATGCAAGAGGCACAGATCCTCATGAGCCCCCGCAATTGCGGGGGCTCATGAGGATCTATGCCTCTTGCTGATGACACTTTGTATTCATTTTTGGGTTGTTTCCCCGGACGGCGGGGTTCATTGACGCTCAACTGACAAAGATTTGAGACACACAGTCTGCGACTAATGGCTTATTAGATTAAACATAGTTGTGAAGGATAAAAATGACTTTACAGTTTAGCACTGTTACCAAAGACTCTATGCGGCCTTTGCTTTTATGCAGCAGCAAAATGTTTCACTCCGAAGCAGTGAGACCTCCATCCGGGAGCCGGAAGTGACGATATATATTTGTTATACAACGTAATATGACCAAGAAGACGTCACACCATAATTATGCCTAGAGCGTAAAACATATTTGCTATATCATATGGTTCACACTTTACCTTTCAACCCTTGGGCGAAATTTAGGAGATGTTACCTGGCTGCACGGCCGGATGAATCGACCATGATAATTCAAGGGTAGTGCCATGATTAGCTTGGCGCCTGACGGCGCCAAGCTAATCTGGCACTACCCTTGAATTATCATGGTCGATCCGTCTCCTCCTCCTCCTGCGTAGGGGCTAAATGTGCCGGGTAAGAATATGTGTGTACTTGCCTGTGATATTCGATCTTACGGATCATAGCCGTAAGATCCAAAATCACAGACCAGCGCACATTTTTACCCCTGCTGTCTGCACCATGCAGTGTCTCATGCAACAGGGCCGTGACGGCATAGTGCCTGTCAGCTCGACACTTGTCAGGCACAAGCTAAACACGCACAAGCACTACCCTGCTCTACTGAAGGCAAAAAGACAGTGTGTCCAATTTTTGGGTGAAAAGCGACACTGTCATTGTAATACAATGACAAATCTCGCTTTTTTCCCCACACAAAATGGACTTACTATACCGATGCCTTCACAAGGCACAACTACCCCTTCAGCGATCACAATCCATCCATCTCCCGCAGCCAGTTCTGACCAGACTCTCTCATTCGATCGGAGTCAATTGATCCACAAACAAACACGGCCGTTGACTTGCAGACTGCCGTATCTCCACGAAGCATCATGGCTATGACCGCATCACGCACCGTGACACCACATCTGTCAGTGTCGCAAAAGCAATCTGCCCACAACGGTTGATTAATTTCTGAAATTGATATCTCGGCTCCTTTCTCCGCGTGAATTAAGGAACATACCGACGTTCTTTGGCTTCTTTTTCTTCTATTTCTTTTTTAACCCATTCAGCCCCGATGACGGCGCCAAGCTATTCTGGCACTACCCTTGAATTATCATGGTCGATTCATCTCCAGCAACTGGTACATAGTCATTAAATAACACTTTCAAAATTTGGGAAACGCGGCCATAGAGTTAAATGGGTCGATAGGTGACGCATTGAAAAATGTGGGAAATGCGCCCGTGGTGTTAAATGTTTTATTTTTTAAAGAACACGTTGATAGGGTCAATGTAATATATAGTGTGAAAAGCCCAGTATTTGTAGAAACCCCCATCATGAATATATTTATGATTTATATGCTTATACGCTGACATTATTGCTCACAATTGTATTTTTAAAATGAAAGTAATGGAATTTCCTTGTCGGCTTGTTGATTTAAGGCCACGGTTTTAATTTGCATGAAAGGGTGTTATTTTTATGTACTTCGTGTATTTTCATGCATAAATTTCTCTCTCTCTCTCTCTCTCTCTCTCTCTCTCTCTCTCTCTCTCTCTCTCTCTCTCTCTCTCTCTCTCTCTCTCTCTCTCTCTCTCTCTCTCTCTCTCTCTCGGAGCAGGCTACGTGACTACCTGTACAGACCCTTGATTTGGCATCAGAAAGGCCTAGCCTAGCTAATGAGCGATCTGACCTGCCCTTACCTCTGTGTCATGCGTGTAGGCTCAACCTATGACCTTGGCCTGGAGAGGTGGATGTACAGGACCAAAAGCACACTGGTTGTCTCCCTCGATTCGCTACCGCTACGGCGGTAGCGAATCGAGGGAGACAACCAGTGTAGACCAACAGGCGTACGAAACGCAGACGATCTGCAAGCGCCAAAGGTGAGCCAGAGACGAGCTTGACAGTCAATGCGTGTGAGCAATACTATATATAGTGAAATAACGCCTTCTCCCCACCCCACCCCCACCCCCGCTTTTCGATTTTTCGGCCCCTGGAAGGGAGGTCTAGCGTCGGGGAGGCCTTTTGTATCAGGTTGAAGGTCCCAACTGAACAAAAAGTTGGAACTCCACCCCCCCCCCCCTCTCCCCAAAGGGAAACTGATCCGCCCCTGCTCAGTGTCGTATTATACGCTGCCAGCCAGTGATCACGGATTTTGTGTCAGAAACCAAGCACGCTGATCAACATTCGTGTGAAGAGCACGAACTAAATAGGCATAAGAAACACAGGACCAGCAAGAGACATATATCCGGCTCATGAGCCCCCGCAATTGCGGGGGCTCATGAGGATTTATGTCTCTTGCAACTGGGTAGATTCGCTTGGTTCAGGGGTAAACCACAGGTTTTGACAGAAAGAGCAGAGTGTCTCATGATTTATAATGTAATATGTGTGACGCTAGAATGATTACGCAATCCAGACGAAAAAGGTGACTGCCAAGCGTGTAAAATGCAAGGAAGTGTCCAACGGAGAAACACGCTTAGAAAAGACAGTTACATCACAATTTATTAATAAATTGTTGTAACTGTCTTTTCTAAGCGTGTTCCATTCTCCGTTGGGTAATTCTTAGAATGAATACGTTTTTATGCGTTTTTCACTGGTTTTTCACATTGTTATGTCTTATTATATTTAAGTCTTTTAGAAACAACAGAGCGCGTGGAGCCTAAAGACAATTTTCTGTTTTATTTATATTAAAACAGACAATAAAGTTATCTTTAACCTTGAATCTTTACCCAGAGAGCCGTCACTCGCTTCCCCCCCCCCCCCACCCCCCCTCACACAGTCAGCGTAATAGTGAAATAAGACGAAAACAATTTTAAAAAATAAACCCCGGAAGAGAAGGCAGAATACATGATACTGGCCAAAAGAGGCATACGTTGTCATGAGTCTTGAAGCACTTGCATCTACTCCAGCAGCAAAACATCATCGGGCTCACGACGGCCGCAGTGTGCCCGCGCACAGCCGTGCGCGGGCCCACTACGGCCGTCGTGGGCCCGAGGGTCTTTGTTTACTGGGTATGCCCGTTACATATAATTATGAGCAAAACTGGTCGAACGTGAAAATGTGCCCGTATTAGTGGACGCCGGCTTCACCATAATGTCAGTTGGTCTGTGATTTTGAACCTTACGGCTATCAGTCGACTATCAGTCGTACTGTGCAAAGTCACAGACCAGTAGACGTGTGAGCCGTGAGGCCCAAATTCACAGACCAGCGCACATACGCGTGCCTTTGCCAGATGGCTGGACAGATCTGTCTCTGCGAGATCTGTCATCATAGTGTGACCTTCGGGAATCATCGACTAAAATTAATGCCCCGAGACTTCCATAATCAGAGGCGATGGAACGAATTAGGATAGGGAGAAAATCATGTACAGTACAACAAGAGGCATGGGGGCTCAAGGGCTCACCGGAATCTATGCCTATTGTCGATAAAAGGAAGTGACGTTTAGCTCTGGGGTAAGGATAATTACATTTAAGGCCCACTACCGCCGGAACAGTTCAAAGATACACTTCTGTAACAGATGGTTACGAAACGTTACATACAGGTCTAGTTTTGGTTCATTTAGACACAGGACAATGCCTGCGAGTCGTGGACCCTCACAGTAGACCTTGAAAGGAGGATACAAGCCACTGAAATGAGATGTTTTCGAAGGCTGATTGGCATTTCATACAGAGATCACATCACGAACGAGGAAGTGGGAAGCAGAATCAGGCAAGCCATCGGGCCCTATGAAGACCTATTAGCCATTGTGAAAAAAACGCAAACTGAAGTGGTATGGGCATGTCACGCGTTCAGATGGGCTTGCCAAAACAATTCTGCAAGGCATGTGCAAGGAGGACGAAGGAGAGGAAGACAGAAGAAAAGATGGGAGGACAATACCTCAGAGTGGACAGGACTGAAGCTGGGCGATACGCTGAGAATGGCAGAGAACAGAGAGGAATGCAGGGAGCTGGTTGCAAAGTCATCAGTGGTGCCCCAACGGTCGGCAAGACTACGGGAGATAGATAGATAGATAGATAGATAGATAGATAGATAAATAGATAGATAGATAGATAGATAGATAGATAAGATAAGATAAGATAAGATAAGATAAGATAAGATAAGATAAGATAAGATAAGATAAGATAAGATAGATAGATAGATAGACAATCCAGTTCAGCACACGTCGTCTTTATATCAAGTAACCTGACAATGACTCCACTCCGTTCTAGAAATACAACGCTATCACTGTGAGAAACAGCTAAAAAATAGACTGACACGCTAACGGCAGCGCTGAATACAGTGCATTACGCGTGTGCTTTTGCTGCGTGTCCAAACTGTTAAAGTTCAACAGTTGCGTCGACAAGGCATAACAAATACAAATGGTGCTGAAATGCGTCTTCAGATTTATGCGTAATGGTACTTCAAGCTACTACTGAGTCACCGGTGAATGTCGGCACGTGAGAAAAGGCGTGCGACCGTCTGCGTATCCTTCTCGCACGTGCACAAATACACATGCATACACGGGCGTGCGCACACACACACACACACATACACACACACGCACGCACACCCCGAAACGTGACCACTTGCCGAGAAATTTTTAAACACCACACCACCGAATTACAAGAGGTATAGATCCTCATGAGCCCCCGTAATTGCGGGGGCTCATGAGGATCTACGCCTCTTGCTGACATCACTTTGAATCCGTGTCCCTAGGATAGGACATCTTGGTGTTGAATTAACAAAGAAAGTAGAAACACGGTCTGCGTCAACTGGCACTGAACGGGGTAAACGTGAGAGAGAGAGAGAGAGAGAGAGAGAGAGAGAGAGAGAGAGAGAGAGAGCGCGAAGAGAGAGAGAGAGAGAGAGAGAGAGAGAGAGAGAGAGAGATATGTCAGACTTTTAAACCAGGAAGTTCTCCACCTCCCGTGATGAGTCTGATCGGACACGCGAACCAGGATGCTTCCCTCCTCTCTCTGTTTCCCCTTCGTCGCCATAACCCCCCCCCCCCCCCAACCACCGCGCACCTCCCCCCCCCCCCACCCCCCCACCCCCCCCCCCCCCAAAAAAAAAAAGGTCACCAAAGTTCTGCAACCTTTCTGTTTTAACACATCCTACCGAAATCCCCAAGTCTTTTAAGTTGCTGTTACAATTTTAGAGACAGATGGAGCATGATAATTCAAGGATGGTGCCAGAATAGCTTGGCGCCTATGGGCGCCAAGCTATTCTGGCACCACCCTTGAACTATCATGCTCGTTAAATGTCTTGCTGTGGTGTGTCGGGGCTGAATGAGTTAAACCAACGAAAGTTATTTCTGCACAAAATCCGGGATACCAGGAGAACGAATGCCGAATGCACCGCATTTACATAACACTAACAAACCAGATAGGTGAGGCTAGCGCTGGCAGAATTGTATGCAAACCAAGGGGAATCACAGCGCTGGACAGACAACAGTTAGATCCCCTGCCCATAACAACTGTCGCAGATACCGGCCCAGATAACGCGACCGTCTGGTATTCTTGTATTTATCAGGAACAGTCCATTCATTCTGTCTTGCTCCATCTGCAAGAGACATGGATTTTTTCATGAGCCCCTTCATCTGCAGGCGGTCAAGAAACTCTGTCTCTCTTCCATACAGTCAAGTTATTAGCTCCATTGTTCGGCAGAGACACTCGCATTCAAACGCTAACCTAAAACTGTTTTCAACAGGCGAAAACATGCTGATATGTCGTGTCTGATTCTTAGTATACTATTTTTATCCCTAGAAATGAACCTTGTTAAAGGCCCACTACCGCCGTAACTGTTCAAAGATACACTTCTGTAACAGATGGTTATGAAACGATGCACACAGGTCTAGTTGTGGTTCATTTAGACACAGGACAATCCAGTTCAGCACACGTCGTCTTTATATCAAGTAACCTGACAATGACTCCACTCCGTTCTATAAATACAACGCGATCAGTACGAGAAACGGCTAAAAATAGATTGACACGCTAACGGCTGCTCAGAATAAATACGTTTGATTGCGCGTGTGCTCTTGCTGCATGTCCCAACTGCTGTTAACTCATTTAGACCCGACACACCACAGCAAAGTATGGCTCGACGATGATAGTTCAAGGGTGGTGCCAGAATAGCTTGGCGCCTACAGGCGCCAAGCTATTCTGGCACCACCCTTGAACTATCATCGTCGACCTGTCTTCTGGATTGTAAGACAGTACTCTGAGGGCAACTCCAACATTTCAGGATTTCGGCTGTACTCTGAGGGCAACTCCAACATTTCAGGATTTCGGCCTTGAGACATAATGGTTTAAAGTTCAATAGGCGTGTCGACAAGGCATAACAAAGACAAATGGTGCTGAAATGTGTCTTCAGATGTATACGTAATGACACTGTAAATCACTGGAGACGTGTGGCATGCGGCTACGCGGCAAACAGCCGCGTATCTGCGTACAGCCGCAAGTCTCGAATTGTTTTGTTTTGGTTTTTTGTATTGAAAATAAACACGTGCGAGCTTGAAATGGATTCCCTATTTAATTATCGCGTTCTCAAAACAAAAATCCATCTGCAATTTATTCGTGTTCGTGTTGAGACATCGACCTGCTAGGCTGTTTTCTCAATTGAGGGCCCTTTGTGCCACTGGTAAAAAGCTTCAGACGATCTGCCAACCTAAAAATATTGGAGACGGTGCCCGAAAAGCAAAAGGCCCTCGGGCCGACGTCGAGCGCGTGCCCACTGCCCCTGCCGTCGGCCCGTGGGTCCTTTGCTTACTGGATGCCTGCCTACAAGGCAAAGAGTTGGGAGGGAAGGCAAGAACACTGATCTTTTGCAGCGCGACACATGGAAAACAGCTGATGAGACAAAGCGCTGGCTTCTCCAGACAGCTCACATAGGTCAGAGGTTTACAACCACGCAGGCCTCCTCCGTCTGAGAACGGGAGACGACAAGCAGCACTCGTCCACAGGGCCGATTTCTTAGTGGCAAGGGGCGCAGGCTGTCGCGATCGCTTTTGAATATGTGCTTCTCACAGACGGAATTCTTTTAAGACCTTCGACCTTTTATGATGTCTTCGAGCATCCAACACAGCGCCTCGAGCTTGTCTACAACGGGCCTACAGATGTTTTTTTTTCCCCCAAGTCCCCCCACACCCACACCCCCACCCCCACCCCTCTTCTATCATTTATACTCGTATCAAAGGTTCTCTTTCACGACACGCGTAACCAAAGGCGCCCGTCACGCGAGTGTTAACTCATTACATTTTGAGAATGGAATTATCAGTTTTTGTAGATATGCTTTGAGGTATGCATCACAGTTCTGGAGACAGATCGACCACGATAGTTCAAGGGTGGTGTCGGAATAGCTTGGCGCCTAGGCGCCAAGCTATTTCTACACCACCCTTGAACTATCATGGTCGATCCACGTCCTGTCGTAGCTCGTCGAGGATTTATGGGTTAATGTAATTGAATACAACGATATTTTGATTTCTTTTCCCCCCAATGTAAGTAAGCTTGTACCGGGGGCACGAGGGTTCACTCCAACTTGAGAGCACCCAATACTGTACTACGTCAATGTGCGCAGTGGTGACTCGTGCCTTTGCGTGTGATGGTGCATGATGCGCACAATGGCGTCTTTCATCATAACCAGAGCCTTCAACGATTTAAACACCATCTCCACCACTCCATACCTCACCCACACACACATTTTCTTAAAATCTGCAAACGTGCGCATTCATAAAACTTGACTGAACCAGCTCGTGTCGTAGATTAATGTCTGATGCTATACTATTACTGTCAACGTGACAACCAGGGCTGAGTTGCACGTAATTGTCAATAGCCAGTACCTGCCCGTCATAGTCTTAATTTATACTGTCTTTGGTCTTTAATGGCGTTGGTTTGAGCTATTTTTATCTATACGCAAAAATCTCGCTGCAGTGCTGAGGATCAGAAGGTGGGCTATTGCTAGCTAGGAAAAAATTCCTGCAGCTGGTTGCAGGTCTGTGCCAACCAGTATGCGAGGGTCCTCGGGCCCACGACGGCCGCAGTGGGCCCGCGCACAGCTGTGCGCAGGCCCACTGTGGCCGTCGGGGGCCCTCAGACCTTTTGCTGCTGGGGACAGCGCCAAAAAGAAGCAAAGGTCCCGATACGCACAAGATCCTCGGGCCGACGTCATAATGGCTCCATTGAAGAAGATATCGGTTTCTCGAAGATGGAGGTTTTATATTTAAAGGGAAAATTGCGTTTTTATTTTCAGGAAAGTGAAATTTTGATGCGTTGATTTCTGGCGGAACAAAAGCCTCTTTATGCGAAAAGGTGAATGGTTTCCGGCGCAAGTGCTGATAGCGCACCGGGACGCTTCATGATTAGAACAGAAGGGGAGGTAAACACTCGGTGCCAAACACAAGCTAAATCTAATGAAAATACCGCGCTCGGCCGGTGGGAGGTGGGTGGGGAGGGCAGGTCCTCCACCCAATGAAAACGAAATGGGGGGGGGGGGAGGCAGAGTATCCGTTGTCCCCCGCCCCTCCCTCCCCCCTCCCCCTCCAAATTTTTTAGGGAATATGTTGTTTGGGAGCAAAAATATTTTTGGGAAATACACAAAATTAAGATGATATATTTTTATTTATTACTTGGAGAACAACAACAACAAAAATCTGCGCTAAATAAAATATCTTTCAGGTTTTGACTGTTGGTTTCTATAGTAAAAGAGGTAAAACTCTCGCTTCCTCCCCCTTCCACCCCGCCGTTGTTTGATTTTTTGGAGGCTGGACAGTAACAAAAGACATGTCAGACACGCTAGAGAACCACCCCCCCCCCCCTCTCCCACGTCTCACCCCTCTCCTCCTCCCCTCTTCTACGCTTCTGCTTTATGATAAAGGATAGTTATTTGGTTATTTGGGCTTAACGCTTAGCAGGTTACTGAAGCTGAGCAAGCTGCCAAGGCCATTTCATGCTGCATTTTCTTGCTAATAACTGCAATTTTCCGGAAATAAGATTAGGCATTGTCACATTCTTCCATAGTTCAGTTTTCGTGCTGAAATTAGGAAAATTACACCATCCATTATCTGCTTAAACTAACCTAGCTAGAGATACCAAATTTCTTGGCGAATATTACGTAATTCCATCACAGCGGGCCCTCCTAAGCAGACGACGGGGTGAGATTCCATTATCGAGATCTTCGTCCTTGCCGGCACGCCTCCAAAAGGGTTCGACAACCTGTGTTTAGCTAGTCCTACAACGAAAGCCTTCCACGTGCAAGAGGCGTGGATTCATATGAGCCCCTAGAAGAACTATATCTCTTGCAGACGTCTATTCTCCTTATTATAAGGAAGCTTGAGGTTTTAAACCCAAACACTACGTAACACAGTCACAAGGCCGAGTCCAGTCACACTCCATGCACTAGACGACCCCTCGGATCGATCGACCTTGGGAAGGTTGGGAACGGGGAATACCCACTCCCTGTGTGCCCTGTTGCTGCTCATGAAAATGCTAATTGGCGTAACCACATGATCTAAAACCCCGCAGCGGAAAGAAGGTGCAGCTGACTGACTTACCATTTGATAATGAGAAGAGGAGGCGGGGGGTGGTGGTGTCAAAATTGTATATTACAAAAATATATAGCATTTTGACGAGAATTCACGAGAATGGTGCAATAGCCCCACTCTTTACTGTATACATGTAATGTATATTATAAGTTATTGGTCGCAGGGGTTTACTACACGGACCCTTCAGTGTAGGTCTTCGGGAGGTCAAAGGAATCATTGTACCCCGAAGGCCGAAGGCCTTAGGGGTACAATTGTTCCTTTGACCTCCCGAAGGCCTACAAGGGTCCGTGCAGCAAGCCCCTGCTACCAATAACGTATTTGTTTTCATTCCTTGACTATTTTCGTAAAAAAAATCAAATAAAAAAAAATCAAGAAGACATCTTCCGACCTGGATCACGCCAGATATGACTAACGTTAAAGAAATATACATATAAATATACATAATAGACTGATGACGTAATTTAAAATATTTCATGACGTTGCCGTCTCCAGTACTGAGTTTGCTTGTTGTTTCGAACAACACTATGCAACGTTTTACTTTAGAACATTTTGGTAATCTTTTATAGAACAAAACTCGCATCCAAGATGCGTCACAAAGAGGGCTACAAGAAGTCCGCCATTTGTCGCTACAATAGTTTTTGTATCACGGTCACATGGTACGGTTTGCGCTAAAGTGACTGGTCGTGTGACGTAGTGATGAAAAACAAACAGTATTGTCCAGCTATCAGCATAATACTTCATCTATGATGCAAGTGACGTGTTTTTATATTACGATATGTCCTCTGTGATTTGTTTCACTGTGAAATCGTGTTTATTGCCTTTACGTTTAGACCACAATAGTTATTAAGGCATGCGGGTGTATGTGAGTGAATGTGTGTGTGTGTGTGTGTGTGTGTGTGTGTGTGTGTGTGTGTGTGTGTGTGTGTGTGTGTGTGTGTGTGTGTGTGTGTGTGTGTGTGTGTGTGTGAGCAGCTTAACTATATTTGATGTGTTTTATGTTCTTCTTTTTAAGTTGCGCAGCACCAAAACGATTTCCTAATGTATTATTACATATGGCAATAAAGTTCTATCTTATCTTATCTTATCTTATCTTATCTTATCTTATAGGACTTCTTGCTTCTCATGTAAAATTCCTCATTTTTTGTTTCCAAGTCGGTGTAGGAAAAGAGGGTTGACATAGTTCTTATTTAAAAGGAGTGTTGATGGCTCAACCGGGGGATGGGAGGTTTAAGCGTGAAATGTTTTTTTTTTTTTTTTTTTTTTTTTTTTTTTTAATAATGTAAATGGAATATGGAATATCTTGCATTTACAGGAACAGTCTTAATTTTTTTTAACCCTTTGGCTGTCGGCAGCGCTTTTAGTCGAGGTGATTCCTATGGGGAAAAGCGCTGACAGCCAAAGGGTTAATGGGAGTAGGAAATGAGGGCTGTTATTTCAGGAGTGTAGATGGTGTAACTTGAGGGGGATGGTGGGGTAGACAGAAGGGCGAGGGGAGAAAGGGAGGAGGGGGGGGGGGGGGGGGGTGGGGGGGGGGAGGGGGTTGGAGAGAGTCGTATGGCTTACGACGATATCATATTGACCAAATCTGATGACTCATCCGAAGCATGCACCTCGTTGCCCCAAAACTGCAGGATCAATCTGGGATCAATTCTCAACATTCACGCGTGTGCTGGCAGGGGTTTCACATACCTGACGATAACGTCTGGGAATATACAAGCATACTCAGTATTTCAATCAACTCTTACACATGCAAGTGGCGTGGATTCTCATGAGCCCCTGCAGTCGCCTCTTGCTGAATGACGCTGGCTTCCCACGAGAGTGATGCGACTTTTTTTTTTTTTTTTTTTTTTTTTTTTTTTTTTTTTTAGCAAGCAGAAGGTACTGTATTCGTATACGAAAGGTCACTGACTATCCCCATAAATACTCATTACCAACGGCCGCTAATCTGGCCTCTTCCATCATCTTGAAGTGTGAGGTGCACTCCAAATGGTAGTCGCTCAATCGTATCTCAACTCCAGCCTTTCGCAAAATCATTACATTACCCACTGCCGGTGAAATAAGTAAGCCGTAACCCTTTTACCCCCAAGGTCCTATTTCTCAAATTTTGGAGGTGTTGCCTAACGACTATGTACCAGTTGTAGGAGATGGATTGTTCATGATAATTCAAGGGTAGTGCCAGATGAGCTTGGCGCAAGCTCATCTGGCACTACCCTTGAATTATCATGATCAATCCCTCTCCTGCTGCAGGGCCCCAGGGCTAAAAGGGTTAATATGTTGATATTTGTAATGAAGCCAGAAGACGTCTTGAAATTCTAGTACATGCACCTAACCTGTTTTTTTTCCCCCGTGTCGTGTCCCGTCATAACAATGAGAAATTTCACGGATTCACGTGAAGTCGGAGACTAAATCCTAGCTGACCGTATTTCATCCACTTAACCTCTTCCCTTCCAGAGGACGTACATCTTGTTTCTGGAATCTTCGTTCATCAGACGACCAAAAGCCAAAACCGTCCGATGAACATGGAGTCAAACTAGTCTCAGCAAGAGGCATAGATCCTCATGAGCCCCCGCAGTTGCGGGGGCTCATGAGGATCTATGCCTCTTGCAGTTGAGTGACTTCACCTTTTCTGATCGGCAGTCACAGGGTTAAAGGATTCGGTAATCAAGAGATCACATGCGACCATAACCTCATCTGCAGCTCCGATGACCAGGTAACCCATCTGCCAGTGCAGCTGGCATCAGTGGGAATGTCGACTGTCGTAATTCTCGTTAACATTCCCAAAACGAACGCAACCTTTCTGCAAGAGGCACAGATCCTCAAGAGCCCCCGCATCTTGAAGATCTACGCCTCTTGCTATAACTCAATTTGCTCTGGCAGAAGAGGTCAATGGGCGTTCAACCTAAGATGGTATGGCTCCCTAGTGTCTGCCCAACATGAGTCTTCAGTCAGCTATGCAACTCTTCTGGATCTTCAGCCCTCAGCAAAACTCCTTCCTGTTGAAAAAAAGCGCAGTTCATAATACGCAAAGCAGAAGCTAGGGAAGAATACAGATTTGTGGTCATTCTTGAAGTTATCAGAGCATTTACGTCTGTGTTTCTTGGACGAAGGTCACACCGGCATCAGCCTGCGATCACTCTGATGCATCAGTTTGCGTTTCAGTTGTGATGGTGCTTGCGTGGAATGTACCCCAGGTACTCTGCAGGAATGTATCGAGCAGTACTGCAGGTAAATAACAAGGGATGCCATAACACTGGCCAAAAGCCCATGACTTACTAGGAATGAACTGTTGCATGACACCTGTCAAGGCAATCACTGAGAAACAAAGGTGTTCTTTCAACTTACGCTACGAACTTTTTTTTCTCTCTTATCGACCCAAATTGAGGAACGCTAACGCAACACAATTTTTCGTCTAACCCGTTCAGTGCCGAGAAAATCTGAACACCACCCAGATGCAAGAGGTACACAGTTGCGGGGGCTAATGAGGATCTATACTGACCTCTGCAGACACCACGTTGAATCCATGTTCCTGGGACAGCTAGGTTTTTTTCTGTTGAATTAACGTCTGTGTGTCAGTTGGCACTTAGCGGGTTAAATGTCCCATTTTGTGGCTAAAAAACACCTG
>BTPG01000001.1:25632538-25945038 GCA_036245525.1 Semisulcospira habei | reverse complement strand
GTTCGAGAGGTTCTTTGGCGGAATGGTTTCATTTACAAAGACTGTTCTTTATTTCATCTGCCTTCTTCAAGTTTCTGTCCAAACGCTCGGTGCATCACAGCAAAGCCTTAGTGTAAGCTGCATATCACCATCTTCAGTTTGTGCAGCCTGCAAGAGGCACAGATTCTCATGAGCCCCAGCGAATGCAGGGGCTCATGAGATTCTGTGCCTCTTGCACGTGGAAACGTTCACGAGAATTTATTCCTCTTCAACTCTTCCTGGCAGAGATCACCCCCATTGCGCCGCAGCATCAGTATCGGTTAGTCAACCATTCCATCAGGAAGAGGTATAGATTCTCATGCGCCCCTGCTGTTGCAAGGACTAACGAGAATCCAGGCCACTTGCTGGTATGAGTATGCTTTCATTTACATACATCTCTGCCTCTGGTGGAGGAGGCGACTGGGGTTTACGCCTAAAATGAAATCTGCTTCATCAGTCAACAAAAAGGTAAAAGCCATCTGCGCGGAGCCAGTTGTGGCTGCAGATTGCAACACTGTGATGTAACAAGAGGCTGGCTGGCGAACCCAACCGTGCACTAATGATGGAGCCAGACTGTGCACGACAGCCGCCTTTTGTAAGAAATGTTCGAAACTGAATCTATGCAATCATAGGTTTTAACCCGGATGATCTTCAACGACAGAAAAAGGCAGGGAGGAAAATTGGAACGAACCGCACTAGCTACAGTCTTTTGTTTGCATGAGTCCCCTGCATCTTAAATCTCATACGAATCTATGCCGCTGGAATGTGTCAGTGCAGTACAATAATAGTTTAGTAAATACAAAAATGCTGTTCAAAACATCGTGGGCGTTGATCTGTCCTGTGTCGAAGGAGTTCAACGTAGTCTATACTGACGAGCAAAAGAAATGAGACATGAATGGAATCATCGGAAACACTTTAGTGTTTCACTATTTCAGTTGTGTCGCATTTCTTTTGCTCGTCAGCAAAAAAAAAAAAAAAAAAAAATCCTATTCAGCCCTGACGTACTATAGCAGGAGATGGGTCGACCATGATAATTCAAGGGTAGTGCCAGATTAGGTTTGGCGCCTGTCGGCGCCAAACCTAATCTGGCACTACCCTTGAATTATCATGGTCGATCCATCTCATGCAACAGGTGCATAGTCGTTAGATGATGCCTCCAAAATTTGGGAAATACGTGCGTCGGGCTGAATGAGAAATATATAAAAAAAAAATAGACGAATAAACAAGTTGGAATGACACCTCTCACACCCATGTGATCAAAGTGGCCATAAAGTAACCATTTGTGTGTCGGTAGCGATTTTTGTCGCGATGATTTCTGCAGGGATCATCGCGACCAAACCCGCTACCGACACGCAAAGGGTTAACTTGATCTGGCTATCATGGTTGTATGTAGCGAAATCTTTATTTTGTTGACATTGTATTAATGTGCCCCCCCCCCCCCCCCCAATCCCCTCCCTACCCCCCCCCCCCCCCTACCCCTTCCCCGTGCCAATCTCGTTTGTTTTACGTGTAATTGGACGGCACACTCACATGCTGGCGAGTTCAGCACCTGTCTAGGGCCTTAAGGTGAAATCGTTTCAAGCTCTTTTATTACTATTGCCGATCAGAGGCAGGTAAGATTTTATCAAGACGCCTCCTTGACAGATCTGAAATGAATAATCTTTTCCCCAAAAATTACAGCAACGCCCTGTTCACAGCGTGGTCATAAAGTGCTCCCATCTCAGTGCATAGGGTGCCGATTTTCATCGGCACACTCTACAGCGGTAGGGCCTCATGAAAGTCTCTGCTGGCACTTAGATGTGTGTATTGGCTCCATTTATATGCTCAGGTTGTGGGAGTTGACCGGGAATAATACCTTTAACTGCCGGGGCGAGACGAACGCTACTTGGGTGCAAGAGACATAAATCCTCATGAGCCCCCGCAGTCGCGGGGGCTCATGAGGATTTATATCTCTTGTCAGTTTTATGTTCCTTACGCCTATGTTTGATCACGCTTACATCTATTTCTACACGCGAATGTCCAAGTCAGGGTGTAGTGGTTTCAGACGCTAAATACGTGACATCTGGCTGCGAAGGGGTTACGGGTGCTGCTAAGAAATCTTTCGATGTGCTCACGCGGCGCAGAGATGAGACTATTTCACACCACCCCCACCCCCAGCCCCCAACACCCCTAGTTTGCCAGCGTGTTTCTTTTTTTCCCCCCTGATCCTTCTAATTCTGCTGAACTTTTCCAATTTTCTTGTCTCATAAGATGTCAGAACCCCAAGACCTGGCCAGACAAAACACTTCCAGTACATTTAGCAGTGAAATAGGGTTTTATCTACGCGGACAGATTCAAACTAATGCAAGGTACTCGGGGAGCACTTCCACAGGCTTTCCCCAGTAGCAAAACGCCTTCGGACCCACGACGGGCCCACTGCGGCCGTCGTGGGCCCAAGGACCTTGCTCACTGGGTCGATTCCGATACAATCTACAATCTCGTCTCGGGATGAGCACTCACCCAACATTTTTACTTCTTCTTGTGTGTGTTTTCATTATGTGTAGCGTGTAGCAACGGCAAATTTGTAACTGAATTGGCTTAATTTTATGACAACACTTTTACTGTTATAAATAAAGTTGTTTCATCATCATCATCATCATCATCATCTCTCTCTCTCTCTCTCTCCTCTCTCTCTCTCTCTCTCTCTCTCTCTCTCTGATGAGCACTCACCCAACATTTTTACTTTTTCTCGTGTGTTTTCATTATGTGTAGCGTGTAGCAACGGCAAGTTTGTAACTGAATTGGCTTAATTTTCTGACAACACTGTTACTGTTATAAATAAAGTTTTATCAACATCTCTCTCTCTCTCTCTCTCTCTCTCTCTCTCTCTCTCTCTCTCTCTCTCTCTCTCTCTCTCTCTCTCTCCCCTCCCCCCCCCCCCAAGTACACCCCCCAAGCACCCCCTCCTCCCCTATGACGATGTCGCAAACCGTCATAAATAAAGTTTTATTGATTCGTTAATTCTCTCTCTCTCTCTCTCTCTCTCTCTCTCTCTCTCTCTCTCTCTCTCTCTCTCTCTCTCTCTCTCTCTCTCTCTCTCTCTCTCTCTCTCTCTCTCTCCCCTCTCTCTTCCCCCCACCCCTCCCAGCACCCCCTACCCCATGTTTGTAGATATTCTTTGGTTGTTAGCCAACGGCAGGTTCGTAAAATGGCTGTGTCGATGACGATGTCAATGCCTCAACCGTCGTAAAATAAAGTTTCATTGATTCATTCTCTCTCTCTCTCTCTCTCTCTCTCTCTCTCTCTCTCTCTCTCTCTCTCTCTCTCTCTCTCTCTCTCTCTCTCTCTCTCTCTCTCTATCTCTCTCGCTCGCTCGCTCGCTCTTCGCTATCTGTGTAGAGAGAAACTTCAAGCTGTGATGGGGTGATGTAGTGGTTAATTTTCTGCCATACACCAACCGGAAAAGGAAGTAAATTCAGACCAGATGCGCACTCGCCCAACATGTGCTTCCTATGCATCTTTCAAAGGATGCCAGCTGTATTTCTAACCCTGAGTTTTCTGAAAGATCTTGAAGTATATCCCAGTCAGGAGTAAACTAAAGTCTCTATTAATTCATTCATGGTGCCAGGCATCAATAGCTGCGGGAGTGTCGTATAGCGTTCCTAGTAATAAGAATTCCTATTCTGTACCAAGTTAGTCTGTACCAAGTAGTCCTAGTCTGCACCAAGTTATTCATAGTATGTACCAAATAGTCTTAGTCTGTACCAAGTTATTCCTAGTATGTACCAAGTAGTTCTAGTCTGTACTAAGTTATTTCTAGTTTGTACTAAGTATTCCTAGTCTGTACCAAGTTAGTCCTAGTCTGTACCAAGTAGTCCTAGTCTGTACCAAGTAGTCCTAGTCTGTACCAAGTTACTACAAGTCTGTACCATGTAGTCCTAGTCAAGTTATTTCTAGTCTGTACTAAGTAGTCCTAGTCTGTACCAAGTTACTCCTAGTCTGTGCCAAGTATTTCCTTGTCTGTACCAAGTTATTCCTAGTCTGTACCAAGTATTCCTAGTCGGCTACTCCTAGTCTGTACCAAGTAATCATAGTCTGTACCAAGTTGTCATAGTCTGTGCCAAGTAGTCATAGTCTGTACCAAGTTACTCCTAGTCTGTACCACGTAGTCCTAGTCTGTACCAAATTACTCCTAGTCTGTACCAAGTAGTCCCAGTCTGTACCAAGTAGTCCTAACCTGTAACAAGTTATTCCGAGTCTGTTTCAAGTCAGTACCAAGTAGTCCTAGTCTGTACCAAGTTACTCCTAGTCTGTACCAAGTATTCCTAGTCTGTACCAAATAGTCCTAGTTCGTATCAAGTTAGTCCTAGTCTACACCAAGCTATTCCTAGTCCGTACCAAGTTATTCCTAGTCTGTACCAAGTAGTCCTAGTCTGTACCAAGAGGTCCTAGTCCTATCAATTATACCTAGTCTGTACCACGTTATTCCTAGTCCGTACCAAGCTATTCCTAGTCCGTACCAAGTTATTCCTAGTCTGTACCAAGTAGTCCTAGTTTGAACCAAGTAGTCCTAGTCCTACCAATTATACCTAGTCTGTACCACGTTATTCCTAGTCCGTACCAAGTTATTCCTAGTCTGTACCAAGTAGTCCTAGTCTGTACCAAGTTATTCCTAGTCCGTACCAAGTTATTCCTAGTCTGTACCAAGTAGTCCTAGTTTGAACCAAGTAGTCCTAGTCCTACCAATTATACCTAGTCTGTACCACGTTATTCCTAGTCCGTACCAAGTTATTCCTAGTCTGTACCAAAGTAGTCCTAGTCTGTACCAAGTAGTCCTATTCCGTAGCACAGACAAGTCCAGTCTACAGAGTCACTAACAAATGGTGTAGTAATAGTCCCACTTTCAAGATATTTCAGCAACAGAATTGCTCGTGCACAGAACACCAAGTCAGGAATCTCTATGTTCAGCACGAGCGGCCTGTGCCGTTTACTGTAATTACGATTCAAATACTGCAGCATGTCACGTTTTTCCTGTAATTAGAAAGAGAGTCCTTGCAGGCAGAGAAAGAGACACAGACAGTAAGAGTGGAGGGTGATGGCCATCACTGATGAGGGCTGAAGCCTGTACATACAGACAGACAGAGAGAGAAAATTTTTTTTTTTAACACATTCAAGACGTGTCGCATTTGGATATGCGGCTCTTCAAGTGTCCCGTATCCGGAATCGGCACATCTCCAATAAGCTAAAAATAAAATGATCAATGGTGATAGAGATCTTAACCCCTTAACTACCGGGGCAAGACGAACTCGACCCAACTGCAAGAGACATAAATCCTCATGAGCCCCCGCATTCGCGGGGGCTCATGAGGATTTGTGTCTCTTGTTAGTCTTCTGTTCTTTGCACCTATTTTTAGTCCCATTTTATGAGTGTTCTTCTCGCGAATGTTGGTCAGTGTGTTGTGGTTTCAAACGCAAAATCCGCGTTAACTTTCGGTCAACGGTTTAAACGTATATAAGGGCCTATATGATAGAGCTGAATGGCTAAAACACGGGAAACACAGTGCGATTTGGACTCCCGCTGTACTTTAAAATCGACATAGATTATATCATCAGTGGTGGTTTCATGCATGGAAGGATTTTTTTTTCTTTCTTTCTTTTTTTTTTTTTTTTTTTTTTTTTTTTTTTTTTTTTTTTTTTTTGTCTACCGTACTGACAATACGGTAGACTTTGAAATGGGGCTGGTCGGAGCGCATTTCGGAGCATGCACATGACGTTTTTTGGCGTACGGGCAAAGATAATATTATAATGTATTGTCTTTGGTACGGGTCAGAAATTCTGGCAATGTAACAAGATAAAAATGACGTCACGTCTAGCTACGCAAACCTTGCTAGAGAACGTCTTTGGATAGCGCTAAAGCGCCGATAGTGTGTGTGTGTGTGTGTGTGTGTGTGTGTGTGTGTGTGTGTGTGTGTGTGTGTGTGTGTGTGTGTTTGTGTGTGCGTGCGTGCGTGCGTGCGTGCGTGCGTGTGTGCGTGCGTGTGTGTGTGTGTGTGTGTGTGCTGTGTGTGTGTATGTGTGTATGTGTGTGTGTGTGTGTGTGTGTGTGTGTGTGTGTGTGTGTGTGACAGCGACTAGAGCCCGCGATTGAGAACGGACAAGCTTAAAATTTTAGGACATTCTCCCTAAAAGATGATGATGATGATGAAACGTTTTTATTCAGGATAAAACTGAAGTTTTAGGCATAGCAATGCCTATCCTCCAAACTGTCCTGCTACTCTACACATATAAAAATACATCAGAAGATAAAGCAAAAAGATAAAACATATATAAGTAAAAAGACCCATCCCCCCCCCCCCAATCAATCCCCACCATAAGAAAAAGAAGATATATATATATATATAAATGTTAATGAAGACAGTCGAATTATTACATAATCTGAAGCAACGGTAGAAGATTATTAGGTAATAAGAAACTTGTCACTAACCATACTAATAGTAGCATTTGGGAGCCGAACATACTATTACTTCTGAAGTAAATATTTATGGAGGCGATCTTTGAAGACGCTGATTAAGATGCTCATTGGCGAGAAAATGGCCATTTCACAAAAACCGGTTGATCCACACTGGAGTCCGTAATTTTTCTTATTTTTACTAGATATTTTTCATATAGCTAGATAAAAGGGAGATATTGAATGATTTCTTTAACCAGCATTGTACCTCTAGAACTTTTTGTGTGATAATTTTTTTAAAAAATTAAATATATATATTTTCACGTTTTGGGGATTAATTTCACGAATTATATGGATTAATCTTAAAACAATTGAATCTTTTTAACCAAAAAAACCAACATTCTTCTCATTAATAATCGCATGATTTTTCGTATACGGTATGATAAGCCTACAGTTTGTCTCGGCTGTCGGGTACGATTAGGTCAATTGTGACCTGTATGCGCTACGTGTCAAAATCAGACAATTTTCTGCACCACTTTTTCGGAGTCATTTGTAAAACAGCTAACATAACATTAATTTTTCTTTTACGAAACTGAAAAGCTATCTTCTCACTATTAACCGCATGATGTTTTATAAACAGTATTTGCATAAGCCTGCTGTTTGTCCCGGCTCTGAGGTAGGATTAGCCTGTCAAAATTGTGACCTGTAAGCCCTAGGTATCAGCAAGAAAATTGCAAAGTTGATCCTCTGATACGTAAAATGTTAGTACTGCGATGAGTGACGTTTAACATCGAGTCGTCACTATGAACACGGCGTCGTGGGACTAATGATGCCATGACGAGAAGCTTGAAGTGCGGGCGTCATTTCGCTGCTCGTGCTATTATTCTTCTTCAGAATAGCTATGCTACGCTAGACCACAGAGCTTACGAATGGCGGGAATCGCCGTGTGTCCGTCTTTCTTTATGTGTGCCAGTGTGTGTGGATCAGAGGGTGGGTTAGATTAGAAGGAGATGGATTCCTTTCGTTACGCGAGCCCACAGCAGAGCGTACTAATGGCGGGAAGCGCCGTGTGTCCGTCTTTGTGCGCCGACATATGTCAGTGTTGATCAGAGGTTGGCTTAGAGAGGAGGGAAATGGATCAGCATAATAAGCCTAAAAATATGAACAACTCTGAATGTTCCTAAAAGATAAACGCATCTGAGCTCCAAACAATACGGTAGACTTTGGGATGAAATCCGGCGGCCGCATCTTGTTTAATGCGGATACTGCAAACATGCTTGCAACGCGCTTAAAGTCCACTGCTCCTGGGGATTTAATGCGACACAAATGCTCGTTGTTGTTGTTATTATTATTATTATTATTATTATTATTATTATTATTATTATTATTATTATTATTAATTTGAATGTTTTCGACTCGTTTGGCCCATTTTGGGCTCAAACTGAATTAATGATCAGTCTTGATAGCGACGAACGGCCGCGCCTTCTTCGGTCTGCCTCGAAAGTTGAATTCATCAAAACAAACGTCATTATCTTTTCAAAGACATCGGCGGCGTGTTTAATCTGATGTTCTAATAAAATCAGTATTTAAACCCGTCGCACGAAAGTACTAAATGTCGTACAAAAGAAAGCTACGAACACGATGCACGTAATACGACTCCCAACGCTACAGAATCCTTTCAAAGCTACTGACGTGCCGCTACCGACTTTCATATGAAAGGAATCCGTACACAATTCACACGCCAGAATCCCGATATCCCCCTCCAAACGAGCACAAAAGACAAGTTCCTACAGCAAGAGGCATAGATTCTCATGAGCCCCTGCGGCTAGCCGCAGAGGCCCATGAGAATCTATGTCTCTTGCAGATGCACGGCCCTGTCCGAGGACTCCCAGCATGGCAGGTCCATAATAAACTTGGTGCACGAACGGTCCTGTCTAGCTAGAGTGGCCACGCGGGTAATGGCAACCACCCGGACTTGTTTACACTGCCTCACCTAGGAACTGTGGAAAACACTGCAAGACTTATACCAGACTTACAAAGACCAAGTGACTGAAGTTGAGAGAAGAAATGGCACTGTCATTGTCAAAGACTTTAACCCTGTGCGGGTCGGTAGCGGTTTTTGTCGCGATGATTCCTGTCGGAATCATCGCGACAAAAACCGCCACCGACACGCAAAATGGTAAACATTCAAGAATAAATCTATAGATGTTAGAAAAGCTTTTTATGCTATTCTTTAAACATTTTCTTCAATGCACATACGAAAATTGACGTCATACTCTTCAATGCACATACGAAAATTGACGTCATACTCTTCAATGCTATACGAAATTTGACGCCATACTCTGCGCCAACTTCAGACCCAAAAGGTGACTGTCAAGCGTGCAAACATGCTGAGACAATACGAACAACAACAACAACAACAAACAAAAAAAAAGAATAGAAGCACGCTTTGGGAGGATGACTACACACCCTTCTTCAAAATGGACATACAGACAAGTATGCAATACTCTACTTGTCTCTCTTTCTGTGTGCAAGTACATTTTGAAGAAGGAGTTTAACCAGAAAATGTAATACATTGTGATGTCATTGTCTATTTTAAGTGTATGTATGTGTGTTTGTTTGGGTGTTTTGTTTGTTTGTTTATTTGTTTGTATTTTGTTGTTGTTGTTTGTTTGTGTTGCTTTGTGTTTGTTTTATTTGTTTGTTTTGTGTGTGTGTGTGTGTTGTTTGTTTGATTGGGGTTTTTGGGGTTTTTTGTTTTGGTTTTTTTTTTTTTGTTGTTGTTGTTTTTGTTTTTTGTTGTTGTTGTTTTTTTGGGGTGGTTGGGTTGTTGATTGGTTTGGGGTTTTTTGTTTTGTTTTGTTTGTTTGTTCGTTTGTTTGTTTGTTTTGGTTTTTTTGTTTGTTTTGTTGTTGTTGTTGTTTGGTTTTTTTTGGGGGGTGTTGCGGGGGGTGTCTCTGCGTTGTCTGATGATGCGGAAGATCAACTTACAGTTTTCTGAATATCACCTATATTGCCCTGTAGTTTCTCCCTTAGGTCCGCTTCAGCCTAATCCTATCAATCTCACGGACACTGTTTGACGCCTTTTCTATTGCAACTTGTTCGGATAATGCCTTGCCTATTTCTAGGATCAAGACAAAACATACGACTGAAAATTCCTATGAATGATCAGCGGCTAGCTATACGACTGTGCCCAATGTTGAAGTCAAACGACAGTAGGTACATTTTAGTGAAAAGAGCGTGTTACATTGTATTACAAAGAAACCCTCGCTTTTCACAGGGCAGAACTTTTCCGCTCACTACAGAACAAACCGCGTGTGTTGCAAGAGCTTACTTCATGTTGAAACACTCACTGTCTGGCACGGCCAACTGAACCAGGAAGTAACCCAGATGGCTGGAAGCTGCAGCACACACTGGTCGTCCCCCTTAATGGTGACAACCAGTGTGTGCTGCAGCAGAGGAACCTTCATCACGTCCATCACCTAGAGTACGCAGATGTAAATCATACCAGGGTGAGGCATGGTTGTAAGAACCCTCTGTAGGCCGTTTGATCTTTGAGGATCAACGTCTCACCACTACGGAGGGGTTTCGTTGATCATTGCAGTGTCAAGTCTGAACTACCGAACGTGTGTGCTGCTCTATAATTGTGGATCTTCAGGCCCCAGACCGTAAGGTAAAAAATCACAAGCTGGCACATATTCTCTTCCAGAGAAGACTCTTGGTAGCTGTACACGTACGAACACAGACGAAATCTAGGCAGGAATGGCATGAGCTCTAGACAGGCCTAATCGTTTTAGGAGTCTTGCGAAGGGGCTTCTGGAGTTATATACTGACGAGCAAAAGAAATGCGACATCATTCGAGTCATCAGAAACACTACCAGCAAAAGAAATGCGACATCATTCGAGTCATCAGAAACACTACCAGCAAAAGAAATGCGACATCATTCGAGTCATCAGAAACACTACCTGCAAAAGACATGCGACATCATTCGAGTCATCAGAAACACTACCAGCAAAAGAAATGCGACATCATTCGAGTCATCAGAAACACTACCAGCAAAAGACATGCGACATCATTCGAGTCATATTGTCTTCTCTACCTGCAAGAGTTGGTTATTGGTTAGTGTCTGAGGTGCCATCCATGTGTCAGTGAAACAGGAATCTACCTCTAATCTACTTCTAATCTACCTCTAGTCTACCTCTAATCTAAATCCATCATGGTTTGCAGGCCTCCATCATCAGCATCATTACGGGAACTTCGGCACCCAAAGAAACTCCACAAATCTGCAAGAGGCATAGACTCTCAAAAGACCCCGCAATTTGCGGGGGTTTTTGAGCCTCTATCCCTCTCGACGGCCCATTTACATCCCTCTCCGGGTTTAGGGAGGCCGCTTCGGCTCCTGACTGATTTGGAACAAGACGAGAATTACACGAGAGATGGCTTAAAGTATCAGGCTCTGATCGTATTACTTTAAAAGAAAAAAAAAATGCTGCATTTAACGATAGCGAGTAAACACATTAAAAATGAATGAATCAACGAAACGTTATTCTAAGCAGAAGAGTGCCAGCCAGCCAGCAGCTGTTCGAGAAAGACAGCTGTGACAAATGGCAATATCCCTGCTCAGACTATGCTGACTTTCACATTGTAGAAGTAAAATAGACTCTCTCTCTCTCTCTCTCTCTCTCTCTCTCTCTCTCTCTCTCTCTCTCTCTCTCTCTCTCTCTCTCTCTCTCTCTCTCTCTCTCTCTCACAGGAAGTGTATAGATCTACAAAGTACACCAGGAAGTCCATATCCCTGGACACGTCCACGATTGTTCAATACGGGCCGTGTGACAGGCCGCGACACCAATATTATCTCCCCTTCCCTTTTATCTGCGGTCGCCATCTTCTCTTTTTTCGTTTGCGACACAAACTTAATTCATGTGCAAGAAGCATAGATTCTCATGAGCCCCTGCAGTCGCAGGGGCTCATAAGAATCTGTACCTCTTGCTGCCCGAGATGAACCATGTCATATAGCAGTTTCTCAAAATGTGGACGATATTTCTGGAGTTAGGAATACACTGATACCGTCCAAACGTCTCATGTCTTCTCTCCTGCTCTTTTACGACAGAGAAAAATAAACACTGTGCGGGAAAATCAATCATGAGAACGTGTTGACATGCAGACTTTATTAACTTCTGCTCATCCGAGAAATTAAACTGCGGCCACTTGCTCTGTCTAGTCCAAAACTTAGACGTCGATCAGGATGTAAATTGCACCAACAACTGCCAGCAAGAGGCATAGATTCTCATGAGCCCCTGCAGTCGCAGGGGCTCATGAGAAATTAAGCCTCTTGCAGATGTAATGACGCTGGTTGAAGGCCTAATTCGTGGAGAATCCAAGAGATAAAAAAAAAAAGGCCAGTGTGTGGGAAAGAAAATCACTTGTCGAGGGGAAACAAACCAGTTGTTGATCCAGACCTACGCACTGTCACGTACCAAAGGACTTTAAACTGGCCTGGGGGGGTTTTCAAATACAGAGCAGCCATGATCGAACACCGGCTGTAATCGAAACTGCTGACTGCTTTCACGACTCCCCCCACCCACCCCCCCCCCCCCCACCCCCACCCCCTCAATCTTCCATCCCCTACATCAGCAACACGTCCATGCTCCATCCTCTGCCATCAATTCCAAAGTCCTTCCGCTAAATTGTTTGGTCCCCTTCTTTCTTTCGTAAAAAAAAAAAAAACTTCTTTTTCTCAGACAGTAAATCTACACTGACATCTAAAAGGGTAATAGAATGCTTGTGTCTTGGAACAGGGATAATACGTTTGTATGCTACTCAGTTTTTCCAAGTCATGTGCAAGTTATTGGAATAAAACTTTACGATCTACTGCTGCCATAAGACTGTGATTGGAAGTATCGTAAACGTGTTTTTGTGTTTGTTTGTTTGTTTGTTTGTTTGTTTGTTTGTTTGTTTGTTTGTTGTAAAAAATGAAGTTGCCACACAGGGCCCACAGCGAACCAAGTCTCTGGAGGGAAATTGTGTAAAGGACCAGACGTTCAACACAAAGCGACAGATCGAAGTGGTAAATCTGATTTCACGGCAGTCCTGGGCATACACTGAAATCGAAGGCTTGATTCCGTCCCGAGAGATGGTGACAGGGTACAAATGGGAGAAGTCGCAATACGTGACGAACAGGGAAACAGTGTATTGAACACAACTGTACATAACCCGCCTATGCTTGTCGGTAGCGGTTTTAGTCGCGATGATTCCTACAGGAATCCGGCATCGCGACTAAAACCGCTACCGACACTCAAAGGGTTAAAATGGGCATTCTGGGAGGCACAGATCGTCATGAGGTTCCAAAACTTGTGGGAGCCGCTCATGATGACCTGTTCCTCCCACAGTATTGTGTGCGTGCGTGTCCTACCTGGCTGATTCCTTGGTCTCGCGCAACATGGACTTTCCGTTGACGTCAATGAGCTCGTCGTTGACTTTAATCCGTCCGTCCTTGTGGGCCACGCTCTGTCCCCGTACACTCACCACTCGCATGGCGCATCCCGCCAGCACCGGGGATCCGAACCCCGTACCTTGTGACCCAGCCTGGGGAGAGACAAGATTACTCCTGGAGCCCCAGCACGTGCCCGCCCCACCCCCCTCACTGCCGCTCCGCTCCCGGGTGAGTGTCAGGGGCACGGCGTCGATGTCGATGCCCAGGTCCGTAGCGCAGTTAGTGAGTAAGTCCACAGTGAAGATTTGGTCCTTGCGGGGAGGCTTGGTGGGGGGTGGGGTCCGGGTACAGTCTCTACCCAACGTACCCGTCGTCAGCCCGTCCACTGACGCCACAAAATCCGAGATGGACCTGGGTTTGGGGACTTTGGGTCCGCCGCCTGGCCCCTTGTCAAAAGACGTGAAGGAGGCGAGCTGTTCTTGCGGCAGGAAGTAGGGGTCGTCCGCTGATGACGTGTCCAGGTCCATGTGGGAGGTGGACGCCGATCTCATGGGCCCCTCCGACAACCCCCTCCCTCTCCTCCCTTCCTTCCGACCCGCCTTCCATCGCCCACTGCCTTTCCGGCTGTGGTTATTGGGCAGAATCCGACTGAAGTAAGATTTCAGTGTATCCATGTTGCACTGCTCGTCAAGCACTTCTAGAAATAGTTATTACGACCGAAGTAGGGTTTCAGTGCATCCATGTTTCACAACTCCTGAACTGAGTCGCGGAACTTCAAACACTAGTGTTTCACCAGTGAATGAGGCAGTCATAGATTCCCAAAGCCGTCTCTCTTTCAGTTTTCACAGGCATGTTGCTAGGAATCCATTAAGAAACAATTAAACTGTCAGGTGTGTACTTGTCACTCTAGCGCCGGAAGCAAGATTTCATTCAGTGCATTCATGTTTCAAAACTCGTGGAGTGAAGTACTTCTAACACTTTCCCCATAATGGATGAGGCAGCCACATATTCCAGTCCCGCTCCACTTGTTCAAATGCCGGAGCGAAGAGATGGTATCCATAAAACTTCCAGGCATATTTCACGCAAAAGTCACCAGACGAGAAAAAAAACAACGCTCCCCATATCGTGAACACCTAGTACTGCTTCGTTTACAAATAAGACTCTGCCTTAGCAGCATCTGGAAAATGCATGTGCCCAGTCAGCCAAAGGTCCTCGTTTGACGGTCGACGTCGGCCCGAGGACCTTTGGCTGACTAGGCAAGCACTATAAGTAGTAGGTAGTCCATTATTATAATGCCTTCTTTCAGTTCGTGAGTAGTTAGATGCACTGACAACGTATACTCAGACTCTCGCCTCTTTTCACACAGGAACTTGACAGGTATCTGTTTATCGCGCCAATCTAGCCGCTTCCGAACACGACGGTGTGCGCGAGCTACCAGTTTTGCAATCATTGGCGGACTATCACATGATCATTCACCGAAGTGTGTTATATGTCGTTACTTTAGTGTATACATTGGCAGTGAAAGCAAGGGAAATTGACACTTTCATATTGTGTATTTGCACTTTCCGTATTGTACATTATTTCTTCCTGAATTTAAAAAACAGTGAAAATCAAAATGTCACTGAAATTGTCTAACTTTCATACACAATCTGATTTAATGATGCCGTTAGCTGTAAAGTTCCATCAAACTATTTCCTTGCCGAAGTTTTCAAATTGCTGCAGAACAGGGTACACATTCCACGCTAATGGGTTCCAGTCATTTGCTTGTAATACTACCACTCATGACATTTGTGTGAGCACTTCACAGTCCCGCACGACACAGAGGGGCGCTCACTGAGACTCACAGAAACAATCCTTCCTCGTGCCGCCTCTGAAAACGTGTGCGTGTTGTGCCTTTAGCGGACAGCAACGGCGGTACATCAGTCTCCCGGCCAGTCACTTCCGGCTGCAAGAGGCATAGAATCTCATAAGCCCCTGCAGTCGCAGGGGCTTATGAGATTCTATGGCTCTTGATGGACACATACAAGTCTCTTGCTGCAAAGCATAGATCCAAATGCTACGTTACTCACATCACTCTGCTCTTTGACTTAGAAGTCATTGCATGGTCTCATACCGATATTACACTCCTAACCCCAGGCGTAGGATCTCATCGTGGGCTTTCAGCTGAGGATGCATCGCGGCATCACCCTAGCTGGGAGAGTAGGCGGATAAGAGAAAATAAGGGGGGTGGGGGTTAAATGTCACGTTTTCCTTCCGCTCTGTTGCGCTAATCGCTGGAAAACACAGGCCATCGAAGACGTCGGTCCCTGAGGGGCGGGGAAAAGTTCAGATCCGATATCACACCAACTTCTGTTCTGGATGAGACCTAAGATATCAAACCAACGTCTCTCTGTCAGTTCTACAGTAGCACGCTAAACCGAAAGGTTTCCCTCAACTTGAGGATGCAAATGAAACCGATATCAGTCAGCAAGACGCACAGACCCTCGTGGGCCCCTGCAGCCTGCATAGTCCCATGAGAATATGTGCCTCTTGATGGCGAAGAGTAGGCGGATTGAACAGCGACTGAGGACTATTCTCATACTGGCTGTCTCCCTCGATTCGCTACCGCTGAACAGCGGTAGCGAATTGAGGGAGACAACCAGTGTGGGCTAGTCTAGAGCCGATGAAACAATTCACACAGATCAATCGTAAGCTTAGACGATTCCCTACGGGGAGTCCATCGCCTGACGATGCCGGTGGAGTGATCTCTGTTACTAAGAATCTCAGACTCCAATGTACCCATGCGACAGTAGCGCCTCACGAGAAACCGCGCAGTTTGCTGCTGGAACTGATGAGGCTGGAGAAGTGACAAGGATTATTGTCAAGGATTAAAGATTATTTAACCCATTACATTCTGATGCTGCTTTTTCAGTTTGGGGCAAACTGGTTTATTTTCCTATGAAGGCTACATTACAGATTAGGAGATTGATCAACCAGTTTAGTTTAAGCTATTCTGGCACCAACCTTGAACTATCGTAGTCAAATTTATTTCAAGCAATGGGTGTATCAACTAAGATGAAATGGGTTAAGTTCACAGCTTTGCAGTAATATGCCAACACAAATGCCATAATCACACACACCCGGCACACACACACACACACACACACACACACACACACACACACACACACACACACGCACGCACGCACGCACGCACGCACACACACACACACACACACACACACACACACACACACACACACAGGGCCACATGCTTAGCTGTACATTATATCACAACTTGTAGAGAGCCAGGAATACTTTCTTCAGTTCCATCATGTTTCAGCAGAAATGACATCAACAGTGGGCACAATCGGTTTTTTTTAAAAACTTTTTCTCCACGTAATAACGTTCCCGCTACTTAATTTCCACCACACAACGTCCGAGTCACAGAGGCATCATATGCTACTAGGCCACACATTTCTCCGTAAAAAGCACCGTCAAAGTCAAACTATCACATCGTGCCTTCTTTACTCCGTGCTTCTATGGTCGCCATGGATTCTACTATAATTCACGCCAGAACAATCACACATATGTATCGTATAAACATCAGGCACACGTGTACTTGTGCGTATACCTTTTCCCCCTAATGTTTTTCTTGTTCACACAAGGATGACAATCCCGCGGGAGGGCAGAGAACCGCGCGAGACCGTTTCCTCCCATGCTCCAGTGTACAGCCAGAACTGACAGACTGCCGCACGCTACACCAGTGCCACTCCCCTGCCCAAATGTCAAGGCGGGAAAAAGGCCGTGATTTCTCACAGACCACACCTCCGGCTGCAAGAGGCATAGATTCTCATAAGCCCTGCGGTCGCAGGGGCTCATGAGAATCTCTGCCTCTTGCTGTGTGTCCGGGTGCTTCATCTTTCGTCCTCACAACAAAAACTTGCTTTTTCGCATCCTCAGAAAGACGTGATAAAAGAGGTTTTACTCGCCTGACGAAGCCCGGGCTTCCTCGTGTCACTGAGAAGCTAAAATGTACGGCCCCCTCTGCACCTCTGGGAACTGGGTGGGAAGGGGATCGGTTTGCGCGCAGGTCCCACAGAAGCTATACATTTCACGGCACAACACTACACACCCCTCCCCATCCTCCTGCCAGAAGCTTAGATTTTCGTAAGCCTCTGCGATCGCACTGGGTTCTTGACTAAACTCCGTCGCAGAATTCTGCTCCCACTTATACATCCTCAGCTGATAAAGTCATGCACGTCAGTCGATTATGTGCTACAAATTTTGAGGGGCAGCGCATTAACCCTTGAACAGAACATCGCCCAACTGTGCAATAAGCACAGATCCTCATAATCCCTCGCAGGAACGGCCGGCCCTCGCGAAGAACATCACCTCTTGCTAACGCTAGTTTGTTTCCGTGTTGGCTTTTGCTCAACTCTGGCGTGAATTTACGATGAGAGACGGACAACTTGTAGCCGCTGCCAGTGAATGGGGATAATCAAAGTTCCTAAGCCGGCCCCTCGCATTTCAAAGGCTCTGTGGCCCTGGTGACAGAGATCGACCCACACACTGGTTGTCTCCTCGATTCGCTACCGCGGTAGCGAATCGAGGGAGTCAACCAGCGTGAAATCGACTCCTTACCGCATAACTGAGGTCATCAGTTAAAGTCCTATTAGATGAAAACAAATTTCTCACAATTTCAACACATTACGTAAAATTATGCTTTATCTAGTCCCTTCCATTTCCCTAACGTCTGGTGCTCTTGCTGATAAGGATCGGCCCACACTGGTCGCCTCCCTCACGATGATTCGCTCACCGGCTACCGCGGTAGCGAATCGAGGGAGACAACCAGAGTGGGATCAATGATTTACCTCCTCCAACTGAATTGTGAAGACGTCCTGCGCGTGTATTAGATGCTACAAATTTAGCTCGCATCAGCGCGTTATAATCTCGTTAGGTCTTCACGCACACGCGACACGGAAAGAAAACACTCTTTAAAATCCTCCTCAGAGAGGCATCTTGCGGCGTTGTTTTATCAGTATTTCACTCTTCCCTCGTTTGTGGCCCCAGATTAGTGGACCGATAAGCTGATAACGGGCTGGCCACTTGGGGCACACTCACGCTAGCCTTCTACACGGCGATGCGGTATTCTTCTCCAGGATAGTCCAAGAAAAGCTGGTGTAAAAGAGGCAAGGCACGCCGGCCGCACGCCCTCTCTCATCTGCTGGCCCATTTCAGCGGAAATGTCGGAGTTTGGTGTGTGTTATGTTTGGTTGACTGGCAGTCGGCAGATTATAGTCTGTCATCCAACCCCTAGCGTGTGCAAAATACACAGATTCACATGCGTCCCAACAAACCACATAAGCCGTGAAAAAAAATATACGGTTCTGGTAAACAGAAATAGTCTCCAGCTGTGCTTCGAAAAGAGGGTGGTATCTGGGACTGAGACACTTCAGACTGAAGTAGCACAGATAATCCTATCCCTAGTCCTCAGGCAGTCTCCTCATCAGCAATAGGCATACATGTTCATGAGCCCCTGCATCCGCAGGGGCTCATGAAAATCTATGTCTCTTGCCATTAGTTCACGGTCGTCATAGAATAATTTACTCGCATGTACAAACGTAGGTTTAGCCTTGGTATTTTTCAGTGACACCGACGGCAGGGTGGACCAGCGGGTGAGACGGCCAAAACGTTTTGGGCCGGTCAAGGTGTATGTAGATTATGAGCACACGACTGAGTCCAGCGAGCAAAGCACTGTACAGAGGCAAAGTGTGGACGGCAAACTCAGTAATTACATCTTGAGGATGACTTTTTTTTTCCCTCAGATTAGTGGGTCATCGTCTTATGAAGGCTATGGCCGTTCAGTTCTGACTGATAGACTATCAAAAGGGTGATGCCAGGACAACTCGGCGCCCTTCAAGCAGTTCTAGCACCTCTCATGTGAGAGCGTATCAGGATGAAAAGGGTTAATTTTCAGAGCCGGAAACACTGATTTGCAGAGGCAGGCTGAATGGGTTTCTGACTGTGACTCGGCTCTCCCGCATTTCTGCCTGCGTTCAATAAAACCAGATTTGCTTCTGAACACCTTCCTATCCCACGCTTTTTCACGGTGTGTTAACCCATTTAGCCCGCCCAACGCCGAACAGGAGGTGGACTGACCATGATAACTCAAGGGTAGTGCCAAACTTTGTTCAGACCCTTTTTAGGTGCCCCGTCTGTGACTAAATCGCCTTCATGCTGGACAAACAAAGGACGTTCATGAAGTCAGTATTATTTTCCTTTGCACAACTTTCTTCGGAGTACCGTTAACAACAATTTAAATCAAATGATCCGTCCTTTGTGTGATATTACCTTTACTTGGTGTACAAACCCTTTATATCTCTACTGTGACCTTGACATTAGGACCTCGGCTTTGGTACAAGACATCTTCTAATCTAATACTGACCAGATATGAAAATTTAAACAATTCTGTTAGTTGCTTCTGGAAAAATCGCTGCACAAAATCCAGACAGCCACCCAGCTACAGTGACACATAGGGTGACTCAGGTATACCCCCTCCGCTCAGGAACGGGGGAGGGGGAAGAAGAGCCCGGGGTATCTTAAACAAGGAACACGAGGCAGATAACCACTTTGCTTGTTTCCATAGCAAACAAACTTCATGCAGCTGGTAGATCTTAAAAATGATGGGAATCAATTCAGAACTATATGTATGAGATCTAACTTAGAATGCAAGAAATTATGTTATGTTATGTAATATGCTGTATACTTGGTTTAGTGTGAAAGTATCACACAGAATGAGATTCGTTGTATTTTTGTGTACATTTTAGTGTCTGATTCATATGTCTACGGTGAAAATTACCTACGATATATATCGGTTTTAGTGAAGGGTGTCAGTATAAGCCATGTAAACCCTCATTTTGACACGTCTAAATTTTATTTTTGGTGATTTTAAGGGGTGCTGTAATTGCAAACATATCAATTTCTGGGACTAGAAAACAAAATTCGGGGCAATCTATGTCGCTGTGATCCGTGACAGTAAAAGTCACACAATTCTACCTTCACGTTATGATTTTATATGCGTTCAAACACAGCACTTTCTTTACAATGCAAAAAATACGGCCATTTTTCGTCATATTCAAATGTACTTATTTCGGAAGCCAATCAACAAAAAATTCAGATTATTTTGCATTTGCGCTTCTTTTAACGTGTAAATCCGAGTGGTGTATTTGTTTGCTGGCAATTTCTTGAAAAGAAAATTGGGTGGACCTACCAACATGTGCATGGACTATCATACTCACATATGTCTGTTGTCGCGGTGGTCTCAGCCTATGTTGAAGTTATCGAAAATACTGATTCCGGCGTTCAGCGCAGTTGGGTCAGCCGGCTCCAGGGAGGTCAGTCACCTTAACCCTTTTAGCTCCGGATACCTACAGCAGGAGATGGCGGTTTGACCATGATAATTCAAGGGTAGTGCCAGATTAGCTTGGCGCCTTCAGGCGCCAAGCTAATCTGGCACTACCCTTGAATTATCATGGGCAAGCCATCTCCTGCAGCTGGTACATAGTCGTTAGGCAACACCTCCAAAATTGGAGAAATGGGACCTTGGGGCTAAAAGGGTTAATTTATATAGTTGACGTTAGCAATCACTCGGTAATAGTTATAAGCGTCTTCAGTCACTAAATCAGTCTCCTTGGGACTGAGTTAACCTGATGACCGCGGCTAAGATCACGGCGACCATCCCCACCCGGTTGATCAGTGCATCGGTTTTGCGGCCGGTCAGTGCATCAGTAAAGAGACACTGAAATAGGATCGCTGGTTACTTGATCATTGATGATGACCGGCTGCGGGACTGACCCACGTTAGTCAGTCAGTCAATAGCACAGCAGACTTAGTAGGCCTATCCGCTACACTATCGTGATCAACTTGATCATCATGACCGTCCTCGGTAACTATCCGAGGCAGTAATCAGTCAGTTTAGACCTGTGATTTTAACGTGATTCAGGTTCAAACCACCGTGTTTGTTCCAATGTTAAATATGAAAATCAGGCATTTTAACCCATTTTATTCTGATACTGCTTGAAATTTGACTATGGTAGTTCAAGGGTGGTGCCAGAATAGCTTGGCGCCTGAGGCGCCAAGCTATTCTTGCACCACGCGTGAACTAAAATGGATGAACTATCTCCTGATCTATAATGTGGCCATCATAGAACAATAAGCAATTTTGAAAAATCAGACTCCGGCTGTAATGGGTTCACAGCCGGCTCTTCGCCAGACTCAGTAATTAAGTACTGAATACCGAAGGTATGACTATGACAGAGCGCCGGCCCTAAATGAGCTGCCGGCAGTGCAAGCCGGATAGCCACGGCTTCTAGGACTGACCTAACTTGATTACTAAACACAGTCATGTCTGATAGTCACAACTCAGTGCCGGAGTGCAGTGGAAACTTGAAGTGAACTGAACCAACCGAAAACCCTGACCTTTCAGCGCCATCTTTCCTCCATCTATGCCAGTTTTTATCTCTTCCACAAGATTAATAGTGAACTGGTGCCAAAACTTCAGTATAGCGATGCCCTATTCTGATACTCTTTGGTATGTATACTCATATGAGCCTGTGACAAAAGGTCGTTTGTGCCAAAAGTAACAACCAACAGAAATGTCCAAAGTAACATCCAACAGAGATGTCTTAAAACATGGTATGGTTAGTTTTGAAGTACCTCGCATGTGGGCATGTGAAATTAAAGACTTGTGAATGCAGAAACAGATGATTTCCATCAGAGAATAATAAAATTCGCTTAAATCTAGCCCTTTCTAAAAATGTTGGTCATTATGGTGGAGATACGGTGATAAATAAGTCAGTTTTTCTTTTTTATTATTCTCTTTCATAATTGAAACTAATGTTATAACCTGTTCTCTGAGATATAAGTATGAAACATATTTTATTCCTTTTGAAATTAAGTTTTCTTTCACTATCGCTGTTGGTTGTTAGGCTGTGGACATACTCAGTCAATTTAAATCACAACAACAAAAATTTCTCCCGATTACCACTTTTTACCCCCCAAAATTCTTCAAACAGTCATTATCCTTACACGAGATAACAAACATACGAATACAAATATATTTATGTCGCTCAGTTTTTAGAGAAAAAAATGTTTCAGTGTTGTCACACAGGACATACTATTGGACATACACACGAAAATCATCTTAGATTAGTCCATTTTGGTGAAAAGGAAACTATGAGAGAAATGTAAGCATTTCAACAACAATGTCTTCATAGGGGAATCACAAAAAGCACAAATTTCTTGTTGTAGTGTGGGTTTGTTTTTTTTACTAAAAATATGTCGGTTGTTACGCGCACGACGGAGTTTTATCACAGGCTCAAATCATACTAGATGATGTGTCCGGCTCTCTGCCGTAGTACGGCTGACTACAGTCGGCCGTCCGGCGCGGAAGGCCGATCGTCCGGCGCGGAAGGCCGGCGTTTCAGTTGAGTTCTTCAGTCATTCATGTCTCTCATGCTTCGCCGGGCCGGCCGCCGATTGAATCTCACGATGAACAGTGAGGATGTCCGACTCTACTCTTTCTTTCTTTAGTCCAGTCCAGTACACTGTCAGTGTTAATAAAGGAACTGAAATGCTCCAGGCAGTAATGGGTTAACACTGACATTCTACGGGGGACCGAAATTCCCAGAAGTCAATTTGAAGTTGCCCTCTCACTGAGGGAGGACTATATTACACTTCTCAGTAGAGCCGGACAGACTGATCGAGCATGACTGAAAGTGGTGCCAGTATAGCTTACCGCCTATGGGCGCCAAGCTATTCTGACACCATCCTTGAACTATCATGCTGGCTCGATCCATGTCTTGCTGTGGCGTGTCCGAGGGCTGAACTGATGAGTTAACTCATTCAGACCGACGGGCGCAGGTAGTTCAGTCCCAATGATCAGTTTTGGAGGCATCATCTAACGACTATGCACCTGTTGCAGGAGATGAATCGACCATGATAATTCAAGGGTAGTGCCAGATTAGCTTGGCGCCGACAGGCCAAGCTAATTCTGGCACTACCCTTGAATTATCATGGTCGACCCATCTCCTGTCTTCGCGGCCTGTATTACTGGTTCCAGTACAGGTGTTACAACAATGCTGGGCAAAAGGTATAACTTATCAGTTCCACTGTTGTAACGTTGAAATGACTGATCAGAAAATACCTCACTACCGAAGCTGCCACCAAACTTGCTGTCTCTCTCATCTTATCTCGCATCGACTACTGCAACTCTCTCCTTTCCGGCCTCCCTCACTCCACCACTTTCACTCTCCAACGCGTCCAGAACAATGCTGCCCGCCTCGTCCTCAGAAAGAAAAAATCCGACCACATCATCACACCCCTGCTCAAACTCCTTCACTGGCTCCCCATCCCCCAACGCATCCAATACAAAATTCTGTCTCTCTGCTACAAATCCCTGAACAACTGCGCTCCTGCCTATCTCTCCAACTTACTTCACCCCTACACACCTTCCCGCTCCCTCCGCTCTGCCTCCGACCCTCTCCGCCTCCACATTCCTCGCACCAAACTCAACACTTTCGGCCCCCGCTCATTCTCCGTCTACGGTCCATCCACCTGGAACACTCTCCCACTCTCTCTTCGTCAGAAACACTCTCTCTCCTCCTTCCAGTCCGCCCTCAAAACTCACCTCTTTCAACAGTTCTAGCACTATATCACCACACTCCCCACCGCAAGCTGACCGTCGTAATGTATTTCACTATTTGTGGTACGTGAGTCATTGTCTAAAGCGTTCGCATGCGTGCGCGAGTTGTGAGTGCGCGCTTAGAGTTATAATTATTATAAGATAAGCGCATTACAATTACCGTAATTATTATTATTATTACTGTCTCTTCAGTCTGCCGCTCTTCTGCCCATTTGTACGTTGTCCTGAGTTCCTCCGTTTAGTATACGCAAGGGAACTCAGTTCATTTTAGTCAGTCGTGTTCAGTCCTCATTATCAGTTCACGCAGATTGTGATAACTTTAGTGATAAAAGTAGAAGTCCTAGCTGACCGCAACATTTAATGAAACCTTTGTCACCTTTGTGAGTGTTAAAACTCAGTCGAACTTTCCCAGCGGACGGATTTGCCGCCGGCAATGCCCGAGTCAGTACAACCATGACTATTTCAGTTAAAGGCCCCGCCACACTTGCCGGTTGTGCCCCGATTTTGAAGCCGATTCCGATCCGATTGCGATCAGATGACGTCATATATCCGATCCGATCGCAATCGGCTGGGAATCGGGTGTTTAGAAACTGCTCTATTTTTCCGATCCGGATCGGCCCCGATTGTAAGCTTCAACCAATCAGAGCGCGTCTCGCAAAGCACGTCGTTTCAGTTTGCAAATGGCGGAAGATTAGTCAACCACCTTCGTTGCCGATGTTTCGCCCGCCTCAGTCTTCCCGAATATGATGCAAAACTGCTGATAATGCAAGCACATCATCATCACTGTCCAAACTAGCAGCCATTTCGCTGAACAGGTACGACCTTGATCTTCGATTCAAACCGGTCGGCTAAAAAAAATTCGGCGGGAATGTGTGGCCGCAGCGGACACGTTTTTGTTGTCCGGTCCGATCACACTCCGATTCGAAACTGATCGGGAATCGGCCTCAAAATCGGGCATGTGTGGCGGGGCCTTTAGTCCGTGTCAGTACACAATGCATGCAGCTCAGTAAGTTGTTCTGCGGCGCCGGATTCCGCAACGGTTTCAGCAGACGTCGGATCCTCCGTGAGATTGAAATTTTCCTGCTTGGCAACAAAGCACTGTATCTATCGGGTCTTGAATGGCCCTGAAAAATAATGGCCTCATTCAGTTCATACTCCATATGACTGGAAAGGAATATATCGCCGCTTACCAGCACCTATGCCGATTGCATGCATGTTGTCCGCTCGGCTGCCGGCCAGCGCTCACGAGACAACTTGAACGTGAACAGAGCTAGAGACCATACGGCGGTCCGTCCTAGAAACAGTGACAATATATATATATAAGCCTGTTTCTCTAGCACAACACAACCTCCCGGCTATCACGCACTTCGGTTCAGTCATTCTGTTCAGATCGAAGCATCGGGTGTCGCGTTTGTTCACACCCGGCTATTGCCGAAGAGAGGCATCAATGCCAGCTCAGTATATCTCTGCAAGAGGCATAGATTCTCATGAGCCGCGCCTGCGATTGCACTGAGGCGCTCATGAGAATATATGCCTCTTGCTATTACATAATTTTTTTCTTACATCATTTCTGCCCCTTACGCCGAGGAAGCCATCGAGGTTAAGACTGACGTGTCGCGTCACAGCTGACACAGACGGCTCATGTTCTTGTTTGTGATTAGGTCAGCTGGCGAATTTCTCGCAATTTCGTGAAAAACTGTTTCAGTGACCCAACTGACCTGGCCGATCATCGACGTGGGATTAACCGTATAAACAGGACGAGTGACCGAATTACGTGGTTGATATATGACTTTTGTGCACCTGCATGGCAGTAGCATGTTTGTGTGCCAGTGGGTAAGTCACCGAGCCGCTGTGTAGGCCGCCGTTTGACATCGGAGCGCACAATTTTTCCCCCAAATATCTCCGCAAAGAAATAGTTTTCGGTACCACTTTAAGAACAAATAATATCTAGTGCCAAATGACCTAATACGGAATATCTTTTACTGAACTGCTATGATTTGTCGATTTTTGCTGTACAGGCGTAAACATTCGGTGAAAAGACAAGAACAAGCCATTTTCAATACCCTAAATAGAGCCCCGGCAGATTTTATTATCGAGGTCAAGCATGCAGACTTCGTGTATGCCTGCGCTGTTTCAGATCTGAAAATTTTTGCCAATTCACGTAAAATTGGATCTTTCTTATAGTTCAACTTATTGTATCTGGGGCACATTTAGGGATGTAAAATCAAGCATTTCACGAAAAGATTCCGAAATTTTACGACTGTACAGCAAAACTGACACATTGTTCGATTTTCTTAAAGTAAATCGTATTACGTCAACTGTCACTGGATGATATTTGTTCTAAGATTGATATAGAAAAGTGCTTAGTCTTTGTGGAGATATTTGCGAAAAACGTTGTGCGCTCCGATGTCAAACGACCTAGAGTAAAGAAATTTAAAGGTCTGCAATTATAACAAAAAGCATCAATAGAGTTACACACAAAAAATCAGTCTCATTGTGCAGTAGCACAGTACACTCTGTTCAAGTTACACAGTGCAAAGTTGGTAGAAACACAGCAAAACCGTGCCTAATGCGTGCCCCACTTCCTGTCGCCGTCCGTGCGCTCTATTGTCAACCTATCCGTGCAGCTCAGTATCTATGCCTTTACTGTTTGGTTGATTGTACATTGCTTAACGTCCCGACAGCAACAAGGCTTTCTCAGGACGTGCCTGCACTGCTTGTGAAAAAAAAACCAAAACAGAACATTGAATGTATGTCGCCAGCCGGTCAAATACGTTAAATAAACCTAACACATGGGGCCTAAATAAAGCTAAGACCATTTAGCAACACACATCCAATATCAAGAGCTACAGGCAGTGCAGACAGTAGGGAGAGTTTTAAAAAGGCAAATACAGGTGAATGGACAAAGGGTAGACAGAAACACATGCCCCAGAATAGAGAGAAAAACCCACCCTGTGGGGCTGACCAGGGTGACCCTGGGAACTAAAAAATACCTAACCCCACCCAAGTCCCCCAGGGCAGACCCGGGTGGGGCTTTACTGTTTGGCTCAGCCATGAGTGGCCTGTAGAATGGAGAATAGACAGAATACCACGTGCGGTATTTTCACCAGTTATTTCTCCAAAATGCCTCTGCCAGCTTTTACAATTGATGAAATTGCATTTTTGTGCAAGAAAATACAGCGGCAGAGGAAACGTTTGGTTGAAAGTGCAGAAGCCTACTCAAAACTTGAAAAACGTGCCCTGCATTCGTGGCTGTCATCTGCTACAGACTAGTCCAAAGCCGTGAAAACAGAGCACGTTTTTCTCAGATAGGCTCCTGTACATTCAGCGGAACGTTTCTTCTGCTGCATTAAAAAAATATATATATATATATAACTTCAAATATAACTTCATCAATTTTAAAAGCTGACAGATGTATTTTGGTGAAAATATCATGCGTGGTATCCTGTCTATTTTACAAGCCCATCATGTGAGCCTGTGATAAAGGTTTGAGCGGCGTGCCCCACTTCCTGTCGCCGTGCCGTGCGCACTACTGTCAACCTATCCGTGCAGATCAGACCTTTACAGTATCTATGCCTTTACTGTTAGGCTCAGCCACTGCAGTGGCCTGTAGAATGGAGAATAGACAGAATACCACTGACGTGCGGTATTTTCACCAGTAATTTCTCCAAAATGCCTCCGACAGATTTTACAATTGATGAAGTTGCATTTTTGTGCAAGAAAATACAGCGGCAGAGGAAACGTTTGGTTGAAAGTGCAGAAGCCTACTCAAGACTTGATAAACAACGTGCCCTGCATTCGTGGCTGTCATCTGCTACAGACTAGTCCAAAGCCGTGAACACACGTTTTTCTCAGATAGGCTCCTGTACTTTCAGCCGAACGTTTCTTCTGCTGCATTTAAAATATATATATATATATATATATATATATATATATATATATATATATATATATATATATATATATATATATATATATATATATATATATATATATATATATATATATATATATATATATATATATATATATATATATATATATATATATATATAACTTCATCAATTGTAAAAGCTGACAGATGTATTTTGGTGAAAATATCATGCGTGGTATCCTGTCTATTTTACAAGCCCATCATGTGAGCCTGTGATAAAGGTTTGAGCTGCGCACGGACGGCGGCAGGAAGTGGGGCACGCATTAGGCACGGTTTTGTTGTGGGTCACGGACTACAGTGCCGTTTCCGTACTGTCCAGTCTCTTAGCCTTTAAGGCCCCGCTACACGAGCCCGGTTTTGAGGCCGATTCCCGATCAGTTTTCGAATCGGTAGGTCATCGGGCCGGACTAAAAAACGTGTGTACTGCCACACGGACATTTCCCGACTTGTTTAGCCGACCGGTTTGAACCGAAGATCAAAGTCGTACCTGTTCTGCAAAATGACTGCTAGTCAGTTTTGACAGTGATGATGATGTGCTTGCATTATTAGCAGTTTTGCATCATATTCGGGAAGAGGCGTGCGAAACATCAGCGGCAACGGCGGTGGTACTGATCACAACAGGCGTGTCAGTTCGGCCATTTGCAAATCGTGCTGAAACGACATGCTTTGCGAGACGCGCTCTGATTGAAGCTTACGATCGGGACCGAATCGGATCGGGAAAATAGAGCAGGTTCTAGTTACCCGTTTCCCAGCCGATTGGGACCGGATCGGATAATTGACGTCATCCGATCGCAAACGGATCGGAATCCCGACCGGCCCGTGTGGCGGGGCCTTTCAGTCAGTCCCAGTCATCCCCTAATTTTTCAATTCCCTAAAAAAAAAAAAACACTACCGCCCACCAGCTGCACATTTGCCATGCACAAAATACAAAACAAAACAAAACAAAAAAACCAGCACATCACCCGTCTCATTTCTTGGCTATGAAACTGGTTCCTTACCAACCCCACACCCAAGCACAGCTGAAATCAGCGCCGTGTTCCTCAAATCATTACGTCAACAACAACTCAACATAGGCCCACAATTCTCCGTTGGATGAGCTCAGGATGGTATGAATCAAAGCACCAAACATGTCTCCTCTCATCTAACCGGACATTTCCAGCAAATTCCAACATTCAGCCCAACTACAAATTTTTAAACAAGGCAAAAATTATTTTTAAAAACACCGGTCCTTGCACTGCTGGCCAAATTTGACTATGTAATATGACCTGTGTTTCTACCAACTAGGCGACTTTTGTAACTTGTACAGTCTACTGTGCTACTGCACAGTGAGACTGATTTTTTTTAAAAACCCTTTTGGATGCTTTTTGTTATAATTGCGGACCTGTAAGAGGATGAGACATTAGTAAGTCAGTGTCAGGTGGGTGTGTGGGAGGGGGTGGGGGGTGGGTGCGGGCCGGGTTGAGGAAAGTGCAGGCGAGATGAGAAGACAGTACTGATTAAGCGCTTGTCACTAGTGCACTTCGTGATACTATTTTTAAATTATACATGATATATTCCAGTTTTCGACCCCCCCCCCCCTCACCCCCCCCCCCCTTTTTCACCCTAGTCGGCAACAGATAAATTCCTCCGAGTCTGAGAAATCGAATCATGTTCCAAGTCAGTAAATGAGGCCAGATCTGAATCAGCAAGAGGAATAGATTCTCATGAGCCCCTGCGGCCGCACGGGCTCATGAGAATCTATGCCTCGTGTAGACGGAAGATTTTGACTGTATATAGATGAAGTGGCGCTTTAGATCACAAGACGTACAGGCCAGTGGCCGTTCTGTATGAGCAGACGTACACCACGTGTTCTGCAGTTGTCCGGGTCATTTGTATGACTGTAATTCAGGACGGTAATGCACTGTTTACTCGGTAATTTGGGCAAAGGTCATGATGTCAGCTTTCTTCTGGCGTGTGTGTGTGTGTGTGCGCGCGTAATAGCTCGTCTCCAACTCGCTGAGAGAAACCACTTTTAAATCTGCCGTGTCACAAGGCAGATTTTTAAGGTAACACTGATTTCTTTTCAAATAGAATTGATAGGCACAGAAACACACACTGCCAACACACACAGAGACACTGAAACACACACGCGCAGACAAACGATTAACAAATAAAATGCTGAGTATTCACATTGTTTTAATGCACGATGAGGGTGAATGTTATGGAGCGGATGTGACGGTAAGAAAAACCACAATGATTGCGTCCAGAGCAATAACGATTCACGCACTGTACAAACACTGTACTGTGTACACAACATCAACAAATCCCATTAGCCCAACAAAACTCAAGATCAAGCCAAATCAAACTAACAAACAACACTGAGTCTGCTCTAACACCCAAATAGTTCTTTACACCATCAACTTGTCTTTCAGTGCTCTGCAACAGACATAAATTCTCTAGGGGTTCAAGAGAATATATGCTTTTTCCTGGCTGATATCTGAACGGTTTACATGTCGGTTTGAGGACTCAGTAGGGTTCAAGTTCAGGACTGAAATTTTACTGGTTCAGAATTTCACCACAACTCAGACACTCGCTCTATACAGCAGAAAATGTGTTGAGCAACCACCTTCTTAACCCATTAGGCCCCAACGCCCTACAGCAGGAGATGGATCAACCAACATAATTTAAGCAGACATGAGACCAGGTCGAGATCAAATCCTAGGAAAGCAAAGAGTTCAGGACTCGCAACTTGCCACCATAACTCAAAAACTTTTCTCAACGAATTTGCACTGATCTAAAAAAAAAAAAAAAAAAAAAAAATAACCAAAATGCAGGGAAAAATTTGTATTCCGAAAAAAAATTCGGAAAAGTCCCATGTCTGTTTAAGGGTAGTGCCAGATTAGCTTGGCGCCTTCAGGCACCAAGCTAACCTGGCACTACCCTTGAATAATATTGGTCGATCCAGATCCAGTCCTCCTGGCATAACTGGTGTACGTCATCATTCCTTGGGTGAGCTAGCACACCTCCAAAAATGCTGGGGGAAATAGTGTGGCTAGTGGGCATGCTGGGGTTGACAACGGGTTTAAAAGACAGATGCTCTCTCAAGACAAGTCTTGAAAGGCAGGAAGTGTCACCTGTCATTTAAAGACCATCATTTTGGCGGCTACAGGTGTCTTTAATGACAGGTGACCTCTCATATGGTCGGTCGCTCGAAACAGGACCTGGTGTGCTCCTCAAAGTAATTTCACACAGTAAAATAGTTAATTGTGTGCGCTGGAAAGTAAGCTGTAAGGTCCAGTCACAGACCAGCACAGAATTGTAGAATAAGTGGCGCTCACTAAGTGACTGGTCACTATATTAATCTGCTCCACGCAGGACACATTCCTGACATACGATACACACCCGTTTGGGAAATCTACAGCAGAACCTGTTTTGAGTAACTACTTTGTTTACAAGGAAAAAAATGGTCTTAAAAGATAGATGATCTCTCAAGAGAAGTCTTCAAGTGCAAAAAATGTCACCTGTCATTAAAGAAAATCATTTAGATGGCTACAACCGCCTAAACGATGGTCCTGTAATGAAAAGTATCTCTCATAAGGGCGGCCATTCAAACGGCTTCTGCTAGAGGCATGATCCTCTTAACCCTTGCTCAAATCAAATTTAGTCTTAACCCTTAGTGTGTCGGTAGCAGCTTTTGTCGCAATGATTCCTGCACGCAAAGGGTTAACCCCCTTGCACATGCAGACAGGTGCACTGTTCATGTAAACACTGCCAGTGGCTGCGTACACAAAGAGGTTAAACGTGTCTGTCTTGTGCAAAGTCTAACTGGTGATTCATTACAGGCTGACTTTACATCTAAGTTGTCATTGCAACCCCCCCCAAAATGGTTCAAAGATTGTAGATAAATAAGCCTTTTCCACCACCGCAAGCACATGAAGCAAGTGAAAGAATTGCCATATAATTCAGCAGTGAAGTGAAATGAAAATAAGCAATAATTTCTAGCACAAATGATTCAAAACACCTTACAAATCCTTACAGGCGAGATAAGCTTTTCATTCCCAAAGTTCAACCCCACAAAATACTTCGCCATTTTCTTGAAACGCCTTCAAAGCAGTATTCAAAGTCTAAAAAAACTATAGATGTAGAACCACACACACGTTGTTATTTTTACTTGTCTGTACTATCAAGCTGTATCACAGCTTTGTGCAAGAATGCCAAGACGTTCTAACAAATGATACTGAAGGCTAGCTTTGTCTATACTGTGCAGTATCTTAGGTTCTAATCTCTCATCCGCAGACCTAATCCCCTCAAGAGACTTGGCTAGAGGGAGGTAAGCAAACAAGCGGTCTGGTACACTTTTTTTTTTAATCCTGTTGTACAGTTCATGTCTTGTTCTACATACTGATGGATCTAAATAAGAATGTCGCCGTCGTGACATTGAAGCTAAACCATGCACCCCTAAGTGAACCGTGCATCCTCATGTGAACTGCCCTACAGATTCAATTCCAACCTCAAATTCACATAAACAAGGAAGTATTTTAAACAAATAACCTTGTAACCTCAAATCTGTTAAACAGGTGGTATGAATCAAATGGGAAACCCAAGTCAGTCCATTAGTACATGTACTTCTGTTTGCAAGAGGCACAGCTATACCCACCGACAGCTGATGAAAATCTACACCTCTTGCTGGCAGAGACTGGCCCATTCAATCTTCACACGGAGTTTCAGTATCAATGCCTTGACTGCTACCGATGATACCGATCTGCGATTTCATCAGTAGCAATCAAAGGATTAACCACTTCAATGTCACTGTACCTAGATCGTACATCTGACATCTGTGCCAATTAAACGCGAAAGAGTTTGTATGAACAGTGTATGCAAAGTGGTTTTAGCAAGTGGCATAGATCCTCATAAGCCCTGACAATTGCGGGGGCTCATGAGGATCTATACCTCTTGCTGTAGTTTTGTAGTCCTTTTTTTCTCGGCAGTGAAGGGGTTAATGCTACAGCAGTGAGCACCCATACAACTGCTGGTCTATGATTCTGGACCTTAGGGACCAGCACAAATACACATCACTTCCTGACCACACACACACGCACACCTCATCTTAGATGAAAACAAAAAACATAAGAAATGGAATGTGAAGCTACATCCGAGTCAGCGAGAAGAAAAACACAAGATCAGCACTACAATGATGTAAGAAATATCACCTTCTCTGCAAGATACTAATATGAACACTATAAGTTAGCAGACAACAATACATGTAAATGTGAAATGCATACAAAGCAGGCTGCTCTCCTCTGGTGTATAGACATCCATTGTCACTGCACACTTCCACTCCAAAAATAGAAACTAGAAAATCGGCCAGAGTTTAGAAAAGAAACAAACTGACATCAAATTTCTTTGAAGAAGGAGTAACGACCCAATCATCACCAAATCAAGCTTAATTTATTTGAGACGTGCCGCCTCCGGATACGCGGCATATGCCGCGTATCCGGAGGCGGCACGTCTCAAATGAGTTAACCTTCTTGTACATATAGCCACTGTTACTAAAGACTACCAATTGCTGCATGCATTAGAGGTTAATCAATCCACTTTATGATTTGGGGCAACATACTGTCATCAAAGCAAAGATAATTCTAATGTATCTGCTATGCAACAAAACACAGACACAAAGATTCATCAAGAGAACAGAGCATGTTGGCGTAGAACACCAAGACAAGTAACAAGCAACTTTCTAAGCACCCATGTACACACGCACACACAAAAGTGCATGCACACTAACACAAACACACTTTCTCTCTCTCACCCCCCCCCCCACCTCCCCACCCCCCCTAAAAAAAAAAAAAAAAAAAAAAAAAAAAAAAAAAAAAAATCAAACAAAAGTACGTATTTACAGCTGAAGAAGAAAATCCACACTACCAACAGTGCTAAAATTACATGTTGAGCAACCATACTGGCACCTTACGTGCACAACAAAACACAGGTCTACAAGTAACAGAACTTTGTAACAACTGCCCTATACAACATTCAAAAACATGGACACTACCATATTGCGGAAAACTCCTGATGGAGGCAATGATCCTCACAAGCCCCTGCAGACTGAGAGGACCTGTATCTTGTAGGTTTTAATTACATCTGTGTTCCGACGGAGGGTTCACTGAGATTGGGAATTTAATCTATGTGTTACAATTTTATTCCATTCCAGTAAGCAAAAGGTCACCGGACCAATGTCAGCCACTGTCGACCTGCTGACATCTGCCTGAAGACGTTTTGCACACTGGGACGATACCATCATTCTCTCAAATATAGTCAACAAAATGAAGACATGTACATGTTAATTCATATCACCCACAACAGTAATTATTTACACGAGATAACAAGTACAGATAAATTCACACATTTTTCCCCCTCCCTAAAGCATGTTCTTAATTAAACGAACTTTAGTTCGCAAACTCTGACGAACTACAGTTGACGATCTCGGACGAACCAGGTTGGTTCTTAATTGGACGATCTAAAGATACGTCGAACCTAGTTCAAAGTAGTTCATGAACCTCGGCAAACCATAGTTCGCTGTCGGAAAAGGTTCGCTCAACCTGCTGAGCAAACAAAGGCGAACCTTTTCTCTGATTGGTCAAAACTTTTACCCTCTTCTGCGTTGGAGATAAGAAGACAGTCACCGATACAAACAAATATGGCGGACGGCGATATTTCACTCGTGTGAAGAACAAGACCTATTTTTATTGATTTGTGGGAGGCGCAACGCTGTTTGTGGGGTCGCTACTGCAAGAAGTACAAAAACAAACATCGTTCAAATCGCGAAGCGGCATAGCGGCAGCCATTTTGAACACCTTCGCAGACAGTAAGTATGCCGAATCAAGCACTTCAGTTAAGAAAGAGAACCATGGCAAACCTGGTTTGCTGAAGCTCGCCTAGGTTCGTTCAACCTCAATTAAGAAACAAACCAAAAGATCACCGATCTTCTCCGATCTAGGTTTGCCGATCAATAGTTCGTCTAATTAAGAACAGCTCTAAGAATGACCACAACACTCATTTGTATCTCCGTCTGTGTGTGGCACACAACATAAAGCACCATTTGACATGTAACATGCTAAACAAATTTTGAAATTCAAGGTATATGAGATATCTGTTCTGGTCTGTGATTTTGGACCTTACAGCTCTAGGCACTAAGGTATAAAATCGCATACCAGCACATATTCTATTTCCTTTTTCTTTTTTTTAACCCAGTGAACCTCATGGCCACGTTTCTCAAACTTTGTACCAGTTGCAGGAGTAGGGCTGACCATGATAATTCAAGGTTAGTGCTAGATTAGCTTGGCGCCTTTAGGCGCCAAGCTAATCTGGCAATACCCTTGAATTATCATGGTCAGTCCATCTCCTGCTGCATGGCATTGGGGTAAAATGGGTTAAATAACAATCCCAATAAGCTCTGAAATAGACAATCTGGCAAAATGACACATATCTGACAGTGATGATGAACCACAACAGCCAGATTACAAAATTCCTGTAACAGTATCATTTGTATATACAGGCCTACAACTGGACAATCAAACAGTCTTTCGCATGCACTGCTCCTCAGCTGAGCATGCAAAAGCATCTCTATCCTGCCTCCCTGAAGTTCATCTGATGTAGGAATAATTTCAACATTAGACCACGGCAGAAGGAGGCACAGCATTGGACACATTTCAAGTTCTGTTATCATTTTTCTTTTTGTTAACCCATTGAGCCCCAAGACTGCAATTCTGAACTTTCTGACCTGGGGTGGGGGGCAACTATGACCATGCATCGGTTGCAGGATATGGATCGACCATGATAATTCAAGGGTAGTGCCAGATAAGCTTGGCGCCTGATGGCACCAAGCTAATCAGGCACTACCCTTGAATTATAATGCTCAATCGACCTCCTGCTGTAGGGTGCTGGGGCTAAATGGGTTAATCAATAGTGAGCATGCCAAAGATGAGACTCTTTCTGTGAGTTTCCATTTTATAATGATTTTTCAGTAATGAAGGAGAAAAATCTAGTTGGCAAATTGACAACGTCTCTTTCTATTTCCTCAAAACTGATCAATGAGCATTATGCACATGTACACACACACACACACACACACACACACACACACACACACACACACACACACACACACACACACACACAGACATGAAGGAAGAGAGAAACGGTAAGATGACAATCTATATCATCGACAAAGTATTGCTACAATTCACTTTGGACTTGAAGCCAAGACTAGGGAGCAAGAAAAAGCCATTAACTACAGAAATTGGAAACGCCCCTACATATGTACATTTGTACAACTCCAGGCCAAGACCTGTCAAAATACTGGTCACTGAAAAATGTGCACGGAAAATCCAAAATGTTTATTGGAACTATAATGCAAGCGTAGGTAATAAAATTATGGGGAAAATGCATGACTGAGCAGCTGAAATTCAATTCTATGTGCAATGAGTGCAAAAAAGCACGACATAACTTAGTACAGGCCCTCAGTGCCTGCAAGCAGTCACCGTAGCTTGTTCAGGTTTTCTTGTGTGTAGCTAACCCTTTTAGCCTCAGATCCCTACAGCAGAAGATGGCTTGACCATGATAATTCAAGGATAGTGCCAGATTAGCTTGGCACCTTCTGGCGCCAAGCTAATCTGGCACTACCCTTTAATTATCATGGTCAAGCCACCTCCTGCAACTGGTACATAGTCATTAGGTAACACCTCCAAATTTGAGATGGGTGCTTGGGGCTAAAAGAGCTATGCATGATTTACCAAACATCAAAGCTCCCACTGTGCAAAAGGTCACTGGGCTGATGTTGGCTGCTGTTGGCCCATGCGGTCAAAATACACAAACCAGCAAACATACTTGTCTCCCTGGATTTTCTCTTGATTTGTGCTAGCAAATCAAGGGAGACAACCAGGATGACTATCGATTTAACATTGTGAAAACCTATCTACTGCAACATAAGCCAATCAACAGACAAAGTGTAATACTTCTGTTCTGTCTACGGCTTGTCGATCACAAATTAAAAAAACAAAAAAAAAAAACAAGACAAATTAATTAAAATAATGAAACATGTTCATGGGTGAAAAACACCTTGCATTCCTTTGCCATCAATCACAGATGTTTTTCAACAACACAAAATGCACTGTCCACTGTGAAATATCAAAATAAGATATATCAGATACATTTTTTAAAGTTCTGCAAGTATTCCTGCTTACAGACAAAGAAAGCACCACCATTGTTCATCAGAATGTATTAACCAATTACATCCTCAGGCTGATTTCATTTAATTTGTTATTGTCCTGTGAAGGCTACATTGCAGATGAGATAGATCGACCATTTTACTATTTTTATTTCAAGGGTGGTGCCAGAACAGCTTAGAGCCTCAGGCACCAAGCTATTCTGGCACCACCTTTGAACTACCATAGTCAAATTTCAAGCTGTAGTGTATCAGGATGAAAAGGGTTAATTATAATATAAAATCGTAAAAATACTAAAAAGTATGAATGTCAAACCTTCAACTTTGAGTCAACACATTTCGGCTTCTTGGCCTAATTCTGGTGCCCAAATTCCATAAGCAAAGGTGCTAAAATGGGGAAAGGGGTTTTGGGTTGACCCCTTCACTACCGAGGAAAGGTGAACCCAGCCCAACTGCAAGAGACAGAACTTCCTGAGGACTGCAGTTGCAGGGGCTCATGAGGAACTATACCTCCTGCTGATACCCATGTGTACCCACTTTGATGACTGGGCTTCTTTGATGAAGTTACAATGATTTCAAAATTGCAATCTGCGTCCACTTGCAGCAAAACATAATAGGAGAGCGTCTTCAGGCCCACGCCCAACGGCTGCAGTGGGCCCGCCCACGGGCCCACTGCAGCCATTGTGGGCCCGAAATCCTCTGCTTACTGGGGTTAAATTGAAGAAAAACAAGGTACAAGTTCACAGTGGAAAGGTGTAAGTTATGTGTGCAACCTACTCAAGACTGTAATTCACCTACACAAGACTATCTGCATCCGTTTGTGCTAAATATTTCAGTAAATCTCATGCAGGATTTGCCAACACAGTACCGTGTGGTGTGATTCTGAAGCAAGACTCTCACAGGCATGGCAAACTGAACACTGGTAGGAGGTAATGGCCAATATGAGGGTTACTGATACATTAGTGCGGACTGAACCTTCCTCCTTTTTGTAAATAAATGCGTGTAACAACTGTTCTATTGGAACATTAGTCTGTCCAAAGTCGCCACCACTTTTGCTTCTGTACAATTGCTTTGTCAGTCCTTCAGCCAGCTCCTACCACCTGCAAGAGGTGTGGTGGATTGTCGTAAGCCATTGCAACTGCAGGGACTCTTGACAATCCATGACTCTTGGTGGCAGATTCCTGCTGCGTTTTACATGCAATATAGTCCACAGGTTCAAAAAGGCATCTGCATTAAGTCTACAACCATGGCTGAAGCACAGAAGAAGTCTACAATGCGTCTGAACACTGCACATGCAAAAAAGTCTAAATCTCCAGTTCACTAAACACACGTCGACACCACTGGATGTTATTTTGCCGAGGTTTGTCATCTGCCTGCAGGCGCCGGACTTCAGCTGGCGACAACTTCTCTTCAAATGCCATGCCATACTCACGATCAAATGCATCTGAAACACATGCAGAAGATTTAAACCTTCACAAGAGAGAAAAACCTTTCCATGAGCAATAGGCACAAAGCTTGCACCTAATATAAATGTACGTAACATCTGATCTGCCTAATAGCGAGACTTCGGCATCACCTTCACTGCACTGTCATGGTGCTCTGGCAAATACAGATTGGTGAAACATAACTGAGTCTTGAGATAGCACATTTATATCATGAAAACATTTTTAAATAATCCTCATTATGTAGAAAGAAAGCAATAATTAATCTGACTTTGTGACTTTTGCGACAGGTCACTAATAATAATAAAAATAAAGGTAATTTGTATAGCGCCTAATCACCAAGGTGCTCTAGGCGCATTACAATCACAATAATGAAACACAAAGCAAAATACAAAAACAAGCACATACAACAATAAAAATACATTGATTTACAAGGAACAGAAAACTCTCTCTCTCACACACACACACACACACACACACACACACAATGATGAGCAGGCAGACAAAATGGTCTTTACGTATATGCAACAGAGAAAAGGTATATTTTAAGCTTGAATTTGAAAATGGAAAGAGATGATGAGTGACGCACATCAGCTGGGAGAGCGTTCCATGTAATGGGACCAAAATACGAAAATGCACGATGACCTTGAGTGACCTTATTACGTCTAGGGATACGGAAAACACGAGTGACTGAAGCAGAGCGTAGTGAGCGGGATGGTGTATACAGCTGGACAAGATCAGAGAAGTAAGGAGGGGCAGAACTGAAATATCGGTCCGCGAGCGATAGGCTAACATGTCTGAAGCGTACAGCTAAGTAGAAACGACTGATTGTGATTGGGCCACGTAGTGGGTGCCCAGATGGACTGGGACGGGAGGCTACTCTCGGCCCTAGTTAGGGTTCCCCGAGTGCCTCCCGGGTCGTGAAGGAACAAAAGTTCTTAGGCTAAAATTGGGTAAGTAGTTGACACTTCCAGACAGTAATGTCATCGGTAATGTTTATGAGGAAACAACCATGTTTTCTCAAAATGTTTGCATTTTTCACACTGTCAACCTCACATAACCTTTGACCTTTGCAAGGAGTAAACCACATGAGTATACACAGAAAGGTCTTATCATCAGCTACCTTTCTGCCAAATATGCTTGAAAGGTTTTGCATAAATGCTGGACATGGGAAAAAAACATTCTACAAAAAAAATAGACATTTTTTCACATCATTCACATCTCGTGGTATGGGACGGCAGCTGCAAACAGTATTTCAGGAACAATGTTTCTTGAAAAATGGCTTTTTGTTACCTATTTTCTAGTTGTGAAAGAAATTTCAGAAAATTAACTTTTTAAAAAAAATCAAAATATTGACATTTTTTTTACATATTTCTTGATCTTTTGTGACCCTTGACATTTCCAAGGGATGATCAAAATTGGTATGCGCAGGAAGGTCTTACCATCAGGCATCTTTATACCAAGTTTGGGTTTGAAGTTGTGAATAGTATTTGAGATCATATTTTGTCAACATATGGCTACTTTTGACATACTTCCTGATTACCTATGACCTTGGCCTTTCAGACAGGTCACTGAAATTGGTATGTTAGAAAGGTCTTGCCATAAAGTATCCTTGGGCCAAGTTTGAAGACTGTGGCTTGAATAATCGCCATTAAAAGTTTACCATCGACAACTGACAACGAACAGACGTATATGTCGAATACACACTCAAATTCGTACATGAGCCCAAAAAATTACTTAAGCAGACGTGATTGAGAAACTGCAGAGATTAACTGACTTTATTTTCCAAGGAAAGAAGTTTTAGGCGCGCAGGTCCATCATTACAAACCTGTCCTTGCTATAACTAATGTACATAATCAAGACAACAACATACGAAACAGCATATTTAACGTGAAGAAGAAAATGCACGCGCGCATGCGCACACGCGCACAAACACACACATATGTATATCTATGGGTTGTATACACATACACAACAACTGACCGTTAAATGAGTAAAATGAAGTACGTCAAGGTCTCAAGAATAATTTGTAGAGAGCATTTCTAAATGCCTTATGAGATTTAAGATATTTTACTTTTGTTAATAATGAGTTCCATAAGGATGCACCCGAAAAAGAAAAGCTAGTCTTAAATAGATCAATTCTAGGGCGAGTCACGACAAGATTGTTCCTCTGGTTTATGTAGCATGTTTGCGAATGTCAGCACATTGTAAGAGCATGTTTGCGAATGTCGGCACATTTGTAAGTAAATTGTGGAGATTTGCAATCGACGATTTTGTGCATCAGCATCGCTTTATTGACGAAGAGCTGCTTTTGCAATGGCAACATGTTTAGTTGGACAAGCTTTTCGTCCGTGGTCAAATCTGAACAATCAGTTATTTGGGTTTAACGCCGAGCAGGCAACCAAGGCCATCTCACGGCGGGAAGGGTAAAAATCTGGCCAGCCAGACTAAAAGAAAGGTCTTAAGACATGATGTAAATATACCTTAAAAATATGTCAGGCTAAAATGTCGCACAGGTCTTTAAAGAAAACGCCAACAGACTCTCAAAAAGGTCAAAATAATAGAAACATCATAGTCTATAAATGCTCAAATCTTATTAAAAATATGGCACTCTCTCAGAAAACTGAAGATCTTGTACGGAACAAAACTTTCAAGGAGTCTGCTGTGACATGTTTATATCTTGTGTCGATTAGATCAGCACAAGACAGCAAAAAGTGTCGAACAGAGTACTGCTCGTCGCAGGCATAACACCATGGACGCTCCTCCTGTTTTAGTAAATAAGAGTGCGTAACATACGTGTGCCCGATGTGGAGCCAAGCAAAGGCCATCTCACGGCGGGAAGGGTAAAAATCTGGTCAGCCAGACTAAAAGAAAGGTTTTAAGACATGATGTAAATATACCTTAAAAATATGTCAGGCTAAAATGTCGCACAGGTCTTTAAAGAAAACGTCGAAAGACTCTCAAAAAGGTCAAAATAATAGAAACATCATAATCTATAAACGCTCAAATCTTATTAAAAATATGGCACTCTCTCAGAAAACTGAAGATCTTGTCCGGGGGCACATCCCGGAACAAAACCTTCAAGGAGTCTGCCGTGAAATGTTTATACCTTGTGTCGATTAGATCAGCACAAGACAACAAAAAGTGTTGAACAGAGTACTGCTCGTTACAGGCATAACACCATGGACGCTCCTCCTGTTTAAGTAAGTAAGAGTGCGTAACATACGTGTGGCCGATGTGGAGCCGAGCCAGGACAGTCTCCTCACGGCGGCTGCCGCAGCGATAAGGTAGACCATCGGACAACTTAGGAAGGGCTTCATGCAGCTTGTTAGCTTCCTCTTTGTCCCACTCGGACTGCCACTCACGGGCTATGTACGCACTAGCCACATGTCTCTCTTGGCTTGACTTCGCGAACGAAGATTCTATAGGGCTTGCCCACGTCGTCTGCAGGCATTTTCGTGGCTGCGGAGGCCAATCCGGGACAGGCAGGTTCGACCGCAGTGGCTGCAGGGGAAGGTCTGGTCAGGGTTCTGAGTTACGACAGCTCTGTTTTTTCTTCTGAGCCGCTTGTCTTTAAGGTTAGCTCTGCGAGAGTCCTCAAAGGAGACGGCTGCCTTGTGAATGGTGGAGCGCCAGGTGTCACGGTCCGCAGCAAGCGAAGACCATTGGCGGTGGTCGATTTGGCAGGCACTAAGTGACTTCTTGAGACCGTCTTTGTATCTCTTCTTTGGTGCCCCTCTGTCTCGGTGTCCAGTGGCGAGCTCGCCGAACAGAGTGATCTTGGGTAGGCGATGATCCTCCATCCTGGAGACGTGCCCCGCCCAGCGAAGCTGTGTCCGCAGCAGCAACGCCTCGATGCTCACAGTTTCCGCCTGTTCAAGGACCTCGACGTTGGTGACATAGTCACTCCAGTGAATGCTGAGGATGGTACGCAGGCAGCGCTGGTGAAAGCGTTCGAGGAGTCGTAGTTGGCTGCGGTAGAGGGCCCAGGACTCGGAACCGTACAGCAGGGTGGTGAGGACGACAGCTCTGTACACGCTGATCTTGGTGCCTTTTTTCAGCTGTTGATTGTGCCACACCCGCTTGAATAGTCGCCCGAAAGCACTGTTCGCTTTTGCCAGCCTGTTGTCCAGCTCCTTGTCCAGCTTGGCGTCTGACGTGATGATGCAGCCAAGGTAGGTAAACTGGTGTACAGACTTCAGTTCGGACTCGCCGATGGTGATGTGGGGAGGGCGATGCTCTTCCTTGGGTGCCGGCTGATGAAGGACCTCTGTCTTTTTCAGACTGATCTCAAGTCCAAAGAGCTGGGCGGCATCTGCGAAGCAGGACGTAATGCGCTGCAAGGCTCTCTCTGTGTGTGCAACGAGGGCAGCGTCATCAGCAAAGAGCAGCTCACGAATCAGTTGGTCTAGGGTTTTCGTGTGGGCCTGCAGTCGTCTGAGGTTGAACAGGCTGCCATCGAGACGATACCTGATGTACACTGCGTCGTCATCGTCGAGGTCCACTGTGGCCTGCTTCAACATCATGCTGAAGAAGATGGTGAAGAGGGTCGGTGCCAGCACGCAGCCTTGCTTCACGCCGTTGCGAATGGGGAATGGTTCTGAGAGGTCACTGTTTAGTCTGACCTGGCCTTGCTGGTCCTCATGGAGCTGGACGATCATGTTGAGGAACTTTGGGGGACAGCCTAGTCGCTCCAGGATCTGCCACATACCTTGCCTGCTCACAGTGTCAAACGCTTTTGTTAGGTCGACAAACGTTACGTACAGCCCTTTGTTCTGCTCGCGGCACTTCTCCTGAAGCTGTCTCAGCACAAAGACCATGTCGGTGGTACTCCTGTTGGCTCTGAAACCACACTGGCCCTCTGGGAGGTGGTCTTCAGCGATGGCAGGTACCAGCCGATTCAGGAGCAACCTTGCGAGAATTTTCCCGGCAATGGACAGCAGGGTAATTCCACGATAATTAGAGCAGGCAGACTTCTCTCCTTTGTTCTTGTACAGGGTGATGATGACTGCATCACGGAGATCCTTTGGTAGTGTTCCTTTTTCCCAGCAGCAGAGAAAGAGGTCGTGGAGCTTGTTGTGCAATGCTGGGCCTCCATGTTTCCAGATCTCTGGCGGGATTCCGTCAATGCCTGCTGCTTTGCCACTCTTGAGCTGGTGGATGGCTGTGAGGGTCTCTTCGGCGGTGGGTGGTTCGTCCAATTCAACCTTTAGTGGAAGGTGTGGGATTTGGAGGATGACTGTTTCTTGAACAGTGCGCTCAGCGCCGAAGAGGTCCTGAAAGTATTCCGACCAGCGGTTCAAGATGGAGGTATTATCTGTGAGGAGTGCCTGTCCATCAGCGCTTCGCAGGGGACTTTGTACCAGGTGCCTAGGGCCATACACTGCTTTCAGTGCTTCGTAGAAGCCCCTGTAGTCACCGTTGTCAGCGCAGAGCTGGGTCCTCTGTGCGAGTCTGGACCACCACTCGTTCTGGAGCTCTCTAAGCTTGAGCTGGAGACTGCTGCAGATGAGGCGGAAGGCAGACTTCTTCACAGGGCAGGAAGGCTGGGCTAGGTGGGCCTGGTGGGCGGCTCTTTTTTCTGCTAGAAGTTCCTGGATCTCTACGTCGTTTTCGTCAAACCAGTCTTTGTTCCTCTTTCTAGCAAAGCCCAAGACTTCCACAGAAGATTTTACAATAGCAGTTTTCAGTTGTTCCCAGAGTGTTTCAGGGGAGGAGTCTGCTGGATCAACTGTGTCTTTGAGCATGCGCTGTAAATCGGCCTGAAGGGCAGCTTTCTTGTCGTCACGCTGAAGGCTGGCAACATCAAGCTTTTTCTTGGGGGGGCCCCATTTCTTGGGTTTCAGCTTGAGGCGGAGCCTGAGTTTGCAGCGAACAAGGCGGTGGTCAGTGTGGCACTCTGCGCTGGGCATCACTCTGGTGAGGAGGACGTCACTGCGGTCCCTCTGACGCACTAGGACATAGTCGATAAGGTGCCAGTGCTTGGAGCGAGGATGCATCCAGGTGGTCTTTCGACTGTCCTTTTGCTGGAAAGTAGTGTTGGTGATGACAAGTTGCTGCTCTGCACAGAGCTCCAACAGTAGGCGACCATTGTCATTGCAGTTCCCAACGCCATGCTTGCCTAGGACTCCTTTCCAGGCTTCAGAGTCTTGGCCCACTCTGGCGTTGAAGTCGCCAAGGATGATGACTTTGTCGTCTGCAGGGGTGCTCTGCAGGAGGCTGCGCAGGTCAGAGTAGAACTTGTCTTTTTCTGCAGGCTCTGCCAGGAGGGTTGGGGAGTACACACTGAGAAGGGTGACGTATTGCTGGTGTCTCAGTGGGAGGCGCATGGACATGATGCGGTCGGAGTGACCCGTTGGTAGGTTTTCCAACTTAGTCGCAATGTGGGTCTTCACCATGAAGCCCACGCCTGAGAGCCGTCTTTCTGATGCAGGCCTACCTGACCAGTAGAGGGTGTAGCCAGCGCCAAGTTCTTGGAGGCTGCCTTCCTCCGGGAGGCGTACTTCGCTGAGCGCGGCGATGTCGATGTTTAACCTCCGCAATTCATGGGCAATGAGGGCGGAGCGACGTTCAGGGCGTCCGCTGTCTGCTGTGTCGAGCATGGTTCGGATGTTCCAGCATGCTACGTTGAGTCCGGTCATGGTCGTCATGAGAGTGGATCCATTGTTTTTTCTTGTTTTCTGACCGCATGAGAAGATGCCCGTTGACCGCGGCTAGCCAACTGGGTTACGAGGGGATAAGCTTTGGTTAGGCCACCTTTTCTAGGCCCCTCTCCGTGTGGAGCAAGCAGTGCTGTCCCTAGAGAAGGCTGCTTGGTCGTTCAGGGTGTGCCGAGTGACGTTGTCATCCCCAGGTCAACATCAGGCGACCAATATCCTGAACCGCCTGCATGCAGGTTTGAGACTGCGGCTTCCAGTGACATCTTTCACCTGCCGTTTTGCCCCTTGCCCATCGCTACAGGACTTGGAAAGTTCAGTGTCATAGTCCGTGGGCGTTTCCTAAAGCCTGCGCGGTGGAGCTTTTTGGTGGAGTGCAGTGTGCGCAGTACTGGCCCCACCCTTTAAACCCTTGGTTCGTTTGCCATGGCCTAGCAAGCTGGGACGGTGGCATCGAGGTCCTCGGGTCGTAGGTTTTATATCAGACTGTCCTTGTCTTAGTCTCTGGCTCAAAAGCCTTCCCCGGAGACACGGGGGCTTTGATGTCAGGGGTTTCCTCCCTTAGCCTTTCCGCAGCCAAGCGGCCAAGCCTGCAAGGCAGCAGGGGACTCGTGGGGGCCGGGGTCGTCTATGTCCCGTGCAGATGTGAACATCTGCCCACTGCCCAGACGGTGACACTTACCAGAGGAGAAAAATCCAACGCCGGAACCCGGTATCGAACCTCGCACCTTTGGCATTGGAGGCAGACGCCTTAACCACTGCGCCACTGCGCCACTTCCACATGTCTAAAATCACTATAAACAGTCTGTGTGTCAAGGACAGGGTCATTGCGTGCATCGTTGGCAGCAGAATCTGCGATCCTGTTGCCTTCGATGCCCACATGCCCTGGCACCCAAATAAAAATTATATCATAATATTCCTTCATCAAGTCCGCGTGGAGCTCTCTGATCTGCACCAGCAGTGGGTGGTCATTTCCGTTGCCCTGAAGGGCCTGCAGGGCAGAAAGAGAGTCAGTTGATTGATTGATTGTACATTGCTTAACGTCCCGACAGCAACAAGGCTTTCTCAGGACGTGCCGGCCCTGCTTGTGAAAAAAAATAAACAAACAGAACATTAAATGTATGTCGCCAGCCGGTCAAATACATTAAATAAACCTAACACATGGGGCCTAAATAAAGCTAAGACCATTTAGCAACACACATCCAATATCAAGAGCTACAGGCAGTGCAGACAGTAGGGAGAGTTTTAAAAAGGCAAATACAGGTGAATGGACAAAGGGTAGACAGAAACACATGCCCCAGAATAGAGAGAAAAACCCACCCTGTGGGGCTGACCAGGGTGACCCTGGGAACTAAAAAATACCTAACCCCACCCAAGTCCCCCAGGGCAGACCCGGGTGGGGAAGAAAGAGAGTCAGACAGAATCAGGAAGTTCCTTTCTCTAGATCGATAAGCATGCCTGAGTGCCAGCAGAACCGCCTGCAGTTCCGCACTAAATACAGATGAGTGGTCTGGGAGGCAGTGCTTAAATGGGCGTCTAGAATGGCGAGAGGACACTGTGGCCGCAGCCACTCTCCCATCCTCAGACTTTGACCCATCGGTATAGATGCGACAATAGCCAGGAAAAATTGAAAGCAGTTCATTGAGGCTCTGTTGGTATATGGCTGGTGGAGTAGAGTCTTTCTTGTGGGCAGTCAAGTCCAGCAAGATGTCAGGAACTGGTAAGAGCCAAGGTGGAGTGATGTGTTGCAGGGATTCCGAAACTCTGTCCAGGTCCAATCCGGCCGCCTGCAGATGAGGTCGGACACGGAAAGAAAGTGGACGGACAGCTCCCGGATGGGTATCGTAAATCTCTGCAAACGATGGTTTAAAAAACACAATCATAGGCAGGATTGTCTGGATGGGCCTTCAGTTTCAGAACGTAGCTGAGCATCAGGCGGATGCGGCGGAGCTTGAGAGAAGGCTCCCCTGCCTCGGCATACAGACTAGGAACTGGAGACGTCCTGAAGGCCCCAAGACATATCCGCAGACCCTGATGGTGAATTGTGTTCAGACGCTGTAGCACAGACTTGGAAGCTGAGCCATACACCACAGAGCCGTAATCCAGTTTGGGCCGAACAAGGGCCAGGTACAGACGAAGTAAGACAGTACGGTCCGCACCCCAGTCAGTACGACCGACGACACGAAGAATGTCGAGAGCCTTCTGACAAGAGGTTCTGAGGTAATTAATATGGTTGTGGAAGGTAAGTCTTTTGTCAAAGATGACCCCCAGAAACTTTGCCTCCTCAGCCACCATAATTGGCACTCCGGCAATGCTCAGGCTAGGTTCTGGAAACAAATTTCATCTGGTTAGTAAAATGCACACAGACAGTCTTGGAGGGCGAGAACCCGAATCCATTGAGAGACACCCACCGCTGGATGCGATTGACACACAGCTGCAGGCGCCTCTCAAAGGATGCAAGTCCTCGACCACGTGCACACAAAGCAAAGTCATCAACAAACAAAGAGCATTCAGAATCATCCTTGATGGCCTTTACAATGTTATTAATTTTAATACTAAATAATACAGGAGATAGAATGCTGCCCTGCGGGACACCCATCTCCTGTTCAAAGGAGTCGGAGAGGGTGGAGCCCACACGGACATGGAACGACCGGTTCCACAAAAAATTGTGAATAAAAACGGGCAGGTGCCCTTTAAAACCCATGTCCAACAAGTCTGACATTATGCCATATTTCCAGGTAGTGTCATATGCCTTCTCAAGATCGAAGAAAATTGCATAGACATACTGCTTGTTGACAAAAGCATCTCGAATAAATGATTCAAAGCGGACTAAATGGTCAGTTGTACTGAGGAGACCCTGTGACTCAAGATGCCACACCAGGCGGGCGTTGACCAGGCGTTCCATAGTTTTACATAAACACGATGTCAAAGCGATAGGCCGGTAGTTGCCCGGGTCGGAAGGATCCTTACCCGGCTTGGGGATCGGTACAACCACAGCCTGGTGCCAAGACGGTGGAAAATGGCCAGTTCTCCAGATATGGTTAAAGGCCTTGAGAAGTACAAGGAGTGACCTCTCAGGCAGATGCTTTAGGAATTGATAGTAGATGGTATCTAGGCCAGCAGCAGAGTCGTTACATTTCTGCAAGGCTTGCTGCAATTCTGATAATGTAAAAGGAGCATTATAGTCTGAGTTATCGGACTTAAAATCACAAATACGAGACTCTCGCTTCTCCTTCTCTCTCTGGAAGAAGGGTGAATAATGCTCTGTTGAAGAATTATGGGCAATGGTGGAGGCAAGCAAATTGGCCACAGCTTTTTTATCTGTGACCAAGCTGGCACCATCTCTAAGATGGCCGACAGAAGCCGAGCAACCCTTGCCCCTAATTCTCCGAACAGTCTTCCAGACTTTTTTGGGACGGAGTCCGAGAAGTTAAAATTGAGACGAAGCGTCTCCAGGAAGCATGGCGTTCATGTTTAAAAATGTAACGGGCCACTTGCGACGGATTACGGAAAGCACGTCGCTGAGCAGATTTGCACGCTTTTTGGGCCTTGCGGCACTCTTCATTAAACCATGGTACTCTCGGCTTCCGAGGAACTGATGCGAAGTTTTAGGGATGGTTTCACCCGCTACGTCTAACAAAATAGTAGTAAAAGAAGAAACAGGTTCTTCAGCTGACATGACCACCTACTCTGTAATATGAGGCTGACAGAGGGAGGCGAACAGAGGCCAGTTAGCTTTAGCTGACCGATGACAGGACTACTGGGAAGTGGTCACTGCCACACAGGTCGTCGTGAACCTTCCAGTCAAAGTCCAGCATGAGAGAAGGATCACACACAGTGAGGTCTAGAACAGAACTAGATCCTGAACCTGAGTTAGAGTATGTAGGTGAGCCATCGTTAAAGACACATAGGTTAAGTTGAGAAAAAACATCTTCTAACATCTGACCTCTGCCATCATAGTGATCACTACCCCAAAGGTGAGCATGGCCGTTAAAATCCCCCATGAAAATAAAGGGAGGGGGCAGTTGGTCTACTAAATTAAAAATATCATTACTACAGACCCGCAGGGATGGTGGCAGGTAAATACTGCATATGGTTATGGTCTTCTTCAAGGTAACCCGAGCTGCGACAGCCTGAAGACAGGTCGATGCTAATGGGGCTACATAAAATTTGGCTACTAATGAGAAGAGCCACTCCACCCGAGCGCCTCTCTGAATCAGAGCCTTTATGTATAACGTTAAAACCATTAAAGGACACAGGGTCAGAAGTCTTCAAGTAAGTCTCCTGAAGAGATATTACTGAGGGGTTTATAGCATTTGACTAAAAGACATAATTCCTCAAAGTTAGCTTGAAAACCACGACAATTCCACTGAAGCAGAGAGCACATGGTTATGTCTTATCTGGGGGTGCGGAGTTTCCCCCCCCCCCCACCCCCCCCCCTTTTTCCTTTGCTTTGGAAGGAGTTGAAGAAACAGAGGGGGGCCGGCTTCCGGGCCTCCTCTGGTTCTTAGGAGATAAAGGGGGTGGAGCTGCCGCAGCATCGGCAACTTCCACTCCCTCCATCTGCTCCTCCAATGCAGCATATTTGTTTCGAAAGGGGACATCAGTGTTCCCCTTGTGGGCCCGTGCGCACGGCGGTCCCATAGATTTCTTAGACTTCTGGTCCTGGGCAGCGGTCTTGCCGCTAGAGTTAGCGGCCTTAGAAGGCTGACCAGAGCCAGAAACCTTTGGCGTTGACAAACTAGCAGGTTTGGGTGGGGGCTGAGGCTTAGGGGCAGCAGAAGGCGGTGCCACCGGACCGGTAGCGTCCGCCCTCTGCGTTCCCTGGCTCCTCGTCACCACCGGAGGAGGGTTACTCTCCAGGGGCGAGAGGATCCGAGGCTCCGCCCCCAACCAAGAAGTTGGGGTTTGACAAGAGAAGTCTTTGGTGGGGCGCTTGCCTGCCACCGCAGCACTGAAAGTATACACAAAGTTGTTATTTGAGTTTGGCGCAGCCTCAGCTGCACCAGGACCGTCAACCAGTTTTTTTGCGTCCGCGAAGGACAGCCCCTTCTCCACACGCACCTGCTGAATCCTGCACTCGGAGATCCAACGAGGGCACTTCTTGTCCGAAGCCATATGCGCCCCCTGGCAATTCACACACAGGGGGATGGCTGTGCAGGACTCAGCAGAGTGTCCGGGCTTAGTGCAACGGGCGCATAGAGCCTCTGCCTGGCGGCATGTCTTCTGCCCATGGCCATACTTTTGGCACTTAAAGCACCGGAGGGGGAGAGGGACGTACTTTTTCACTTTTAGGGAGTAGTAACCTCCCCAGATGGTAGTAGGAGCTGTGGGGGTGCCAAACGTCAGGATGATGGTAGGGAGACGGATCTCCCTACCACCTCGTTTGGAAATGAAGCGCCTGACGTAGGTCACCCCCTGTGACTTAAGGTTCCATACAAGTTCATCTTCAGACAGTTCGGCCAATGCTTGATCTTTAATCACTCCTCTAGAGGAATTCATTGTTTTGTGGGGAGTGACCTCCACTGGAGTGTCTCCGATGGAGGAGAGCCTCAGTAGCCCATTGGAGTGTGCCCGGGTACGGCACTCTACCAGCAAGTCACCAGACCTGAGGCGCTGGGCCTCAGGCCTGCCAACACGGCTCCTGAGGGTCTCCCCTACCAGGAAAGGGTGCAGCTTGGAAACAGGCTTCTCTTTAACTCTGCTGTGGATAATGAGAAAGCGAGGCCAGGCGGCCGACGCCTGAGGTGTCGCTTCCTCACAGAGTCACTATCGTTCTCAATGACAATGTCGGCGGCTAAGTGCCGCTTTTGGTGCCAGTTTTGGTTTTTTGATATTTTCCATATTATAGTATGATAGATATTCATCCCCCGGGGGTCCCCGCCCGCCACCGAGCCCAACAAGGGAAAGTGCAATTGTCGGCGGGTCTCCAGCCGACGCACAATGGAGACTGCTCGAAAGATATACTCAAGGGGGTAAGCCCGATTGAACCGTTTGAGCCACCGCCTTCTATCACACTGTTGAATGCAGGGGAATACTGGCGTAAAGCACCTAATCAGCATCAGAGGCTATAGCATGGTGCTCCATATAACAACCCGCATGTCAACAGGGGGATAGGGCTCGACGTGACAAGAGCCGATTGACTAGGCCGGTACGACTAGCCTCCCGTTTAGGCAGAAGTCAAGGCCAAAGTGGAGTGTTTCAGCCACCAGGATCCTCTTCTCCCCCGACACGGGTCTCCAAGCACGGCAAACACTTGGGATCCAAAGGACCAAAAACTCACGCGTATTTTTAAGGACCAATCTAACATGGTAAGACCTGGGTAAGCACAGCTCCTTAAAAACCGGACCACTGAAAAAGACTGAACAACATATCTGCTGACATCAAGTCCTAATCCTGGACAAAGATGGCACCCCTCTGCTAGCCTACTCAGTCAGGGACTGAGGAGACTACCCACCCACGCCACGTGGAGGCCGGTGCCCAGTGGGCCTTTATATATTTAGGAAAGACTATATATTTATAGAGATAAATGGTTGCACCTGCTATATGTTGTGTTGTAGTCGTTTCCCATTTCATTACACATTCTGTTATTGTTAGCGTTCATATGATTTGCTTACACTATGGTCATGATGCCTTAAATGCCCTGATTTGCATGCTGATTTCATGCTTCGTTGCCATTTAATATCATGATGTGTGGTATGTTTGAACATGTGTATCTTTGATGATAGTTTGGCGCCTCACATTGATTTTTTGGTTTTAATTACAATTTAATGACAGCCTGATGCTTAGTTATGACTCGAATTAATAAGTTGGTTCATTTAGTGAATACAGTAGTTGTATAATGCAACTTTCTGGCACCATTTCTGATAATGTTTTGTTGTATTTGTCCTAGATGCTGTTTTTCAGCTTATTTGATAAACTGCAAATAAAGTATGTCAACGCGACCTCTGCTTCGGCTTCTTGTATTCCCCAACCTCATTCACCCACAAACACCGGGTGCACACAAGTTCACAATTACAATATCTGTTATGGTGCACCCATTCAATTTTGAACCTCTACCAAGCAACGGAACATTACTCAAATTTTCTTCCGCAAATACACTTGAGAAAATTTTATTCAAGGTTTCTGCCTTTTCCTGATCTGCTACAGCAAGTGTGCCATCATCTTTTTTAAGTGCATTTATTCCAGAATTATATTTAGTTTGTTCCTGTACATGCTTCCAAAATATTTTGTGGTTCATTTTACATTTATCTGCAATATTTCTTTCATGTAATTTTTTATTACGTTTTATTAATTTCTTACAGTAGTTTCTTAAGGTAATATATCTTTGATAATCCCTACCTTCTTGAGTTTGAAGATATCTTTTATATAACTTATGTTTCTTTTTAATCATTCTTAAAGTACCCTGCAGGAGTACTGCTCCAATTTGTACAACCACCGAGCTGCAAGGGACCCAGGCATACTTGTCAACCCACCCGTGACCAACAATGGCAACTATCCCATCCTCCGAGAAGAAGTAGAGGCTGTAGTGAAGTCGCTGAAAAAAGGGAAGGCAGCAGGAGCAGACAACATCCCTGCAGAGCTAGTCCAAGAAGGGGGAGAAGACATGATAAGCGCCTTACTAACACTCTGCAATAAGATATGGCAGTCAGGGGATTGGCCCACACCATGGACCCAATCACTTATAATAACTCTCCCCAAAAAAGGCAACTTACATCAATGCCAGAATTATTGCACAATCAGTCTTATATGCCACCCAAGCAAAGTCATGTTAAAGATCCTACGGAACAGGCTGAAGCCACAGCCAGAGGAAATCATAGCTGAGGAACAGGCAGGCTTCAGACCAGGGCGCAGCACAACTGAGCAGATCTTCAACCTGAGAGTTCTATGTGAGAGGTACCTCCAGCACCAGCAAGATCTCTATCATGTCTTTGTGGATTTTAAGAAAGCGTTTAACAGGGTGTGGCATGCAGCCCTTTGGTCCACCATGAAGCTATGCAACATCAATGCCAACCTGATCAAAGTCATAGCAAACCTTTACATTTTTTACAACAAGGCCACTAGCGCAGTCTGCCTCAACGGCAAAATAGGAAACTGGTTTAGGACTACAGTTGGAGTCAGACAAGGCTGCTTGCTCTCACCCACTCTTTTCAACATCTTCCTGGAAAGAATCATGACGGACGCTCTGAAAGCTCATGAAGGAATTGTCAGTATTGGAGGCAGAACAATCATGAACTTGCGCTTTGCGGACGACATTGATGGCCTTGCAGGAACAGAGAAGGAGCTAGCTCAGCTGGTGGAAAAGTTGGATAGTACAGCCATTGCGTATGGGATGGAAATCAGTGCAGAGAAGACCAAACTGGTGACCAATAATGCCAGTGGCATTGGCACTGAAATCATGATTGGAGGCCAAAAACTGGAAACAGTTTAGAAATTCAAATACTTAGGAGCCATTGTGACAGATGAGGGATCAAAACCAGAAATACTATCCAGGATTGCGCAGACAACAACAGCACTGACAAGATTGAAGACCATTTGGAAGGACAGAAACATCGCACTCTGCTCCAAGATCAGACTGATGCGCTCCTTAGTCATCTCAGTGTTCTTGTATGCCTGCGAGTCATGGACCCTCACAGCAGACCTTGAAAGGAGGATACAAGCCACTAAAATGAGATGTTTTCGAAGGCTGATTGGCATTTCATACAGAGATCACATCACGAACGAGGAAGTGGGAAGCAGAATCAGGCAAGCAGTCAGGCCCTATGAAGACCTATTAGCCATTGTGAAAAAACGCAAACTGAAGTGGTATGGGCATGTCACGCATTCAGCAGGGCTTGCCAAAACAATCCTGCAGGGCACTGTGCAAGGAGGACGAAGGAGAGGAAGACAGAGGAAAAGATGGAAGGACAATATCTCAGAGTGGACAGGACTGAAGCTGGGCGATACGCTGAGAATGGCAGAGAACAGAGAGGAATGGAGGGAGCTGGTTGCAAAGTCATCAATGGTGCCACAACAGTCGGCAAGACTACGGGATATAGATACAGTGGAGTCCGCTTAACACGAATTTCTGGGGACACGGAAAATCACTTCGTGTTAAACGTATTTCGTGTTAACCAATATGGCCTCCCGGCAAGGAAAAAGTGTGTAAGAGATGCATGGACGAATGAGTACTAGATTAAAAGTGCACATTATCGTACTAAATATGCATACCTTACCTTCAGCTCGCTAGGAAAACACAAGGAGACGTGTACAGCTCACGTATTTAATGTAAAATCCATCAGGTAAAATCCATAGTAAAGTAAAAGCAACACGGGCTGAAGTACGATCTCGCATCGGTAAAAGCAACACGGTCAAAGTCATTTAATAAACACGATGATTGAAGTCTGTCTTGCATTATTGACAGCCCGTGTAGAGAGACAATCGTGGATCTCATTAATCTTGTTTTTTCACTTCAAGCGTAATCGACTTCTGTTCTACCTTGGGGTAGCCACGATCGGTGGTTAATTGAAATGAGGGAGTGTTGGGTTGTATTGGTACACGAATGATGCATGAATACAGTTCAGAAACTCTAGCCAATGAGAAGACGGATTACAACAACTGAAGGCTATTCAGCCAATCACAGGCTAGAGTTCATTCTGATCTGTATCATGTGTACTACAGCACGAGAGTGACACGTGCAGTGCCCCTTTCATGAATTGGTTTTCGGTGTTTGAGACTATAATCTGTGTTCGTGTTAAACAGGTGGATAATAGTGAAATTGCTCTGATTGGGAACCGAAAACAGCTTCGTGTTAAGCGAAATTTCATGTTAAGCATTTCGTGTTATCAGTGAAATTTTAATACAGAATAAGAAGGCCGTTGGCCGGGAATGCAAAAACGGTTCGTGTTAACCGGAAATTTATGTTAAGCGAGTTCGTGTTAACTGGACTCCACTGTAGATAGATAGATAGTACCCTTATTCATCCAAGATGGTGTGGTTCTTTTATGTGATTTACTCTTCACTTTTGGGATGTGCAACTCCATACTTTTCAAAATCGAAGACTTAATTAATGCCCAGAATTTTTCCACTCCACAATTTTCAGGTTTAGTAGTTGTAAAGTCTATATTTGCCATATATGCTCTCAGACTATCATAGTCTCCCTTTCCAAGGTTAAGGGAATGTTTATTACTCTGTGTCACCTTAACCTTGGTACATACAGCTGGAAGAGTAAAACATCGTGGTCACTCTTGCCAATAGGATCCAAGTGTTGAATATCTGACATTAGCAACTCGTCATTTACTTAGATTAGGTCATCTAATGCTGACCTCTGACCTTGCCTATGTCTTGTTGGATATTTCACCATCTGAATCAGGAAGGCGTCTCTTATGCACTCAACAATTTGATTATTTTTCTCACCTGTCCATGAGCCATCCCATCCTGCATAAGGGAACTTAAAATCTCCGAAAATGCAAATTTTGTCATATGTTTGTATCTCCTCGGATCGTAAAAGTTGTAATAGTAAATGTGTTTTCAGTTGTGGAGCTGGTGCTTCTATACACACAACCAAGAATTTTTTCACCAGAAGCACTTACAAAATAGCACCACAAGCTCTCTTCAAACTTACTATTGTTCAATGTTTCACATTCTTGAGCATTTAACTTTTTGTTAAAGTAAAGGGCAACTCCTCTCTTAGGGTTTGTGTTAAGAAACATATCATAATTCGGTAATGTGTATTCTGAATCCAATGGAGTATAGATCTGGATTTTAGCTTTTACTTCAGTAAGACCAATGATGTCAGGCTTTATATCAATCTTTTTTAAAAGTTCACTCTTTTTATTTAACAGATAATCAACATTACTGTAAATGACGGTGCAAAAATTGGAATCACTTGAAGAAAAAAGACAAGACAATGAACAAGAAGAAAGATGACAAGACAAAGAGGAATCTGAAGATGAATGTCTAGTATCATTTTCAGTATATGTACACTTATTTACAATTGAAGTTTTTTTGTGTGGGCTGTTATACTGTCAATTGTCTGCCCCTGCGTGCGTGGCAGAAGCATCCTGTTGTGCTGCAGTAGCACCAACAGCTCTGGTTTTTCTGGTGACGATTTTCAAGGCTCTGTAGTCTATCATCAACTTTTCCTCCCCTCCCTGCACCCTCTCTCTCATCTCCTCCCTTAGTTCCTTAATTTTTTCTTTCCTTGGGGGTACTGTCAATGTTGTTATAAATTAATTTTTCTCTAAAATATATTTTTTCGAAAAATACTTACCGATGACATTACTGTCTGGAAGTGTCTACTACTTACTCAATTTTAGCCTAAGAACTTGTTGTGTTCCTTCACCACCCGGGAGGCACTCGGGGAACCCTCATTAGGGCTGAGAGTAGCCTCCCGTCCCAGTCCAATGATGTGTCCACTACGTGGCCCAATCACAAATCAGTCGTGATACTTAGCTTACCAGCGGCAAGCGGGGCAGGTGGGAGGGTCCTTCGAGTAATGTCATCGGTAAGTATTTTTCGAAAAAATATATTTTAGAGAAAAATTAATTTGTTTCCTCAAAAACATTACCGATGACATTACTGTCTGGAAGAATGGCGAAAAGGTGGAGGGTGCCGCGCCCAAATACCATCCGAAAGGGCAGACGACAGAGCCCCACACCCATTCGCCAAACTCCCGACAATTTTAGCTAAGTGCATACCTACGGCGCTGCCGGCGCCGGGAGGGAGTGTTGCGCTGCGGCGATGTCCCCCACCAGTGCGAGATTCTCTCGCTGGCCCGACAGATCCCTGAGGTAGAAGCGGGCGAATGTTGACTCTGCCCGCCAGCCCACTGCTGCCACGATGTCTCGAACTGCACAATTGCGATCGAAGGCGACACTCGTGGCCATGGCCCGAACCTCGTGCGCGCGGATCCTGAGCCGCCTCGCCCCGTCAGGGGAAAGATCCTGATAGGCGGACCGAATGACCCAACGTAGCCAGGAAGATATTGTCTGAGCTGTTATGTCATTTCTTTTGGGGTTCAAAGGTAGAAAGAGGCGTGATCGTCCTCGGCGGACGGGCTTGGATCTGCGTATGTAAATGCGTAAGGCGCGCACGGGATCCTGCTGGCGCGTCTCCTTAGAAAAGGTCGCGTGTTTCAAAGGTCGAATATTGATGACCTGGGGGGCAGTCAAAGGAGACCGGGTCTTGGCGAGGAAGGCCTGGTCTGTGAGTAATTGTACAGAACCATTCGCTCGGAATTGGAGGCAGGTAGAACTCGCTGACAGAGCGTGTAGTTCGCTTACCCTGGCCGCCGTGGCTAAGGCCAAAAGGAAGCATGTCTTCCGTGTCACATCCGCGAAGCTAGCCAGTGAGAGGGGTTCAAATCTGTCCGAATTAAGCCACGTCAAGACCCAGGGTAGGTCCCAGCGAGGAATCAGAGAGCGGGGAACCGGACGCTGCAGTCCAAAATGTGCCATCAGGTCTGCGAGATCTTTACATGCGCCAGGGTCCGGGTGGCCTAGATGACGGTAAGTGTCCGCAATCATGGACAGGTAACCCCGTATCGTGATGGGAGCGAGGCCGAGGTCTCCAAAGAGCCAGATGAAGAAGTTTGCGAGTTGTGGAGTAGTTAATTTGAGGGGTGAGAGATGTTGGTCCGAGCACCATGACTGGAACACTCGCCACTTGCCCTCGTAAACACGTCGAGTCGAGGGTCGACGGGCTGAAGCGATCGCCTCCACTGCAGCACCCGAGAAACCTCTTGCGGTGAGGGCTTGCCGGACAATCTCCAAGCGTGAAGAAGTAGTCTCTCCGGGCACGGGTGGAACAGCGGCTGGCGAGGCTGCTTGAGCATAGTTCTCGATGTGGGGAGACGAAGGGGCGGACCCGTGGCGAGATAGAGAAGGTCGTTGGTCCAAGACCTGGTCCAAGAGAACGGGGCGATCAAGAACAGGATCGCGTTGCAACCTCTGAGCTTGATTAGGACTTTGGGGATGAGAACCGTCGGTGGAAAGGCATACGCAATCAGTCCGTCCCACGGAATGGATAGCGCATCGACTGCCCAGGCGAGAGGGTCTGGAATGGGGGAGACGAAGAGGGGAAGTTGATGATTCCACCTTGTGGCAAATAAGTCGATCATGGGAGTCTCCCAGTGATCGCAGATCAGCTGAAAGATGTCCGGGTGAAGAGTCCATTCCGTGTGGAGAAGTTGGCCGCGTCGAGAGAGGGAGTCGGCCAAGACGTTCAAGCGTCCGGGGATATGTCGAGCTCGGAGAGAGATGCCGCGGTGCTCGCACCAGCACATCAGGCGGTAGAGGAGAATGCAGAGATCCGGAGAGTGGGTACCTCCCTGCTTCTGAATGTATGAGACGACCGTAGTGTTGTCCGACAGGACAAGAAGCGTCTGGTTGCAAAGGTGGACTTCCCACACCATGAGCGCCTGCCACACTGCTTGTAGCTCGAGCCAGTTGATGTGTCTGTCTGTCAGGTCCGGGGTCCAGAGGCCGGACGTCGAAAGGAAACTCGGAAGCAGGTGTGCACCCCACCCAGCGAGACTCGCATCCACACAGAGCGAGAGCTGAGGGGGCGGTGAGGCAAGAGGGACTCCCGAAGCTAGCCAAGAAGTGTCCATCCAACGCCGTAGGTGAGAGTGAAGGATTGGAGACACCGGCACCAGGGCATCGAGGTCGCCGGAGGATGGCCTCCAATGAAGCAGGAGGTGTAACTGAAGTGGGCGGGAGTGAAGACGACCCAGGGGGAGGAGATCCGCCGCTGCATTCATCAAGCCGAGGAGTTGTAGCCAGACTCTGGCGGGAACGGATTCCGACCGGGCAACCCGAGAAGTGAGGGAGGTTAACTTCGTGATCCGAGGTTCTGGTAAACACACACGGTTGAGGTCGGTTGCAAATTCCATCCCAAGATGAATAAACCGGCGAGATGGAGAGAGGTCCGACTTGCGGGCATGGAGTAGAAATCCCAAGCGGGACAAGAGTAGGAGTAGAGCGTCCCTGTCCATCCGCAGCACCGACTCCGACGCATTCCTCATGAGAAGGTCGTCTAAGTAGTTGGAGATCGGACTGGAGGAGGACTGTCGAGCCTTGGCGACGACTGCATCCATGATGCGAGTGAAAACCCACGGGCTGAGGTTGAGACCGAAGGGAAGGGCGCGAAACTGGTAGATCACGCCTTCGAAAGCGAAGCGGAGATACCGTCTGGATGCCGGATGTATGGGAACATGGAGATACGCATCTGAAAGATCGAGGCTGACTGCAAAATCCATAGGTTGCACAGCGGCCCGGAGCGTCCGGGTGGTCTCCATGCGAAAAGTCGGAGCCAGTATAAACTTGTTCAGCGCCGAGAGATCGATGACAGGACGCCACTTTCCGTCTGGCTTCGGAACTACGAATATGCGGCTGTAAAATGCCGGGGAGTGGAGACGAGACACTACCTCCGTGGCAGCCTTCTGTAGAAGAGAGGCCACCTCTCCGCGCAAGGCGATAGCTCTTAACTCGTCGGATGGAACGTCTGTCCATACCGGAGATCGTCTCAACGGCGGAGGGGAACGGAACGAAATCGAGAGACCCTCGGAGATGGTAGTAAGGACCCAAGGGTCGTCCGGTAGCAGCGCCCGCCATACGTCGCTGCAAAGGGCCAGTCTCCCGCCGACCGGAGACTCCCGAGGGGTCGGCGGGAACTGGAACGGAAGGTAGTCATTGAAACCTGCCGCGCCCTCGACCCGGGCGGCGGGCAGGCTTGGGCCAGGAGGGGATAGAGGTCTGAACGGGTTTACCGCGGCCGAAAGCGGGAGCCCTCCGGGACGCGTTGGAATGACGGGGAATGAAGGTCGAAGAGGGTCTGGAGTTCCGCAGGGTGCGACCCACGGCCTTGCGGGCGGCGTGAAAGCGAGAAGTGGTAAAGCCTTTGGGCCAGCGGTCTAAATTTCCGTCCTTCACTTTCTGCCAAGTCTCCCCAAAGAGGAGACGTCCACCAAGAGGAGCCCGACGCAGTTGAGACTTCAAATCAGGGGGCAAACCACGACAGGCTTGTAGAACGGCATCCCGACGCATGAGATCGCAGTTAGCAGCAGCCGCCATCGCGTTGACGGAAGAGTGATAAGCTGCCCGGTTAGCCGCGACCGCTAAAGTGAGGAGATCACCAAGAAGGGGTGAAGATTCTCGTGAGTCTTCAATGCGACGAATAAAAGCTTGTGTGATAAGCTCCAGAAAACCCCCACAGGCCAAGGTGTTCCGCACTAGGGACGTCGTCTTATCCAAACCACGCGGGAAAGTGTAACGTAGCTTAGAGTTGCCGCCAAGTTGCGCCACAACTGGAGGGTCCAACGTGGGAAGTGCGCACTGAAAAGACTGTGAATGGCCCGCGTACCAAGATTGGCGGAACGCGATGTCAAGGTCAGCCGGCCACTTGCGGTCCGTAAAAAAGGAGGGATCTTGTGAATCCGTGTGTAGATGAGCGGAGAATGAATCCCGCATATCTTGAAATCCAGGCGGTTGAGGCAGCGACTTGAATCTCTTATGTTGCCGGTCCGAATCAACAAAGGCGGACACCTTCCGTTTGAGCGGGGGGGACGGAGGGCATTCGTCTTTCGGTAGGGCGGCCACGACAATACGAGCCGCTTCATTAATGCCAAGAAGCGTTTCCGTGCGCGACGACGAAGGGAGTGTAGTCGACACAAGCGCATCCGATATATCAGAGTGTGGCGAAAGGGAGCGGCCGCCAAAGTCGAGGAGATTAGAGACCGAATCCTCAGGAAGTAGACTAAGGGTGTCCTCCTCGCGTGTAGGGAGGGAGATCCGATGGAGGGTCCGTAAAGGAGAAACGGCGCGGAGCCCGTCCGGATGAGAAATTGTAGCCACCGGCGAACGTCGTACCGCGGGAGGATGGCGAAGCGGGTGCAGGGGAAAGGTATAAACGGGAGGGGGGGACCTAGAGGGAACCGTGTGACGTGAACGGGGAGAACGACTGCGATGACGGGAGCGGCTGCGATGACGGGAGTGGTGGACACGGTGAACTTTACCAGCGGAGGTCCGAATACGGGGCCGAGGAGGGGAAGGGGACGGGTGACGGGACGGAAGGGGAGGGGCAGACCGAGACAAGCTGGAAGCCGAACGGGGAACCGAAGCGGGAGAAGGAGATGAAAGGGAAGATGATGATGAATGCCGAGGACGGCGGCGATCGGAACGGACAGTAGAACGATGCTCCTGACGGTAGTCACCCGACGCGTGAGTGTGTGGAGTATTGGAGGTCACGTGAGAAAGAAGAATACGGTCATCAAACCGATGACGCCTGGACCGGGATCTCGCGCCAGTCTCTGTACGGCGGGTACGTTGTCGCATAGGCGGCTCTCCGTAAGAGCACGCAGACTTGTGCAAATGAGATCGCATACGACGATTTTCGGACAATGGACTGCGCGAAGCATGTCGTGTAATGCGTGCCCCCGGAAGGCAAACGCTACGCCCTAAGGCGGACTCCCCGTAAGAGCCAGCAGGCGTTGTCCGTTTAGAAATCTTTGTGGATGAGCCAATGTGCAGCGGCCGACAGCGCAGTTGATCGTCACGGTCCATTAGAACGCGACTAGCTGCGGACAACGTACTACGCGAATTATGTCGCGGTATGCGCGCCCCCGTAAGGCAAACGCTAAGCCCTAAGGCGGACTCCCCGTAAGAGTCAGCAGGCTGTGTCCGGTTAGAGAGTTTGGAGGATGAGGAAATCGCCAGCGGAGGATGATTCAGCTGATCCGCACGGTCTCCAGAAATTCGATTAATTTTGGACAACGTACTACGCGAGGGTTGTCGCGGTATGCGTGCCCCCGTAAGGCAAACGCTGCGCCCTAAGGCGGACTCCCCGTAAGAGTCAGCAGGCGGTGTCCGATTAGAAGTGAGGGAAGATGAGCGAAGCTCAAGCGGCCGACGGCTCAGTGGATCCTCACGGTCCGCGCCCACACGTTTGGAAACAGCGCCAAGCACTGATGTGGGCTCTAGGAAAGAAGCCCTGTCACTAGGCGAATGCGGACGCTCGCTCCTGTAAAGACTCCAAAGCTGCGACCATTGCTGCTCGGGCCAGGCGGCGCAGACGGTGCAAGTATGGTCCGAAGTGCATCCCGTACAAGGAAGGCAAAAATCATGATCGTCACACGGCCACCGGAAAGATCCACACTTGTCGCAGGTACGCACGGGGTTACTGCAACATACAAACAGAAATAGCAGGCGACTGGGCGCAAGCACTCGGAATGCGCGAAAACGAGAACGAAAGCGATGCGCGATCCGACGAAACAAACGGAAACAGGCACCCGGGCCGGGGCCTTGTGAGGGAGGGGCCAAGACCTTACCTCTCCTGCGACGTGGCGACGGATGGAGGAATCTCCATAGCCGGAGCAGTAAACACCACAGGGAGTACCTTCCTTTGTTTGTTTTGTTTTATTTTTTTTTTTTTTTTTTTTTTTTTTTTTTTTTTTTTTTTCCGTTATCACCAGAACGAAGAAAAACACAGTTCACTCGAAGCACAATCCGTGAAAAACACACACAGGCACATAAATCCAAGCACACAAGACGGAAGGAACACAGTAATCCACAGAAAGAAGAGCAGGGAAAAAAAACCGTTAGCAACGGTCGGTGGAGCGATAGGCTAACACGTCTAAACTTCAGAGCTAAGTAGAAACGACTGATTTGTGATTGGGCCACGTAGTGGACACATCATTGGACTGGGACGGGAGGCTACTCTCAGCCCTAATGAGGGTTCCCCGAGTGCCTCCCGGGTGGTGAAGGAACACAACAAGTTCTTAGGCTAAAATTGAGTAAGTAGTAGACACTTCCAGACAGTAATGTCATCGGTAATGTTTTTGAGGAAACAAATACGTGTGTTTGGGGGTTTGTTTTTATTCAGCTCAAAAATCCCCTTCAACATCTTGTTCTTGGTTTCCTCAGTCTGCACCACCAGTCTCAACAGTCTTGGTCTGACATTTTGTCCTATTTTAAAGGTCCCCAGCCTGACTGGGCTATCTATCTCATCTGCATCCACATCTGGCATCTTTCTCACCAGCTCGCGCACCCTGTTTCTGTCATCTCTCATCCTTTCCTCCGCTGTCTCTCTATCACTCTCACTCAGATTTGCCACAATTATGTTCAACTTTCTCTTTCCTCTCTCTTCTGCTTCCTGCATATATTCCTGAACTTTTTGTTCAATGGTCTCATCAATTCTTTTGTCAATGTTTTCTTTCTTATGCACACTTTCCAAATATTCCAGTCTGTCAGTCATAGTTCTTAGCAGCTGAAAGATGCCATCCAGCTTGGCCTCAATTTGAGACTTGACAATTACCTCTTTGTCCCCACAAGGTTCACAAGTCCACTGCAGTAGCTTTGAACCCCTGCAAGCATTGAACTGTGCTGTGGTCAAACCACAGCACGACTTGTGGCAGAATTTTTGCACAAAAAGCACTGGATGCTAGCATCTCCTTGACTATCATCAATCGCATTGCCACATGACAGACACAACCAGGGCGCCTGCATGCTTTTTTGCTTTTTGCTATTGCCGCTTGAAGAGTCTTTTCTCTCATGCTGTGACATCGTGAAAAAGTACCTTTCGTGTGCCCGAGGTATGAATAAGTAAGCACACAACAAAAAAGAAATACAGAATACGATTTAACTTACCTTCGAGGTGGTTATGTTAGTCAGTGAAACAGAAAGTGCAAAGGACTCGGAAAGTTCGTCCTAACAGACGACGGAACACTGTGAAACAAGTGCAAAGGACTCGGAAAGTTCGTCCTAACAGACGATGGAACACTGTGCAGTCAATAAGAGGTTTGAGCGATCCCCAAAGATCAGGTGGACGATGATAACTAGCGAAACTAGCGAAAATATTCCTGTGGAATATTATTCCCCAGGACACAATGACTCAATCCAGCCTTTCTAACACAATTTTTGCTTTTAGGTACTGCGGGGGGAAAAAATAAAAAAATAGGGGATGATTTTCACAGCTACCATCCCAAGAAGAACCAAGGAAGAAGTACTAAATATGGACATGTGGCACCACGTCTCCTGTGAGTTAACCCATTTAGCCCCAACACATTGCAGCAGGAGATGGATTGACCACGACAATTCAAGGGTACAGCCAGATTAGCTTTGTGTTATCAGGCACCAAGCTAATCTGGCACTACCCTTGAATTATCATGGTCAATCCATTTCCTGCAACTGGTACTTTGTCATTAGCCGACGCCTCCAAAGTTTGGGAAATTCGGCTCTATGGTTAAATGGGTTAACTCATGCACACCTAATAATGATTCACACAAATTTGGAAGTTATAACTTGTATGTAAGAAATGAATCGTTCATGACAGTTCAAGGGTTGTCCAAAGTACCAAGCTAATCTGGCAACACTCTTGAACAAGCATGGTTAACCAATCTCCCACTCTCATATATTAGGTCAGAAGTGTAAAGGGGGGGGGGGGGGGGGGGGGGGGGGTATACACCAAGACCCTTTTACCAATGAAGAGCAACACGAACATACCATGGTCAATGTTTTCTCGCCCACAAGCCACAAAGGACAAGAAGAGAATTTCTCTGTACATGCTGCGGAAGCGCCGTTTGCGACCTTGTAATCTTCGCCGACCCTGGGCAACGACCTTGATGGCCGTCAAGACATCATTACGCTGAATGGCTGAGATGATCTGATACATCAACCTGCAGATAGACATTAAATGTGGATTAAACATCATTAAGCCCTCATACACTACCACAGAAGACCAACCATAGTCATTTGATAGTTCAAGCATGGTGCCAGGACAGCTTGGTACCCCTAGGCGCCAAGCTATTCTGGCAAAAAAACCTTGAACTAACATGATTGATTTTTATCAAATGGTATGTAGCATTCAGAGGCCACCGCCTGCAAACTGAATCTACCTCAGAGACCACATCATTTCCCATCCATGTACATTTCTAATCAATCAGTCACTGCAGAACCCATGTCACCCACCACCCCCATGTTGCCCAGCACCACCATGTCGCCCAGCACCCCCATGCTGCCCAGCACCCCCATGTCGCCCAGCACCACCATGTCACCCAGCACCCCCATGTCACCCAGCGCCCCCATGTCGCCCAGCATCCCATGCTGATAAAGGAACAACTGAAGAACATTAATCCATTACATCCTGAGGCTCTTTTTTTTTAAAATTTGCTTATTGCCCTATGAAGGCTACATTACAGATTAGGAGACAGATCAACTATTTTAGTTCAAGGGTGGTGCCAGATTAACTTGGCGCCTCATGCACCAACCTATTCTGGCACCGCCCTTGAACTATCATCATCAAATTAATTTTGTTAGTTATTTGGGTTTAACGCCGAGCAGGTGACTAAGGCCATCTCACGGCGGCAAATTAATTTCAATCAGTAGTGTATCAGTATGAAAAGGGTTAAGATACCCTTCATAAAATATGAAAGAGACTCACGGTCTGCTGAATGACTCTGCCTCTGTGACGAGGGCGTCAACCACAGTGGATCGGTGGCCAGCACCCCAAGCCATGTACATGGGCAATCCCATCTCATCGTGGATTCGAGCATTGTCCCACAGCGGCCGTATCAAGACATGGCGGCTGTCATACTGACCCTGGTACTTCTTCATCACCTGTGACAAACGTTCAATTCATAAATAACATCAACTCATTCAGCCTTGACACAACAAAATATGGTTTTGATGTAATAGTTCAAGAGTGCTGCCAGAACTGCCCCATGAAGGCAAAAGACACAAGTCCTTTTGGTGAAAAGGAAGATTTTCACTGTTCTACAAGGAAAAGAACAGGGCAAATTACAGATGTATGCCTCCTACAGTACCAAAACATCTGAGAAACTTGTATTAACCCTTTTAGCCCCAAGGTCCCACTTTTCAAATTTTGGAGGTGTTGCCTAACGACTATGTACCAGTTGTAGGAGATGGACTGATCATGACAATTCAAGGATACCCTTGAATTATCATGATTAATCCATCTCCTGCTGCAGGGTCCCAGGGCTAAAAGGGTTAAGTGGCTGTAATTTTAGCTGGATGTATAGCTGTGTACAAAGCACCACTACACCAACTTATCAGGGCGAATGGTACAAGTCCTTATAAGATTTGTAACACGTTCATTTGGGCAAGTCTGCTCCCAGAACTGAAAATGGTCTAGACCTGCGCTGGACAATTCTAAAACAATTTTTTAGACCTGTTGTTGATAAATCTGAAACAATGTAACAACTACTGTGTTTCACCTTCATACAGCAGCACAGGTGAGAAAACTAATAATAATAATACATTGTTTTCACATAGCGCCCTTCCCCACGGACAGCAAGCTCGGAGCGCTTTACAGCACATAAAAACAATTTTAAAAGGAGAAAAATTAGAACGCACTCACTCTTTAAATAAACACCTGCTTGCACCATGTAGGCACATTCCTAACATGAAACACACACGCACATACACAAACTCACACAGCCTACCTACATGTGCTACACATGTAAGAAAACAGCCAACATTTCCAGGCAGCACATCCAAACTAAGCTAATCTTGATATGCCACCTGAAGGTCATCAGGGTAGGGGACAGACGGACATGCAGTGGAAGCGAGTTCCAGACGTAAGGGGCCTCATAACCGAAAGAATGGGCACCAGCAGTTTTTACGCTGAATCTGGGCTGAACAAGCAGTTTCTGTGTGCTCGAGTGTAGACTTCTACTAGGATTGCGTGATGAAAGGGAAAAAGACGGATATGCAGGAAGTGTATTGTCATATTGTTTGTATGCCAAAGTGGCCAGCTTGTACTCTATTCTCTGCTTGACAGGTAGCCAGTGGAGATGCTTTAGCAGTGGTGTGACATGATCAGTGCGTTTTTTGCGAAGGACTACCGGGCTGCATTATTCTGGATACGCTGAATGCGAGCGAGTTGATCAGATTAGATACCAGCAAGGAGGGAATTACAGTAATCTAGACGGGACAGAATGCGAGAGCATACGAGCTGGGCAGTAGTCTTTTCTGTCAGAAAGGATCTGATCATGCCTATTCTGCGGAGCTCCAGGTAGGCAGTGCGGCAAAGATGGCTAACCTGTTTATCCATCGATAAACTCGAATCCAGGAAAACACCCAGATTTATTTCTTCAAAAACGTTACCGATGGTATTACTGATAGGAAGACATACTCAGCCTGTGAATTTCAGCCTCCAAAATTGTTGTGTGTTGCTACACAACCAGGGACATAACTCTAGCAAGCAGTTACCTAATCCCCTGAGTGGCCTCCCTATCCTCCAGATAGCCTCCCTTTCCAATCTCGCGAGAGTCTGTTATTGCCAGTTATATACTTAGCTTCCATTTTGTTTGGTTCCGTTGTTTTCAGTCTACGCGTTTCTTCGTCTTCTTCGGTCATTATTGTCGGTTTCAATCTTCTTCCGATGGCCAGGTAAGGCCTCGGACATTGTCTTGCCTGGCGATTACAGCTTACTGGGGCAATTTCCATGGAATTACGGCGTTTTGGCCATTCTTTTCGACTTCGTTTCTGACGGTCAGTTACAAGGGTTGTGTCCTTGTCATCGTGGCCCCGAATCACGCACGGTTATCTTCTGTTTTCATGACTTGTTGCAGTAGCCAGCTCAGGACTTGTCCCGCCTGCGGCGACTTCCAGTGGCCGACTGATTTGCATCCTCACTGCCTTCCTTGCTCGGGCTGCGCATCCGATAAGACCTGCGCTACTTGCACCGTTTGGGAAGAGGACCGTTGGTCTCGGATGTGGAGTTTCTATCGCTGCAAGTGCCCCATCCCTTCTTCTGCGACACCAGCTCCATGCAGTTGATGGTTTTTCCCAGCGCTCTCGGTCCCCGGACTCCGGTCGCTCTCTCACACCGCACTCCCGATCACCTGTGATGGGACCCTTGCAGCCATTTTCTCCCAATCCCCCAGCCAAGGTGACGGACGCTGTCCCTTCTGCTGTGGGAGTAGGTTCTTTACCAATTTAATACGCTCTCGCTCTATGGAGCGCCATTCAATATCAGTCCCGCGCACCCGCTCTACAGAGATGGGTCCTTCGCGGCGACTTCCCCCTCTCCCTCGGGACTCTGGCGCGGTTACCGATCAGCCCACCTGCACTTTTGCGCCTCAGCGTCACCATAGGTTGTCACTCCACGACTCTTTACTCGGCGCTGTGGGGCTTCCGGTGTTCCCTGGCGAAACGGCTCGGAGCCGGTCACCGCACATCCATCGATCAGACAAGCAGCACTCTGACCGCCGCTCTCGCCACTCTCGTCTGATGGATTTGCCTTCCTCCCAGGCCGTTCAATCTCATGGTCGCCCTCGGAAACGGACGGAACTTGGCCACCCTGTCCCTCGCGATTTTTTGGGTCTCGTGTTGGCCGCGGCGCTCCCCTATCGGATGGGTTGATTTGCGTCCTTCCATTCTGCCTTCCCCTCTGCGCCACAGCCGAGATCTTGTCCCGTGATGGAGCGGTCCCATTCGCGGGTTTCTTCCCGCCGCGGTGCGCACCGTCGACCGCTTCCGGAGAACAGACGTCACAGTCCCTCCCCTGTGAGGCGTCGGTCTTCTCCCTTTTCATCTTCTGCTTCCTCCGTGGGTAGTCCACACACTCGGGGCCGTTTGCGCGAACAGTCCTCGCCCACCCTTCGGTGGAGTTCTCCTCCATTCTGTTCACATCCTGTTCCTCTGGCCGTTCCCCGTCACACGGACAGTCGTGCGGCTCTCGTCGGTCACTCACTCTCTGATATTCAGCATATTCCTCGACAAGTGCCGGCGGCTATCGAAGACGACGTCCTCAGTCTTCACCCTGACGATTCTGCCTCTCTGGCACCCATCACTATTTGGGGATATCTTTCTATGGTGGCTGATACTTACCGCCATTTGGGACGACCAGATCCCGGTTCTTGCAAGGATCTCGCCGACCTCATGGCTCACTTTGACCTACAGCGACCTGTGACACGCTCCCTACTGCCTCGATGGGACCTCGCGTGGGTCTTAACATGGCTTAACACTGCTCGTTTTGAACTTCTGCACTTGGCGTGGTTCCCCGACTTGACTCAAAAGACGTGCTTCTTGCTGGCTCTGGCCACTTGCCTGTCGCGTGAGTGAACTCCACACTCTATCCGCACACCCATCTTGCCTGCAACTCGGGGCCGACGGCTCTGTCCAACTCCTCACTAGTCCTTCCTTTTTTGGCCAATAACAGGCTCCCTTCAGCCGCCCCTCAACCGATCACTATTCGTCCATTGAGGGGCCCAGATACGCCCCCGGACGTACGCCAACAAGACCCGGTCAGAGCGTTAAAAATTTACCTCCGCCGGTTGAAACCCCTACGGCGAGGACGTTTACGCCTCTTCCTACCCTTAGCTCCGAGCTGGAATGATCTTTCTGCCCAGACGATTTCCGCTTGGCTGCGCGGAATCCCTCTTCCTACTGGCCATAGACTGGGTCATGAAGATGACCACAGAGCACAGACGAAGTGGAATACAGTGGACACTGTGGACACAGCTTGACGACCTCGATTTTGCAGACGACTTGGCATTACTGTCCCACACTCATCAACAAATGCAGGACAAGACCACGAGGCTTGCTGACATCTCGTCCCAAGTGGGCCTCACCATTCACAAACAGAAAACAAAGACAATGAGGCTGAACGCAACCAGGGAAGAACCAGTCTTGCTTGCTGGCACCCCGTTGGAGGAGGTGGAGTCCTTCACCTATCTCGGGAGCATCATAGACAAAAAAGGCGGCACTGATGCAGATGTCAGAGCACGAATCGGTAAAGCCATAGCAGCCTTTCTCCAGTTGAAAAAAGTGTGGAGTTCCAGAGAGCTGTCACAACACACCAAAGTCCGGATTTTCAACTCCAATGTAAAAGCAGTTCTCCTATATGGAGCAGAGACATGGAGATTGACAAAAACCACAGTCAACAGAGTACAGACCTTCATGAACAGTTGCCTTAGAAGAATTTTGAAAATCCACTGGCCAGAGAAGATCAGCAACGTCAGACTCTGGGAGAGAACAGAGCAGATAACAGCAGAGAATGAAATTGGGCGAAGAAGATGGGGATGGATCGGTCACAGTCTGAGAAAGCCAGCTTCCAGTATCACTAGGCAGGCACTGTCATGGAACCCCCAGGGAAAGAGGAAAAGAGGTAGGCCGAGAAACTCCTGGCGTCGAGACCTCCAAGCAGACATCAAGAGACTGGGAACCACCTGGAGTCGAATCGAAGGAGAAGCACAGGACAGGAGTTGCTGGAGGTCTCTCGTCGACGGCCTATACCCGGGTAGGGGTGACAGGCGTAAGTAAGTAAGTAAGTAAGCGCGGAATCATCAGATCCGCTTACGAAGACCTCTCGATGGAGGGAGCGAAGAGGTTGCAGATTCGGGCGCACGAAGTCCGGGCTGTCTCCACGTGCGTCGAGTTCGACCACAACTGCGCCGTGAGGCTGTGGGCTGGAGGGCCGAATCTACTTTCGCCTGTTTTTACTTCTGTGACCTGTCCGGCCAAAGACGAAACCTGGCACTAGTGGGGGACATTGCTGCGGCGCAACACTCCCTCCCGGCGCTGGATGCGCCATAGGTAGTACTTAACTGAAATTGTCGGGAGTGTGCACCTGCAAGGGACCTAGCTCAGCAGTTACACTGAGGTTGCATTTTGGGGTGGCGCCCTCCTCCTCTTCGCCATTCTTCCTATCAGTAATACCATCGGTAACGTTTTTGATGAAATAAATTTATTTTTCTTTAAAATTAATTTTTCTCTAAAATATATTTTTTCGAAAAATACTTACCGATGACATTACTGTCTGGAAGTGTCTACTACTTACTCAATTTTAGCCTAAGAACTTGTTGTGTTCCTTCACCACCCGGGAGGCACTCGGGGAACCCTCATTAGGGCTGAGAGTAGCCTCCCGTCCCAGTCCAATCAGGCGTCCACTACGTGGCCCAATCACAAATCAGTCGTGATACTTAGCTTACCAGCGGCAAGCGGGGCAGGTGGGAGGGTCCTTCGAGTAATGTCATCGGTAAGTATTTTTCAAAAAAATATATTTTAGAGAAAAATTAATTTGTTTCCTCAAAAACATTACCGATGACATTACTGTCTGGAAGAATGGCGAAAAGGTGGAGGGTGCCGCGCCCAAATACCATCCGAAAGGGCAGACGACAGAGCCCCACACCCATTCGCCAAACTCCCGACAATTTTAGCTAAGTGCATACCTACGGCGCTGCCGGCGCCGGGAGGGAGTGTTGCGCTGCGGCGATGTCCCCCACCAGTGCGAGATTCTCTCGCTGGCCCGACAGATCCCTGAGGTAGAAGCGGGCGAATGTTGACTCTGCCCGCCAGCCCACTGCTGCCACGATGTCTCGAACTGCACAATTGCGATCAAAGGCGACACTCGTGGCCATGGCCCGAACCTCGTGTGCGCGGATCCTGAGCCGCCTCGCCCCGTCAGGGGAAAGATCCTGATAGGCGGACCGAATGACCCAACGTAGCCAGGAAGATATTGTCTGAGCTGTTATGTCATTTCTTTTGGGGTTCAAAGGTAGAAAGAGGCGTGATCGTCCTCGGCGGACGGGCTTGGATCTGCGTATGTAAATGCGTAAGGCGCGCACGGGATCCTGCTGGCGCGTCTCCTTAGAAAAGGTCGCGTGTTTCAAAGGTCGAATATTTATGACCTGGGGGGGCAGTCAAAGGAGACCGGGTCTTGGCGAGGAAGGCCTGGTCTGTGAGTAATTGTACAGAACCATTCGCTCGGAATTGGAGGCAGGTAGAACTCGCTGACAGAGCGTGTAGTTCGCTTACCCTGGCCGCCGTGGCTAAGGCCAAAAGGAAGCATGTCTTCCGTGTCACATCCGCGAAGCTAGCCAGTGAAAGGGGTTCAAATCTGTCCGAATTAAGCCACGTCAAGACCCAGGATAGGTCCCAGCGAGGAATCAGAGAGCGGGGAACCGGACGCTGCAGTCCAAAATGTGCCATCAGGTCTGCGAGATCTTTACATGCGCCAGGGTCCGGGTGGCCTAGATGACGGTAAGTGTCCGCAATCATGGACAGGTAACCCCGTATCGTGATGGGAGCGAGGCCGAGGTCTCCAAAGAGCCAGATGAAGAAGTTTGCGAGTTGTGGAGTAGTTAATTTGAGGGGTGAGAGATGTTGGTCCGAGCACCATGACTGGAACACTCGCCACTTGCCCTCGTAAACACGTCGAGTCGAGGGTCGACGGGCTGAAGCGATCGCCTCCACTGCAGCACCCGAGAATCCTCTTGCGGTGAGGGCTTGCCGGACAATCTCCAGGCGTGAAAAAGGAGTCTCTCCGGGCACGGGTGGAACAGCGGCTGGCGAGGCTGCTTGAGCATAGTTCTCGATGTGGGGAGACGAAGAGGCGGACCTGTGGCGAGATAGAGAAGGTCGTTGGTCCAAGACCTGGTCCAAGAGAACGGGGCGATCAAGAACAGGATCGCGTTGCAACCTCTGAGCTTGATTAGGACTTTGGGGACGAGAACCGTCGGTGGAAAGGCATACGCAATCAGTCCGTCCCACGGAATGGATAGCGCATCGACCGCCCAGGCGAGAGGGTCTGGAATGGGGGAGACGAAGAGGGGAAGTTGATGATTCCACCTTGTGGCAAATAAGTCGATCATGGGAGTCTCCCAGTGATCGCAGATCAGCTGAAAGATGTCCGGGTGAAGAGTCCATTCCGTGTGGAGAAGTTGGCCGCGTCGAGAGAGGGAGTCGGCCAAGACGTTCAAGCATCCGGGGATATGTCGAGCTCGGAGAGAGATGCCGCGGTGCTCGCACCAGCACATCAGGTGGTAGAGGAGAATGCAGAGATCCGGAGAGTGGGTACCTCCCTGCTTCTGAATGTATGAGACGACCGTAGTGTTGTCCGACAGGACAAGAAGCGTCTGGTTGCAAAGGTGGACTTCCCACACCATGAGCGCCTGCCACACTGCTTGTAGCTCGAGCCAGTTGATGTGTCTGTCTGTCAGGTCCGGTGTCCAGAGGCCGGACGTCGAAAGGAAACTCGGAAGCAGGTGTGCACCCCACCCCGCGAGACTCGCATCCACACAGAGCGAGAGCTGAGGGGGCGGTGAGGCAAGAGGGACTCCCGAAGCTAGCCAAGAAGTGTCCATCCAACGCCGTAGGTGAGAGTGAAGGATTGGAGACACCGGCACCAGGGCATCGAGGTCGCCGGAGGACGGCCTCCAATGAAGCAGGAGGTGTAACTGAAGTGGGCGGGAGTGAAGACGACCCAGGGGGAGGAGATCCGCCGCTGCATTCATCAAGCCGAGGAGTTGTAGCTAGACTCTGGCGGGAACGGATTCCGACCGGGCAACCCGAGAAGTGAGGGAGGTTAACTTCGTGATCCGAGGTTCTGGTAAACACACACGGTTGAGGTCGGTCGCAAATTGCATCCCAAGATGAATAAACCGGCGAGATGGAGAGAGGTCCGACTTGCGGGCATGGAGTAGAAATCCCAAGCGGGACAAGAACAGGAGTAGAGCGTCCCTGTCCATCCGCAGCACCGACTCCGACGCATTCCTCATGAGAAGGTCGTCTAAGTAGTTGGAGATCGGACTGGAGGAGGACTGTCGAGCCTTGGCGACGACTGCATCCATGATGCGAGTGAAAACCCACGGGCTGAGGTTGAGACCGAAGGGAAGGGCGCGAAACTGGTAGATCACGCCTTCGAAAGCGAAGCGGAGATACCGTCTGGATGCCGGATGTATGGGAACATGGAGATACGCATCTGAAAGATCGAGGCTGACTGCAAAATCCATAGGTTGCACAGCGGCCCGGAGCGTCCGGGTGGTCTCCATGCGAAAAGTCGGAGCCAGTATAAACTTGTTCAGCGCCGAGAGATCGATGACAGGACGCCACTTTCCGTCTGGCTTCGGAACTACGAATATGCGGCTGTAAAATGCCGGGGAGTGGAGACGAGACACTACCTCCGTGGCAGCCTTCTGTAGAAGGGAGGCCACCTCTCCGCGCAAGGCGATAGCTCTTAACTCGTCGGATGGAACGTCTGTCCATACCGGAGATCGTCTCAACGGCGGAGGGGAACGGAACGAAATCGAGAGACCCTCGGAGATGGTAGTAAGGACCCAAGGGTCGTCCGGTAGCAGCGCCCGCCATACGTCGCTGCAAAGGGCCAGTCTCCCGCCGACCGGAGACTCCCGAGGGGTCGGCGGGAACTGGAACGGAAGGTAGTCATTGAAACCTGCCGTGCCCTCGACCAGGGCGGCGGGCAGGCTTGGGCCAGGAGGGGATAGAGGTCTGAACGGGTTTACCGCGGCCGAAAGCGGGAGCCCTCCGGGACGCGTTGGAATGACGGGGAATGAAGGTCGAAGAGGGTCTGGAGTTCCGCAGGGCGCGACCCACGGCCTTGCGGGCGGCGTGAAAGCGAGAAGTGGTAAAGCCTTTGGGCCAGCGGTCTAAATTTCCGTCCTTCACTTTCTGCCAAGTCTCCCCAAAGAGGAGACGTCCACCAAGAGGAGCCCGACGCAGTTGAGACTTCAAATCAGAGGGCAATCCACGACAGGCTTGTAGAACGGCATCCCGACGCATGAGATCGCAGTTAGCAGCAGCCGCCATCGCGTTGACGGAAGAGTGATAAGCTGCCCGGTTAGCCGCGACCGCTAAAGTGAGGAGATCACCAAGAAGGGGTGAAGATTCTCGTGAGTCTTCAATGCGACGAATAAAAGCTTGTGTGATAAGCTCCAGAAAACCCCCACAGGCCAAGGTGTTCCGCACTAGGGACGCCGTCTTATCCAAACCACGCGGGAAAGTGTAACGTAGCTTAGAGTTGCCGCCAAGTTGCGCCACAACTGGAGGGTCCAACGTGGGAAGTGTGCACTGAAAAGACTGTGAATGGCCCGCGTACCAAGATTGGCGGAACGCGATGTCAAGGTCAGCCGGCCACTTGCGATCCGTAAAAAAGGAGGGGTCTTGTGAATCCGTGTGTAGATGAGCGGAGAATGAATCCCGCATATCTTGAAATCCAGGCGGTTGAGGCAGCGACTTGAATCTCTTCTGTTGCCGGTCCGAATCAACAAAGGCGGACACCTTCCGTTTGAGCGGGGGGGACGGAGGGCATTCGTCTTTCGGTAGGGCGGCCACGACAATACGAGCCGCTTCATTAATGCCAAGAAGCGTTTCCGTGCGTGACGACGAAGGGAGTGTAGTCGACACAAGCGCATCCGATACATCAGAGCGCGGCGAAAGGGAGCGGCCGCCAAAGTCGAGGAGATTAGAGACCGAATCCTCAGGAAGTAGACTAAGGGTGTCCTCCTCGCGTGTAGGGAGAGAAATCCGATGGAGGGTCCGTAAAGGAGAAACGGCGCGGAGCCCGTCCGGATGAGAAATTGTAGCCACCGGCGAACGTCGTACCGCGGGAAGATGGCGAAGCGGGTGCAGGGGAAAGGTATAAACGGGAGGGGGGGACCTAGAGGGAACCGTGTGACGTGAACGGGGAGAACGACTGCGATGACGGGAGCGGCTGCGATGACGGGAGTGGTGGACATGGTGAACTTTACCAGCGGAGGTCCGAATATGGGGCCGAGGAGGGGAAGGGGACGGGTGACGGGACGGAAGGGGAGGGGCAGACCGAGACAAGCTGGGAGCCGAACGGGGAACCGAAGCGGGAGAAGGAGATGAAAGGGAAGATGATGATGAATGCCGAGGACGGCGGCGATCGGAACGGACAGTAGAACGATGCTCCTGACGGTAGTCACCCGACGCGTGAGTGTGTGGAGTATTGGAGGTCACGTGAGAAAGAAGAACACGGTCATCAAACCGATGACGCCTGGACCGGGAGCTCGCGCCAGTCTCTGTACGGCGGGTACATTGCCGCATAGGCGACTCTCCGTAAGAGCACGCAGACTTGTGCAAATGAGATCGCATACGACGATTTTCGGACAATGGACTGCGCGAAGCATGTCGTGTAATGCGTGCCCCCGGAAGGCAAACGCTACGCCCTAAGGCGGACTCCCCGTAAGAGCCAGCAGGCGTTGTCCGTTTAGAAATCTTTGTGGATGAGCCAATGTGCAGCGGCCGACAGCGCAGTTGATCGTCACGGTCCATTAGAACGCGACTAGCTGCGGACAACGTACTACGCGAATTATGTCGCGGTATGCGCGCCCCCGTAAGGCAAACGCTAAGCCCTAAGGCGGACTCCCCGTAAGAGTCAGCAGGCTGTGTCCGGTTAGAGAGTTTGGAGGATGAGGAAATCGCAAGCAGAGGATGATTCAGCTGAACCGCACGGTCTCCAGAAATTCGATTAATTTTGGACAACGTACTACGCGAGGGTTGTCGCGGTATGCGTGCCCCCGTAAGGCAAACGCTGCGCCCTAAGGCGGACTCCCCGTAAGAGTCAGCAGGCAGTGTCCGATTGGAAGTGAGGGAAGATGAGCAAAGCTCAAGCGGCCGACGGCTCAGTGGATCCTCACGGTCCGCGCCCACACGTTTGGAAACAGCGCCAAGCACTGATGTGGGCTCTAGGAAAGAAGCCCTGTCACTAGGCGAATGCGGACGCTCGCGCCTGTAAAGACTCCAAAGCTGCGACCATTGCTGCTCGGGCCAGGCGGCGCAGACGGTGCAAGTATGGTCCGAATTGCATCCCGTACAAGGAAGGCAAAAATCATGATCGTCACACGGCCACCGGAAAGATCCACACTTGTCGCAGGTACGCTCGGGGTTACTGCAACATACAAACAGAAATAGCAGGCGACTGGGCGCAAGCACTCTGAATGCGCGAAAACGAGAACGAAAGCGATGCGCGATCCGACGAAACAAACGGAAACAGGCACCCGGGCCGGGGCCTTGTGAGGGAGGGGCCAAGACCTTACCTCTCCTGCGACGTGGCGACGGATGGAGGAATCTCCATATCCGGAGCAGTAAACACCACAGGGAGTACCTTCCTTTGTTTGTTTTGTTTTGGTTTTTTTTTTTTTTTTTTTTTTTTTTTCCCGTTATCACCAGAACGAAGAAAAACACAGTTCACTCGAAGCACAATCCTTGAAAAACACACACAGGCACATAAATCCAAGCACACAAGTCGGAAGGAACACAGTAATCCACAAAAAGAAGAGCAGGGAAAAAACCGTTAGCAACGGTCGGTGGAGCGATAGGCTAACACGTCTAAACTTCAGAGCTAAGTAGAAACGACTGATTTGTGATTGGGCCACGTAGTGGACGCCTGATTGGACTGGGACGGGAGGCTACTCTCAGCCCTAATGAGGGTTCCCCGAGTGCCTCCCGGGTGGTGAAGGAACACAACAAGTTCTTAGGCTAAAATTGAGTAAGTAGTAGACACTTCCAGACAGTAATGTCATCGGTAATGTTTTTGAGGAAACAAATATATTTTTTCGAAAAATACTTACCGATCGTATTACTCACACTTCCCGTCCCACCTTCCCTGCTTGCCGCCTGTCTGCTAAGATAGAACTGGCAATAATGGACTCTCGCGAGATTGGAAAGGGAGGCTATCCGGAGGATAGGGAGGCTACTCAGGGGATTAGGTAACTGCTTGCTAGTGTTATGCACCTGGTTGTGTAGCAACACACAATTTGGGAGGCTGAAATTGATAGGCTAAGTATGTCTTCCTATCAATAATACCATTGGTAAGTATTTTTCGAAAAAATTTATTTTAAAGAAAAATACATTTTTTTTACATCAGATTTGAAAGAAATGTCATGGAAATGTGATCACTGCTGGAGACTGATGTTCTAGCTCGAGTACCAACAAGCATGCTCTCTGTTTTGTCATCATTTAACTTTAGTCTGTTGCAAGTCTTCCAGTCTTTGATTTCAACTATACACTTCTCCACACTGGAGCACTGCGGTTTCTATCTGTGGCCTTCGGCCCACTTAGTTTCGAAGGCTACGCGTGTGTGCGAGCTAACCTGCCATTTGCCAGCGCGTGCAATCGAGCTGTGGCAGAAATTATTTGGAATAGCTAGGTTGCCATTTCCAGCAGTGTGCGTGTGTGCTGAACTTGAGCCTCTTAGGGGGAAGGTTACAGCACATTTGCTGGTCTTATCAAGTGTTTAATTCACTTCCAGTTTAATTGCAGGAAATGAAATTATAAGCTTGATAAAGGCAGACCATTTGCCTTCAAAGTGAGAAAGATGTTTGTGCTGTAAAAACCGAAGAAACTGGCTAAATCTTTAGTCGTTTGCAAGAGGTATCCATTTGTTTCTTTGTTCCTATTGCGGCGCACGGCGGTTTCTCTAGCGCTCTGTGGGCTTTGGCCCACTTAGTTTCAACGGCTACGTGTGTGTGCGAGCGAGCTGTGGCAGAAATTGTTTGGAATAGCTAAGTTGCCGTTTCCAGCAGTGTGCGCGTGTGCTGAACTTGAGCCTCTTAGGTTACATCACAAGTGCTGGTTTTACCAAGTGTTTTAATTCGCTTCCAGGGTAAGTGCAGAAAATGAAATTATAAGCTTGATAAAGGCAGACCATTTGCCTTTAAGATGAGAAAGATGTTTGTGCTGTGAAAACCTGAAAAACTGGCTAAATCTTTGGTTGTTTGCAAGAGGTATCTGTTTTTGCTTCTTTGTTGCTACTGCGGTGCTTGCAGCCACCTGGAGTCTGGCAATGCACTAGTCTTACCAAGTGTTTTATTCGCTTCCAGTGTAAGTGCAGGTAATGAAATTATAACTTAAATAAAGGCAGACCATTTGCCTTCCAGGTGAGAAAGATGTTAGTGCTGTAAAAAAAAACTGGAAAACTGGCTAAATCTTTAGTTGTTTGCAAGGGGTATCCGTTTTTGCTTCTTTGTTGCTACAGCGGTGCTTGCAGCCGCCTGGAGTCTGGCGATGCCTGCGCTAGGCGGATCAGGTTACCGCTATCGGCAAACTAAGTGGGCTAGGGGAAACTGCTGTGGAAGACAATGGTCTGCAGGTTACTAGGATGGTCAGACTTAGAGACCTGGAGTGGGTTGCATATCGCGTGCTTAAATATAGTGTGTTAAGCTCGCTGACTTAAGGCCTTTCGTGCTTAGTAAAGCTCTTGCTTAGTGCGCGAGTGTTTCTGTTGCATGAAGCGACTTAGCGACGTGCGTAGCTCCGAACGAGTTCTTAGCGAGCGGGGATAGGTTATATATAGCTTATGGTGGGGTTCTCCCCTACGTCATCATTGTAGAAATCGGCCAATAAAAACGCACGGTTTTCGCTTCTTCTGACCTAACGGAAACGAAGTAGACAAAACGCGGGTGAAATGGCGGCGATGGAAAACAAGAAGTGGAAGAGAGCAAATAGCAAATTTTTCGTGCAGGCAACCCTGCTTGTCAGTCTAATGTAGATGTACATTAGTTAAGGAGTACCGTGTAGGCTCCCATAGTATGAGGATCTATGTCTCTCTGACAACGGCGGGTGTTGGGTTACTACACACATCGGTGTGCAGGGTCAGTTGCAATCAGTTATGCAGACTTCTCACCGATAATTCCCAGATGTCCGTCAGACGAGGCTGGGTGGGGTCCGTGCGTTCTCACGTACTTTTCGTGTTCTTCCTTCTCTATCCTAGATGGAAGGCTGTTTCTTCTACAAGGTTTAAGAGAGTGAATTCACATTTCTCAGATTTCAAGTTCTCGCGTTAACACGGCAGCTAAGAACTCTTCCTCAGCTAAGCACGCCGCTACGCACGGGGGGGACCGTCCTTAGAATTAAGCACGCCACTAAGCTCGCTCCAGCAGATAAGCACGCTCATGCAACGCACATTTTCAGCTAAGCTTGCGAACTTAGCGCTAAGCAAGAAATTTGCGCGCTAAGCAAGCATATGCAACCCACCCCTGAGTGTTATCAGCATACTTGTGATACTCACAGCTATTCTGGATGATGATTCGGGAAACTGGTTTAGTGTAAAGAGAGAACAGCAGAGGAACCAAAACACACCCTTGTTCCCATACTTCAAAAGCACAGGCTGAGACATGATCCCGTTCACACAAACTGACCTCAGGCGTGTTGAAACTGGCAGCAGACAGGAGGAAGCTAGTCAGGTGAGAGGGCACCTCCAGACGTCGGTTATACCACACCTGGACACAAAATTTAACTGTTAAAAATTCATTTTTCTCTAAAAGGTATTTTTTCGAAAAATACTTACCGATGACATGACTGAATGGAAGTGTCTACTACTTACTCATTCTAGCCTAAGAGCCTAACACAACCCGGGAGGCACTCGGGGAACCCCGAGGGGACCAAGAGTTGTCTCCCTATACCCACCACCCGGAAGCCGGGTACCCATAATCCCTCAGTCAGGATACTTAGCGCACCAGCGGCAAGCGGGGCAGGTGGGAGGGTCGTTTGAGTCATGTCATCGGTAAGTATTTTTCGAAAAAATACCTTTTAGAGAAAAATGAATTTGTTTCTTCAAAAACATTACCGATGACATGACTGAATGGAAGATTTGCGAATAGGAGGTGGGTGCCGCGCTCCAGTACCCCTTAGGGCCCAAGAGCCGTCCTCCCTAACGCAAACTCCCAACGACCCTAGGTAGGTGAATACCTACGGCGCTGAGGCGCCAGGAGGGAGTTGTGCCCCCCGCAAAAGGCCCCCACCAGAGCGAGGAGTCTCGCTGGCCTGGCAGAACTCTGCGATCGAGGCGGGCGAAGTCATCCTGCCCGCCAGCCTCCAGTAGCCACGAAGTATAAGACAGGAAAGATCCTGACGAATGCGATGTTCGTGGCCCTGCAAGTGCCTTGATAATGTAACTGCAGCCTCTATCCTCCCTGACGGAGGGGTCCCGTAATTCAAATCGTAAGACTGAGCGTAGCCAGGAAGATCGTCTGGCCTGTAGCGTCAGCGTTGCCGGAACCGGCAAAGAGGCGAGCGTGTCCGTAACGGACGGCTAAGTCGTAGGCACAAGTGAGGCTTGTACAGGGTTTTGCTACCTGGTCTCCTGGTGGAAAAGCGCGCCCTCAGCGGGCGCAAGGAGAACCTGTGGGCCAAGGAGCGGAGGTCCAGGTAAGGCGTGGTCCGAGAGGAGCTTGTATGGAATCGTTCCCTTGAACTGTAGACAGACAGGGTAAGTCGTAGCTCAAGAAGCTCGTTAGCCAGTCCACCATGGCAACATCCCTCAGGTGCCGCATGGCTGCAAGGGCAAGACGTAGCATGCGATGACTCCTCACGAGGGGAGTCGACAGGAGGCCCCAGACGAGCGCGTGTAAGTCTCTCCGAACCGGGCTCTGAGGAGAGGCGGGTTATCTGCCGGCAAGGGGACCCCCAGCAGGATCCCGACGGCTTACTTGGAGACGAGTGGGGACCGAGATTGGACGTGTGACGCCGCCAAGCGCGACTCTCTGAACTGGGCTCTGTGAGGCGAGTTCTCTGCTTCTCAAGGCTGCGTCCTGGCTCGCTCCCTCCTGGTAGCGGCCCCATCGATCAGGACCCACCCTGCGCTCTAGTCCGCTGAAATTGTTGTGGAGACTCTCCACAGGGTCATCCCTCAGAGAGTGGCGAGCAGAATCCCGGCATCTACGATCTTCGCCGACAGGAGGCTCCGGACGAGTGCGTGCAAGTCTCTTTGAACCGGGCTCTTGGGAGAGGCGGGTTTCTTGCCGGCAAGGGGACCCCCAGCGGGATCCCGGCGGCTTCCTTAGAGACAAGTGGGGACCGAAAGTGGATGTGGGACGCCCAGTGCGTCTCTCCGAACCAGGCTCTGGGAGCGGCGGGTTCTCTGCTTCTTAAAAAGCTGTGTCCGGGCGCGCTCTTTCCTGGTGGCGGCCTCGACGGTCGCCATCCCACCCCGTGCACTAGTCCGTTGAATACTCAGTGGCGTCTTCTGTGTCGGATCAAGTTGGTCTCGCGCGTCCGGTGCCGCGGGCACAGCGGAAGGCGTCTCGACAATCTTCAAAGCACCAGAGGGCGTAGGACCCCTCCTTCCTCCCACGAGAAGATGACCTACTAGTCTGTGTCGGATCCAAGCTATCACGCTCTTGTCCGCAACGTCCGGAGGTCAGAGGGCTGGACCTCGAGAGGAATCACGGAACAATGAAGCGTAGCTGGAGCATCCGGGCTTAGAGACGACCGAAGGAGAGTAGATCCGACTTCCGTGTAGTGGCTAGGCCATCCAACCACGAGCACAGCCGAAGTGGTACCACCTGTCCGAAGTCCGGTGCACCCCCCGGGTGCCTGAAGAGAGCTGTCGAGATGGTTAGATGCCAGGGAGAAGGGGCTGTGCCTTGGTTCCCCAGTGGCCAAGTAGATCGAGAAGCCCAGGTGAGTCCAAGGGACTGCAGCTCCAGAAGAGGCGACTCCTCCTCGTAGCTGAACCGAAGAACTCTGGAGTCCGAGAGCACGAATACCTGGAGACAAGGGACGGCAGTTCCGGAAGAAGTCGAAGTCCAAGATCCGGAGGCGGAGCCGAGGACCACCTGCGAGGAAAGCATCCTATCGCCGGCCTGGCGCAAGTGCAAGTGTAAGCGAAGCCAAGGTCCTAGCAGCATCATCCGGTATGCTCACCGCCCTGCAGTCCAGGAACTCCCAAGAAAACTGAACCAGCAGAGTCGTCAGCACAGGGGGATCCTCCGTGGCAGGACGACCGGCAGGGCGTCAGGAGTCGTTGACGTGAAGAACTAAGGCCAGGGTCAGGAACTCCCCAATCCCACAAAGCGTAGGGCGTACGGGCGAGCAAGGTCATCTAGTCGAGCGGTAGAGTCCAGAGCGGATCCATAGCAGGCTGGGGCAGATGAACTCCTGTGAAAACCCAAGGGTCAGACATGCCGAGGGAAGCCACCGTGTAGGAAAACAGGTCTGCCAGGCGAAGAGAGACAGCGACCTCTCCGAAGAACACCGGAGATGGTCGGGCGTCCAGTCCGTGGAGCGAAGGCAGCTGGGCGAGCAGACCGGAGCATGATGAAGGGGAACGGGCTGAGTGAGGGGAAGAGGGAAGGGACTAACGACAGCCGGCTGCAAAGGGGGCGAGTCGAGAGGGGCGGAGCCGAAGAGCGAGGCGGTACAGGATCCCTGGAGCGACGTGAAGAGCGTGAATGTCTCTCTGAACCGGGCTCTAAGGAGAGGCGGGTTTCCTGCCAGCAAGGGGACCCCCAGCGGGATCCCGGCGGCTTTCTTGGAGACGAGTGGGGACTGACAGTGGACATGGGACATCGCAAGGCGCGTCTCCGACCTTGCCTCTGAGCGGCGAGTTCCCTGCTTCCGTAGAAGCCTTACTAGTCCGGGCGTGCTCTCTCCTGGTAGCGGCCTCATCGATCAAAAAAAACACTCCGCGCACAAGTCCGCTGAACCCGGCGTTCCGTGGGTTTCCTTGGAGACGAGCGGGGACCGAAGGTGGACATGGGACGTCGCAAGGCGCGTCTCCGAACTGGCCACTGTGAGGCGCGTTCTCTGCTTCCGTAGAAGTCTTACTAGTCCAGGCGCGCTCCCTCCTGCGGTCTCATAGTCCAAAGAATCCGGCGTGGTGTCTTCTCCACAGGGTCGTCCTGGTCTCGAGCGTTCGGTGCCAAGGGCCCGTAGGATGGCGTATCGACTGGAATCGAAGCACAAGGTGGCGTCGGTCACTCGCGTCTGTAAGGCCCCAAGGCTGCGAACATCGCAGCTCCAATCAGGTGGAACAGACGTCACAAGCATGGTCGGAGGCACATCCTGTGCATAGGAGACCAGACCTAGTGGTTGTCCGACGGCCACTGGAACAACGCGTTGCGTGCCGTACATCGGTAGGCCCCTCTCCATTGAGACGTACAGGGGTCAAAACACGTGCTGGAGAAAACAGCGGAAACAACAGGGGGGGGGGGGGGGGGGGGGGGGCAAGCGACACATTGATTCCGGGGGCCGAAAACTCAAACAGCGGGGGGGGGGGGGGGGGGGGGGGGGGGAAGAGGGGGGGGGGGGGGGGGGGTGGTCGCGAAGAATCACGGTACACAATGTTGGCGGGCCTGTGCTCACTTCCACCGATTCCAGCTTTAAAATGTGCTCTTATATCCGTTCAAACATGTCAGGGTTCGACTTAACGTTTTAACGTTCATCGATTTTTCACACCACTCCCACCTCCATTTCTTTCTCACTCCCGTTTCATTAAAAGTTTAGCCGCGAGCAACAATGTGTCCTGCATCGCTAGACGCCATCTTGGAAAAACATAGCTTGCCTAAAGTTAACGATAAACGAATCTGACAACTTGTGGACCTGCGCCGTTTAAGAACCACGACCGTTTCAGATTTTTTACGTTTTATTTTTTTCCACGCGGAAATGCCTTTTTTTTTTTAATCGGATTTTTTTAAATTAACGCTGATATCCGCGGAAAAGCGGAAGATTTTGACCCCTGGACATAACAGGGTCCTGTCCTTCGAAGCACAACCAGGCATCGGCGCTCCCGTCTGTAGACGCTCCAACGCTGCCATCAGTGTCGCTGCTGCCAGGTGGCACAGTCATCACAAGTGGTAGAAGGCGCCCCCCCCCCGCGTCAGGAAGACAGGCCTAGTCACCAACTGGTCGCTGTCGCCTGGACCCAAGGAACACACTCACCAGTAGCAGCCGGGCTGGTGCTTACTCCGAGAAGCTGCTTAGTCCCCTCATGGCGGTAGTGTACAGTAACGTCCTGACGACGTCGGACGTGTGCGAACTGTCTCTCCGAGTGGGCCTAAGAGGTGGGCTCTCTCTGCCAGCAAGAGGACCCCCCAGCGGGAGCCCCCCCGGGCTTCCTGGAGATGAGCGGGGACCGAAAGGACAAGGGACGACGCGCGCCGTGTCTCTCGGAACAATACCCAGGGAGGCGAGTACTCTCCTCTCAAGGAGGCTTCCATGCGCGCTCCCCCTGGAAGCGGTCTCCATGATCCACCCGCTCGTGCACTAGTCGTGATGTCCGGTGTGGCTTCTCTCCCAGGTCGGTCCGATGCCGTGCGGAAGACCCGCAGTGTCCGGAAGGCGCCTAACCGGTGCCTATCGCTTGTGGCCGTACACCCACAGCTGATGGCCACGCCGCTCAGCACAAGCAGAGAAGGCGTCGTAAGCATGGCCGGCGGCGTATCCGGTGCAGAGGCGACAGACCCCTAGGAACTGAACCAGCCACTGTCATCTGTCCACCCTGTGAATGGGTGAACAGCACGTCCCTGCAACAGATAACACACCCGAATGCACGCGGACAAGTCCTGCGGGACTACACCACGAAAAGGCTAGCCTTCGTAACGACAAAAAACACAAGCACAAAAGTGAGGTACCAATCTGTCACGCCTGCGCGCCAGCAGTGCAGTAAGGAGGTTGACTCACTGCCGTGCAGCACTAGGGTGAGAACCACAACATATGTACCAAAGTCAAACATGTCATGCCAGAAAGGTATAAAAGGCGTCAGGCCCAAAAGCATCATCACTAAAGGGCGACGGCGTGTGAAAAAACGAACACAGGCGGGCCGCATGCTGTACAATAACTCAACACGCAATGACAAGCAAAGGCAAGCACATCTGGGACAGTAAAATCACCACTTAATGGGTACATGGCACGTGGCCCCGCCCAGCGAAGGAGCGTAAAAATCCCAAGCTGCCCGCCGTAATGTATATTCACTCTAATATGTACATGAGTACTTGTCCACACCGTACGCATGCGTATGCGAGTTGTGAGTGTGCGCTTAAATTCATCAACCATCCCAAGATTAGCGCACTAAAATTACAGCAATCATCACTCTTATCTATACAACCACTCAAGCAAGTGATACCAGAAAAGGTAAGAAACAGGTGCTGGCACATTACAATACTACGCAATGTTGACAAGGCGTGACCCAAGCTGTCCCGCCAAGCTAATCAAGCCATGGAGTAAGAAGATACTCCAAACCCAAGGGACAAATGCGTAGGTAAGCATCGCAACGATTCACCGAAGGTGAGTGGGCGCGGGCGCGACGGGCCCCGCCAAGCTAAGAGTTGCGAATTTTTCTTTAAAATGTATTTTTTTGAAAAATACTTACCAATGGTATTACTATAAGGACTGGTTTCTTAGCTAGTCTAATTTTAGCCCAAAATTGTTGTGTACGAGTATGGTCATGATGGCAGGTGAGGGGCGCCATAGCCTAGGCGGAAACCCGGGTAGCCTCCCCTCCGGTTCAACCACGCATGCGCTACAGCGCTTATACACCAGTCAGTTTTCTTTAGCAGACCAGCGGCAAGCGGGGCAGGTGGGAGGGACCTTCGAGTAATACCATCGGTAAGTATTTTTCAAAAAAATACATTTTAAAGAAAAATACATTTGTTTTCTCAAAACACATTACCGATGGTATTACTATAAGGAAGAATCCCAAAGAGGAGGCGGGTGCCGATATAACGCCCCTACCCCCTGCCATCGATGCTATTAGCCGCCATCCCCAAGCAACCTCCCTCTAATTTTAGCAAAGACACCTGCGGCGCCTAGAGCGCCGGGAGGGAGTGTTGCCCACAAGCCGACTCCACCCAGCGAGATCTGGCTCTGGCTGGATAGGTCCCGCGGTAGGAGCGGTCAAGGTGTCTCCGCTTGACCTTCCACTGCCGTGACAATGTCCTGAGAGCCGCTTTGCCATCAACAACGAGGCTAGCGGCCATGGCTCAGACCTTGCGTGCCCTGAAGAACATTCGTTGGGCTTTATCAGGGGTGAGGTCGCGGTGGGTGGAGCGCATCCCCCAACAGAGCCAGGAGGATAGGATTAGGGCTGAGTCGTCATCCCGCCTGGGGACCGCGGGAGGGGTGGCGAGCGTCCCCTGCGTAGCGGCATGGACCAGCGCAGGTAACCGTGTCCGGCCCTCACCGGTTCCTGATGCCTAGTCTGCCCGGGGGGCCTGGGTTTCTCACTACGTGGCGAGAACGCCGGTTCAGGTAGCAGTAGTGCTGAGCCGTCCGTCCGGGCCCGCAACCAGTGGGGCGTTTTGACTGGGAGTGCAGCTCGTTGGCTTAGGACGCCGAGGCGGGGGCCAGACGTAAGCCGGTCCTCAGCAGCACGTCTGGTAGACTTGCCCATCAGAACGGTCGAGTAGAGGTGCGACAGGTCCCATCGCGGAAGGAGGGGGGGGGGGGGGGCGAAGGGAGGGAGGCCGGCGACCGATGAGCAAACAGGTCGGCAAGGTTGTGCCGATATCCGGGTCGGGACGTCCCAGGGGATCGGTGCTAAAGCTGGCAGGTGAACCGCTAGGAAGGTGTCCGCCAGTTGGGGCCTGTCCGCGCGAGGGAGATGCACAAGTCGGTAACAGGTGTAGGGGCCGCACCTCTTTCCTCGGAAGAAGCGTCCGGTCAAGATTCCGTGGGCTGTAGTGCTGTCACCACTGTCGCCCCCGCGAAGCTCTGGAGGCGAAGGTGTGCCGCACAATATCCGGGTGTGAAGGAGGAGCCATTCATACCCCGGGCGTGACGCACAGAGGAGAAGTCGTGGCGTGGTGCAGAAGGCCGGTGGACCACGCCTTGGCCCAGCCGACCAAGTCACCCCGAACGGAATGCGCTGTACTCGCTGAGCTGGACTAGAACCTAGGGAAGCGCACCGTCAGCGTAGGTGCCCACGCCATGGCACGGGATGGAGGAAGCGTTGACAATCCAGTCAAGCAGGTCTGGAGTCGCCGAGAAGAAGCGGTTAAGCTGTCCATCTCAACTTGTCGCGATCAGGGGAGGCGTCCGCTGCGCAGCACACCCGAACGAAGTCAGGAGGCCCATCTGCTCTGCGCGTAGAAGCCGGCCGCCACACGCAGGGAGTCAGCCGGTCAAGAGGCAGTCCCAGGAGGTCTCTGTGCAGAAGTGATGCGACGAGTTCGCGCCAACCGATATGCGAAGGAGGAAGTACCGGGAGAGGAGGCGTGCCCCGTCTGCTTCTGAGGTAGCCGGCCACTGGCGTCGTCGGTGGGGGTGAGAAGCTCCCGGCCTCGTGGACGTGGCATCCGAAGCTGGACAAGCAAGGCTGGAGGAGAGGGCGCCGCAGCGGTCGCACTGGAGCCTGACGCTGGAGGTCGTCTGCCAGGGGTCGTCCAGGGGGAACCAGGAGATGCAAGGTGGGAGTAGCAGAGACATCAAGGGAAGAAGGTCCGCCGGGGAACTGACCGGTCCCGACGTCGAAGTCCCTGAAGGAGGAGCACCTCTGGTCTGTGAACAGCCGCTGTGCCGGTGCGAGAAGAGCCGCGATCGCTGCTTCAAAGCTGCTCTACTTGAGGTCGGAGCGAGGTCCCATCCACGGTAGACGTAGCACGAAGGCGAACGGATGCACTTATCCATGGGGACCAGGAACCGCGGCAGTCAGAAGGATCCAAATTCGTCCCGATCCGTGTCAAGGAGGGCTCCACCCGAACCGCGAAGGCTCGCCTAGGGCCATCGATGGGGCGCACGAAGACGTCCGATTGGTCCTGTCCGACATCCGCTGCTCCTTCCTGGGGGAGACTGGAATGCGACGCTGTCCGAGGAGGACTCCGGCCAGCACTGTAACCTCGAGGAAGTCATCGAGACCGGGCTGAAGGCCCAGTCCAAGCCTGCACTGAGGCGAAGTCTCGGGTGGGCTCACCGCCAAGGAAGGCGGTGACGTACTGGTGCACGAGGTGGAAGCGGACAAGGTGTCAGGTCAGGAGCGGTAAACAGCAGTGTAGGAGACGAGCGGGAGCGCATCCCCCCGGGAAGCTCAGTCCTTACCTCTTGTCGAACCGTCATGGAGCAGGATCTCGAGAACTGCGATCTTCTGTATCGCTTCCGCAGGCCAGTACCACTGCTCAGGCACGTGTAGTCAAGCGTCGTCGTCGTAGGCAGACCTGCCGAAGCCGGCGTCGGAGAAAAAGCGCTACGGCCTGGGGTGCGGGCAGGCACCCTGTCATTCGCCGAAGCTACTAAGGTAAATGGCTCGGTAGCTGACAGCGTCTGACTTACCTTCCAGCTGTCAGAGTAGCTAAGTGTACAAGTCACCCACAGGAAGTGGTAGGAAGCCGTCCCGGAGAGTGGAGGCGAGCCGAGGATATCCCTGCAGTCTCGCCCGGGGCGACGGTACTTGAGACGGACTTGCGGCGGAACGCTGCCGTTGGACATGTAAGGATCAGCCGACCGAAGGGTAGTCCCGACAGATGTCCGCAAGGTTCTTCCCACTCCGTGGTCCCGTTGACCGCCTGAAGGTAGATGGGTGTGTGAACCCGGCCCACCCCTAAAACCTGGTGCGCGGGCGCCCGCAAGCTGAGGCGAAGTCGGTCGAGCCTCTTTCCATCGACCCTCCACATCAAGGAGGCCCCAGAGACCAGGGCGGGGAACCGCTAACGACCAATGCAGAAGAGTGGGACGCCGATCGTCTGTGCCGGCCTAGCGCCGAGGATTAGGGGAGGGGGGGGGGGGGGCCCTCAACTGGTCCTTACAAGCTGGTTGGCACCGGCCGCACCCGAGGCCTAGTGCCCGTCCCGCTGCCGAAGTCACGCAAGAGCCGCAAGGCCCCGCCTTCTCATCCCGCCGCAGGAGTAGGCACCTACCGCGGCCGGGGCATCCTGTCTCGTCTAAGCTGGTGTAAACCCCCAGTAGCAGCGGCCGTGTGACCGACGTGACGTCTCGTCGCAATCCTGCGCCGAGTCCACTGCTTCCATCCAGGGAACTGAAGCGCGTCCTGCCGAGTCCCTGAACGCCACTCTGGCGACCCGACTCTGCGCTGGTCCCCAGTCCCGGGTGAGGCGGAGGCCGTGACTGGAACCTCCTGTGAGGACTACCGGCGCTGAAGCCCGCCCTCGTGTCTGATCTCTGAGACCGTGTTGGCTGCTGATGCTTCGCCGCGAGGCGAAGCTCGCGGCGCCCCAGGACCTGACCGCACGACTGGACTGCGATGGTTGCCGTTACTAGCGCCGGCTCGCGTCCTAAGCCGACGGTGGCGACAGCTCACTCCCACGGTATGGGCCACTCGCCTGGGCTGTGGCGCGTCCGGTGTTGTTTCCTTCCCCTGAGCTGGAGTCGGCCAGACGCCGCGGTAGAGGCTCCATAGCTGGATGCGCCGCCCTTCCATCAGGGACATCTCCGCTGGGTAGAGACCACTCGACTGGACTGTGGTGGCTACCCTTCCTTGTCTTTGGGTGTCTTGTCTCGAGGCCTAATCCGTGGCGCTCGAGGATCCTCGACCGCACAGAGACCACTCGACTGGACTGTGGTGGCTGCCGGCACGGCTTTATCAGCCAGTGCTGGCGCCTAGCACTTAGTTCGCTTCCAGCTGCCAGCGAGATAAGGCGCCGCGAGGTCACATTCCACTCTCGCCCGCTCATTCTATTTATATCGCTTGCTACTGTGGGGTACACGGCGTGACCGGCGCTCTGCCGCTATAACAACTACCTACACATTTGTATTCATAACACATCTCTGCCTACAGTGACTGTTGTGGAAGCAACATCGTTCAAAAGTTGAAATTCTCACCTACACACTGATACCAAATATGACAACATTACGACTTGCACTTGTGTAGCAGGTTATGGTGAAAATAAAGAGAACGGGAATTTGTTGATGTACGATGTCGGTGTTTGTTGTGAAATTGACAAAGTTCCCACAGCCATAACACGAAGACGCTACTTTTTCCAACGAAACACACTTGCATGCATAAGGGTCAGCATGCCTACAGTAAGTATCACTTACCGGATTTTGGATTCATGGTGGGGGACGAAAGCAGGAAGGTGGTTAATGAGGTCACTGACAGGTCGCGTGTTGTGCGGTACACGGCGTGACCGGCGCTCTGCCGCTATAACAACTACCTACTGGTTTGTATTCATAACACAAATCTGCCTGAAGTGACTGTTGTGGAAGCAACATCGTTCAAAAGTTGAAATTCTCACCTACACACTGATACCAAACATGACAACATTACGACTTACACTTGTGTAGCAGGTTATGGTGAAAATAAAGGGAAAGGGAATTTGTTGATGTCGGTGTTTGTTGTGAAATTGACAAAGTTCCCACAGCCATAACACGAAGACGCTACTTTTTCCAACGAAACACACTTGTATGCATAAGGGTCAGCATGCCTACAGTAAGTATCACTTAGCGGATTTTGGATTCATGGTGGGGGACGAAAGCAGGAGGGTGGTTAATGAGGTCACTGACAGGTCGCGTGTTGTGCGGTACACGGCGTGACCGGCGCTCTGCCGCTATAACAACTACCTACTGGTTTGTATTCATAACACAAATCTGCCTGAAGTGACTGTTGTGGAAGCAACATCGTTCAAAAGTTGAAATTCTCACCTACACACTGATACCAAACATGACAACATTACGACTTACACTTGTGTAGTAGGTTATGGTAAAAATAAAGGGAACGGGAATTTGTTGATGTCGGTGTTTGTTGTGAAATTGACAAAGTTCCCACAGCCATAACACAAAGACGCTACTTTTCCCAACGAAACACACTTGCGTGCATAAGGGTCAGCATGCCTACAGTAAGTATCACTTACCGGATTTTGGATTCATAGTGGGGGACAGAAGCAGGAGGGTGGTTAATGAGGTCACTGACAGGTCGCGTGTTCTGGCATTTCTCGCCCGCAGCCGTCTCGGTACTCCACAGACTGCTATTGCCATCCCGAAATACGATCAGTCCATAACAGGTCACAATATTCAACAGTGTTTTTAAACATACCTTGAGGTTTAACACATGTTCTGACACACTAGACATAAGAACCGTTTTACGGGGAGTAGACGTCGGCGGAATAAAAACTTGTATACCACTATCACCTTCATTAGTGCTGTTATCAGTGTCGGTGTTATGAGTGTCACATTCCGCGGATCGAAACGATCGTTTCTTTCCATGCCGGGAACCCCGCTTCGCTGGTCATCCTCCTTTACCTAGCTGCATGAAGTGAACACACGCGACACATTCTTCAACACTCGTATTTGGATGAAACATGGTCCAAATGTGTTGTGATGAGGCAATATCAGACGCCGCATTTCGCGTTGTCTCCTCGGACACACGTGTTTCAGTCGAGTCTATCCGTTTCATCCGACAATAGCAACTCCTACACATTGTTTTGGAGTGCATCATGTCTTTGTCTTCCTGGATATTAATTCCATAACACTTGTGGATTAAGTGTTCATAATTGATACAAAGAAATGACTTTTTATCCGTGTATCTCTTTTGTGATCTCTCGCCACATATTCTGCACAATGCATTAACTCTCATTGCATGGAACACACCTGTGTGTACACAGACTGTACGCGTTTCAGCAGACTCCATCATGATCAAAAGTTAAATCAAAAGTACATTTACAAGGTTGACTGTTAGTGTTACACTATTTCCCAAGAAAGAAACGTGGCTATCTCCTCAATAGTATCCGTGTAACTAAGCCCTCTCTTTCCCCAATGCCGGGAGTGTACACCAAGTCGGATGTCTGGAACTTGTCTGTCGACACCTGTCAGTGACCTCATTAATTACCCTCCTGCTTCCGTCCCCCACCATGAACCCAAAATCCATTAAGTGATACGTACTGTAGGCATGCTAACTCTTATGCATGCAAGGGTAGTGTGTTTCACTGGGAAAAGTAGCGTCTTTGTGTTATGGCTGTGGGAACTTTGTCAATTTCACAATAAATTCTCGTTTTCGTACATCAACAAATTCCCGTTCTCTTTATTTTCACCATGACCTGCTACACAAGTGCAAGTCGTAATGTTGTCATGTTTGGTATCAGTGTTTAGGTGAGAATTTCAACATTTGAACGATGTTGCTTCCACAACAGTCACTGTAGGCAGAGATGTGTTATGAATACAAATGTGTAGGTAGTTGTTATAGCGGCAGAGAGCCGGTCACGCCGTGTACCGCTCAGTAGTGCGATATAAATAGAATGAGCGGGCGAGAGTGGAACTCGCGGCAGCCTTATCTCTCTGGCAGCTGGAAGCGAACTAAGTATCGGCTATGGTAAAGGCGTGCCGGTACTGGAGCCGGGCTCGCGGTCTAAGCCACGGCAGAGCCCGCTCACTCACGCGGTAAGGGCCACTCGACTGGACTGTGGCGCGTACCGGTGATGGATCTTTCCCCCGTGCTGGTGTGGGCCATCATGGTGGCAGAAGCTCCCTAGCTGGGTCCGCCGCCCCACCAGCCCGGGGTAACCCAGGGGTAGAGACCACTCGACTGGACTGTGGTGGCTACCCTTTCCTTATCTTAATGTTGTCTAACCTCGAGGCCTAGCCCATGGCGCTCGAGCATCCTTGACCGCACAGAGACCACTCGACTGGACTGTGGTGGCTGTCGGAACTAGAGCTGGGCTCGCGCCTAGTCGCGGCCGTGCCAGCTCACTCCCTCAGAAGGGCCACTCGACTGGACTGTGGCGTACTGGATTGGAACTTTGCCCCGTGCTGGCGACGGTCGGTCGCGGCAGTTGATACTCCATAGCTGGGTCCACTGTTCTCCAGCCATGGGGCGCAGTCCCGGCATGGGTGTTTGATCTCCGAAACAACCTGCACCCTTTTCAGTGAATAAACATATCAAAACATTTAGCCAGAATAGCCGGAAAGAGCGAATGCCGAGTAGTACAGAATGTATTCCATAGGACATCAAAATACCACAATCTTTTTTAACACATAAATTGCTGTATAATGGGCTAACCCTCTTGCACATGCAGTTACCAGTTCTTCTAACCCCTTGGGTGTCGGCAACAAAAACAGTAGCCGACAGCCAAGGGCAAGCCAATAAGCCAGCTGCAAACAGTACCAGAGGCTGCATCAACACGGGGCTTAACACTTCGACTGAACATGTAGAGGGACATCCGTAACCGAGCAGGCAAACGGCATGCTCGTCACTCGGCCCGTGGCACTGCCCACAACGCGAGCAGGTGCGGGCCCGCCAACTGCAAAACAAATAGCACAATGACCTATGACGAGGGAGCATGCCCCCAAGGGCCCGCAAAACGAATCCACGTGTAAGAACAAAGATAAGTGTACGGCGCAAGCCAACGCCCGGCGCTCTAACCTCCCCTGAGCGCCCGACGTAGGCAATAGCCGAGGTTTTACCTTGCCATCCGAAGAAGCCGGGTACTAACACCAGTCGAAGACCAACCAGAACACCGCGGCGTCCAAGACCCCCGGCTGAAGGCAGGCTCGAAGCAATCCCGGTCCGTGACAGGAGTCCACGCCGGCGCCGCTGGCACGCCCAGTCCCAAAAGCTAGAACCACCGCCGACGAATTCAGGAAGCGTCCACCTACACCAGACACCCTGAAATAGTCTCGGCGCTGTGCAGAGGTGAGGCCACATGACGAGCGAAGAGCCACGAACAGTCCGGCACCGAGCCGTGCCGATCACACGAGTCAAGGTCACGTCAGGTCTAAGGCACAAACCGACGAGGAAATCTCCCAGGAAGCGTCCAAGCCTACCACCGGGCACTCCGAGGCTAGCAGAAGAGCGAAGGAGGGTACAGAACACACGAAGTGGGAAAACACACAACGGCCAGACCGGCCACGCGGTGCGTGAGCACAGTTCACAATGGCGCCGTCTCGACAGGTTACGTCCCAAGAAGACCGACGAAGAATTCCACCCGAACGCGTCCAAGCGTAACGCCGGGTACTCCGAAGCTATCTGAAGAGCGAAGGAGGGGTTCAGAACACACGAATGTGAAACACTCTACGGCCCGACCGGTCATGAGGCGCGTGAGCACAGCTCACAATGGTGCCGTCCCGACAGGTCTAAGTCTCAGGACCGACGAAGACCCATTCCTCACGAAAGCGTCCAAGCCTAACACAAGGGAGGAGGAGGATAAGCCCTCCCATAACCAGACGACCGGTTTCTCTTCTCTTTATAATTCCACAACCAAACCCAGTTTGAAGCTAGAGTCGTAGACGTACACAACCTTCCGCAACTAGCAAAGAAAACTGACTGGTGTATAAGCGCTGTAGCGCATGCGTGGTTGAACCGGAGGGGAGGCTACCCGGGTTTCCGCCTAGGCTATGGCGCCCCTCACCTGCCATCATGACCATACTCGTACACAACAATTTTGGGCTAAAATTAGACTAGCTAAGAAACCATTCCTTATAGTAATACCATCGGTAATGTGTTTTGAGAAAACAAACCACGCAGCAGCACAGGCAGGGCCGACGAATCGATCCTATCTCCCGTAACTCTTCTTCCCTTCTGTTCATACTCCATCATCAAGTCCGAAAGACCAGCGAACCGGTCGAAAAACCGAAGTCCGTAGGCTAGAGCAGTAGAGCAACACGTCTGTTCGTGCGCCTAAGTAGACTTGACTGGGGGATTATGGGTACCTGGCTTCCGGGTGGTGGGTATAGGGAGACAACTCTTGGTCCCCTCGGGGTTCCCCGAGTGCCTCCCGGGTTGTGTTTTAACACAACTGGCTCTTAGGCTAGAATGAGTAAGTAGTAGACACTTCCATTCAGTCATGTCATCGGTAATGTTTTTGAAGAAACAAAAAATTATGATAATAAAGTAATAATTGCAATTTATCTCCAGTAACTTCAACCACCATTGATTTCTTCTATGGTCTCTCATTTATCAAATCATCATTGTCAACTCATAACTGGCTTCACAGAACTAGTGTTCTGCTCTTCAAAAGAAATACCATGCCAAAGTGCATGTCTGTCTAATCTGCTGATCTAGTTGACTGGTCTGCAAGTCTCCAGATGAAGTGTTTCAAACACTGACCAGATTCCAGAAGAGGATGGGGTGTTGGTCGACGAAGGCCTTGTCAGCCAGACCCAGGTCACCTTCATGATCCAGCACATACTCCAGCTCCTTACGCAGCACCAAAGGACTCAAGTACGGAAACACCAGAGGCTCCGCTGTGCATGTGCTCCTGTACATCATGACACAAACATAAACCCATGACAAAATCATCAAGTCAGTCCTGACATGTTATACAACATGGATCTACTGAGCTAGTTCAAAGATGGTGCAGCTCCTTGTGCAGTACCAAGAGACTCAAGTATGGAAACACCAGGGGCTCTGCAGTACAAGCTCCTGTGCAGGAAACAATGGTTCATTGTACACCTCAATGTCCCATAATCGTGGGCAAAAGGCACAATCCTAGGCTCCATTACTCCGACTCTTGCTCACACTTTTAACATATACCGGTATATGCTCTTCAAGGTGTCCTGAGCTGTTAAATCACTTTAACCCATTTAGTCCCAACGCCCTACAGCAAGACAGATTGACCATGATACTTCAAGGGTAGTGCAAGATTAGCCTGGCACCTGAAGTATCATGATCAATCCATCTCCTGCAAGTGCAACTGGTACATAGTCAAATACATGTAACACCTTCAAAATTTGGGACATGCTGCTGTAGGGTTAAAAGGCTTAAAGACAGCAACCTCCAAATTCAGGAATTTCATCCCTAGGTTTATATGGGTTAACACATAGGAATTTTAATTAATAATAATCTCAAGCCCTTTAAGCCATGTAGTGGGGATTTAGTGCTTCATAAGAGCCATTTATCGTTATTATTACTATCCTTGATATACCTTGTCATGAAGTCTTTCTTCATCTCAGGCAACGCAGCAGGGGAGGTGGGCAGCTCTACATCCTCATCTATAGACAAGCAGAGCGGTGACTGTGGTGACCCCGCAGGGTAGTAGTTGTAGTAGCCACTGATGGTATTGTTGTCAGTGCTCTCAGACAGACACTCGCTGGTACATCGCCGTCGGACCGCAGCTCTGGCTTCTTGCAGACTGAGGGGATATTCAGCCAGGTGCATAGAACTCACCATCTCACCACCACTTGTTCCCTCACCAGCAGGCTGAATGTTGATAGAGACAGTTTTGATCATTGTTTTTGTAAGTTATAAACCCCTTGCACATGCAGCCACTGGTGGCAGCATGCACAAGGGGGTTAACCCATATCATACTGAGGCTAAAAGCTTCAAATTTGTACACTGCCATACGCAAGTTACATTATAGTACTTATGGATAAGGATATAGACCAATGGCTTTAGTTCAAGGATGGTGCCAAAATAGCTTGGCGCCTAGAGGCTGTTCTGGCACTACCTTTGAACTATTTTAGTCCAACATATTTCACACACTGGTGTATTCCGAATGATAAAGGTTAAAGAATAAACAGCAAGCCTGTAAACAATGAACATGTTTAGAGAGAAGCGTGCAATAGTTTACTCCAACACAGTCTGGCTACTGATCGGATGGATGAAATATAGTAAATGTGACTTTCTCTGAAGAAAACAACTCAAAACATTGAAAGCCTGTCTGGCATGGTGTTTTTTTCTTCATGAAAACAACTAAATACACTGAAAGCCCGTCTGGCATGGTTCATAGCAACTCAATCACGTAACCCTTTTCATCCTGATACACCCATTGCTGGAAATAAATTTGACTATGATGGTTCAAGGGTGGTGCCAGAATAGCTTGGCGCCTCAGGTGCCAAGCTATTCTGGTACCACCCTTGAACTAAAACGGTTGATATATCTCCTAATCTCTAATGTATCTTCATAGGACAATAAGCAAATTTTTAAAGAATCAGCCTCAGGATGTAATGGGTTAATCCAGCATATAACAAGGGAAGATAAAGAAGGCCCCTAAAAAGTGATCGTAAATGTGGAGAATACACAGCCTTCCATGTTAAAGCTTTGCGATGCATTCCTAGCATGTCTGCACATGAGACCATCAGTGGATCAGAGTGTATATATCAAAGATGTGCACAAGAGTGCTGAAAGCCAGCAGCAGATAACATACATGTACATGTTTGTAATCTATTCACTGTTAGTGTAGCAGTGAACAAAGTACACTGACAAAGAGGACAGTACAGTGTCTGTACACAGCTATCTTCTGAAAGGTACAAAGATGAATCCCTAGATAAATTAAATTAAGCTTTGTACTGAATAAATATAGTCTGTATACAAGTAATCTACAATGTACCGTAGTAAACTACAGCTTTACAAAACTACACATACACAACACATACATAAAAGCCAGCAAAGATTTCACTATCAAAATTATGAAAAATTAATATTGGAAATGAATGAAACCCACTCACACAATTAAAAAAGTGTTAAATGGTATCTGATGACTAAACAGTGGTAAGCTGTAAATACAATGTACACGGTGCTTGGCAGGCCATTTTGGAAGATATCAGGCTACCCTGTCATTCTCTGTATAAGCCACTTGAAGGCATGTAATTCTGCCAATTAGCTATTCCATCTGAATCCTACCTGATCATCTACATCATCCTCCACCTCTTCCTCCACCACCACAGGGGGTAGGGGACTGTGGTCTCGGTCAGGGGAGGGGATAGGGGCAGTGGTGGTGGTAGTAGTGTCAGGGCCTGGGGGAGGGACAACCAGCCCTTCTGGGTTGGACTCAGAGGAAAGGAGCATTGTCTTTCGCTGTCCACGCCAGTCCTGCAAGCAACAGAGCAGCCTCATGCAAACAGTGGGGAAGATAGAACCACCAAACAATGCTCTTTGTGAGAGCACTCATGCTGGTATAGGTATAACGGTGTTTGAAAGATCATTCATGCTGATAATGTGGTATGGATATGGCCATATCATGTTCATAGGGTCAGCATGCTACGTTCTACTGAACCATTTAAGGGATTATCGTGCACATTGTCACTAAAACAATAAGTCATGTTTTAGTAAAGGTACATTTTTTCAAAAGCTACATTTGTACATGATTAATGCCAGTGTCAGTACCCAGCACAGCTTAACACCAAAAAGCCACAACCAAAATATTAAAACCAGTATAAAAGCGACATAAAAAAAACTAAGACCAAAAAAATAAAAACACAAATCTGAAGCACAAGGACAAGACAATCCACAAAGCTGATTACATGTATGTGTAATACTGATCAAGCACAGCTGATACAGTGCTCTAGTGGTGACACAGTGCTCTAGTGGAGACAATTTCAACAATGACAGATCTAAAGTTGTTGCATACATGCCATATGAAAATAAACACACAAGACATTAATGCATGGAAAAAGAACAATGTCACATTTTCATACATTGTCATGGGTGACACTGCAAAAAGCTAAAATGCCTGAAAACAGAACATGACTACCCATACCCCACTACAGACAAGGGACCATCAGTATTTTATGATATTGACATGCCAGTTTAATCTCTGTTCAGCTGCAGAATTAAGTATGCATAAGTAACTCAATCTGTGGATGCAACTGTGGCTGATTCATGCCAGTAAGAGACATAAATTTTCATGAGACCCAGGAGAATGTATGCCTCTTGCAAACGAAATGGGCTGGTTGGAGGAGGAAATTCAGCTTCTGGGATTTTGAAAAAGCTAAAATCAGTCTCCAGGGATGTCACCCACGCATTTTGCAAAAAAAATACAGACCCTGATGAATACAACAAAGAAACTGTTATATTGTCTTTAATTTAAGAGCTTATCTTCAATATTACCATCGAGTGCTTAATCTGTACAAGACAAACTTAAGTGCATGCATGCATCGCCACAAGTCCATGTATAGTTCAGAGAATTCACTATCTTCACAGCTATGTTGGAAAACTTCTTTTTTTTTACGCAAAGGGGAACAACCAAAATGTAAACACCCAACATGATCATAGTGAAATAAATATCACTTAACCCATTTAGCCCTGACATCTCACAGCAGGAGGCAGATTGACCATGATAATTCAATGGGAGTGCCAGATGAGCTTGGCGTCTTCAGGCGCCAATTTCATCTGGCACTCCACTTGAATTATCATGGTCGATACATATCCTGCAGCTGGTACAAAGTCGCTAGGCAACACCTCCAAAATGTAGGAAACGTGGACCTGGGGTTAAATGGGTTAATTGATGACTATTGAGTGGTGAACATTCTCCCCATTTCCCATTATTGTACTTACTCTACAGTTTCCATCATTTTTAATAAATATTTATACATTTGCCAGTGACACTGACACCAACAACCTACAAAACACCCACAAACAGTGGATAAGGCAGATGACTTACCTTGACATAAACTTGCAGATTGGGCACAAACTTGGCATTGCAGAATGGACAGCTATCGGGAAAAACAAACACATTGAAGAATTCAATAATACTCAACATAATGCCAAGTGCACAGAGACTATACTACTACAACAACTACTGCTACCAGGTCATAATATTTTGTTAACAAGAAAGGCAAAGCCAGTATGGCTCATTGTTACCTGGTAGTCGTTGTCATAATATGATGTAATCACACCAGATGCACACATGTAAGGTTCTTGTAAAGAAACTTCACTCAGCTGCAACTCATCACACTTGGCACAAGGTTGTAGACCACAATGGAGTAACAGTTCCAACAATACTTTATTGCAGTGATGCGATCTTTGCACAATGCATCCACAAATGCATCAACATTGATACACTGTCTCCTATACAATGCATCAACACTTTTGACACACTGCGTCTCTCATACAAAGTACACACATATTTCCTAACACCGTCTATACTATTAGAGATTTCCAGAATAATCCAGCAAATTCGCACAACACAACCAATCAGAAAAAAAAAAAAAACCCAAAACTCATTAATATCCATGGAAAAAAATACACTAGAATGAACTACAAATTTCCACTATACTATCTAGGCATCTTTGATACAATGTTACGAAATGTAGCCGACACTTTGATGTCATATCTGAGGTCACTACAAAGATCGCGACCCTGCTTGAACCTTCCAGTATAATGTAAGTCAAACTTTACAACATTGTAGCGAAACTATGCATCACAACAAAAATCGATCACAATTCTCTGTGCAAAAGAAAATGAATCCTACTAAAAAGGTACGTAATCCTTATCCAAAATAACTCAAATGAATATCGGATCTTTTCTATGATTAATACACACATGCTCTCAAAGAATAACACAACCACAAACGTAACACTCAAAGCCAAACTGCCGTCAACGCCAACCAGTGGATGTTCGTGCCCACTAGATCCGGCGGCCAAAGGCCCACTGTCTCGCTGAAGTCCGGGAGCAGGTGCGCCCCCCAACCGGAGAGACTTGCATCCGTGCAGATCGACAGGGAGGATAGCGGGGATGCTTGGGGAATTCCTGACGCTAACCAAGAGGGGTCTGTCCACCGGAGGAGATGTGGCCGAACCAGCGGAGACACAGGCATGCGGGTTTCCAAATCCCCCGAAGACGGCCGCCAGAGAGGAGGAGATGTAGTTGAATCGGCCGCGAGTAGAGCCGGCCGAGCGGAACAAGTCCACCGCAGCGCTCATGAGTCCTAACAACTGCAACCACATCCTCACCGGAGCCTCCGTGGCGTGATACACTTGCAAGGCCAAAGCTGCTAACTTCTCGATCCGGGCCAGGGGGAGTCGCACCAAGTTTAAGGCGGTCCGAAAATCCATTCCAAGGTGGATAAATCTGCGGGACGGTGAGAGGTCCGACTTTTCGAAGTTGACCAGGAAGCCAAGCTGTTGATGTAGGGAGAGCAGCGGGTCCCTGTCGAGGGACAAGCAGGTCTCGTCCGGATTCCGGAGGAGCAAATCGTCGAGGTCGGACTGAGAGACGACCGCCAAGTGCGTGCGACCACAGCGTCCATGATCCTGGTGAAGACCCAGGGACTGAGGTTGAGACTGAAGGGCATGTCTCGGAACTGATAAACCACCTCGCGGAAGGCGAAGCGTAGGTAACGGTGAGCCGAAGGGTGCATGGGCACATGAAGGTATGCATCGGCCAGATCTAGACTGACTGCGAAAGAAATGGGCTGGACCACGGCATGGAGGGCTCTGGTTGTTTCCATACGGAATGAAGGGGCAGCAATGAACGTTTAAAGCCGAGAGATCAATAACCAGGCGCAAACTTTCGTCCGACTTCGGTACAATGAAGAGATGACTGTAGAAGGCTGGAGAGTCGTGTTGCAGTACTAACTCCATGGCGGATTTGTGAAGCAACGTGTCCACCTCTCCCTTCAACGCCTCCGCTTTGATCCGATCGCTCGGCATTTAAGTCCAGAGCGGAGAACGCCGATACAAAAGGAGGACATTGAAAAGTGAGTTGGAGACCCGCCGAGACGGTAGAGAGGATCTAAGGGTCGTCCGGCAACAGCGACCTCCAAGCGTCACTGTGCTGGGAGAGCCGCCCGATGATCGGTGACCCGAGAGATGTCAGCGGAGGCAGTCTGGGAGGGGAGTCGTTAGGCCCTCCCTAGCCTAGGCTGCCGGCCCCCACCAGACCAGGCGGAGGCCGGAGCCGGGAGCGGCTAAAATGGGGGGGACGGGCAGGGCCAAGGGGCACTCTGGAAGCTGGGCGTGAGGTGGGTCTGAAGGACCACAGGGCGCGACCCACGACCTTGCGGGCCGCATGAAAGCAAGAGAAGGTCGGTCAAGATGTAGGCCAGATGTCCTTGTTGGCCTCCTTGACTGTCTGCCAGGTGGAGTCAAACAGCAAGGGACCGCCGATGGGAGCCTGGCGAAGCTGTGACTTGACCGACGAAGGCAACCCCGAACAAGCATCTAGCACCGCATAACGCCGGATCAAAATACAGTTGATTGCGGCAGCCATCGCGTTGGTAGAGGTGTGGTAAGACGCCCGGTTCGCCACAACCGCCAGAGAATGAACCTCACATAGCAGAGCGGAGACTGCAGGTCCCAATGGTCCTTGAGAGCTCTGACAATCGCCTGGTCGCGAGCTCCAGGAAACCCGAGCAGGACAGGGTGTTGCGGATCAGGCTAGCCGTCTTGTCTAATTGCCAAGGAACCCAGGAAAAGGCGGCTCGGCGACCACCCGCCTGAAAATCCACCGCAGCATCCAGCAAAGGCAAAGGGCAAGAAAACGCCTGTGAGTGACCCGCGTACCAGCTCTGGCCAAACCGGATGTCGATGCCCTCTGGCCCCCTGGCATCGGAAAAAAAGACAGGGTCCTTTGAGATCCTGAGAGGCAACTGCGCCGAGAACAAGCTTCCGGCGGAAGAAAACGCAGAATGAGCCCTGTGGCCTCCTCTAGCGACCACCGCGTCTCAGCGCCCGGAGCGAAGTGGGAAGAAGATGCAGAACAGCTGAGTGGGGAGTGCGCAGGCAGGGAACTCAGGGACGAGGACAGGCGCTCGAAGGCGGTGGCGGAATCTGCTGGATGTAGGCTAAGAACCTCTTTGACGACAGCCGCTGCCAAGCGCCGGGGAGGGGTACGCATAAGATTGGAGAGTGGGAGATCGTCACACGGCGCATAACTGTCTGCTCTGCAGGGACGAACCAGAGGAACAAGATCGAAACAGGAGCGAGGGGAACTCCGCCGAAGGACGGGGAAGGAGCGATGGCGCCAATGCCCCCGAGTGCTCTGACTTCCAACAGAAGAAGAAGAAGAAAACAGAGACACCTCGCGCCAGTCAAGTGCGTGGGAGAGTGCCGGATCCCTTTTGGAAGATGCGCGCTGATCATGGTATGCTCCATCCGTGTCCGCTTACGACCCCAATGCTGTATGTCCCGGGGGGGGGGTCCAAGTTAGATGGCTTACCTTCCGAATAGACGGGCACGCGGAGAGCGGCTCCTAGCCAGGGCGCGAGAAGACACAGGAAGCCCCGAGCCGCCGCTCAAAGAGTCGTGAGGTGACGACCGATGGCTACGCGCAGGCTCGAAGGTGCATGGGGGCAAGGCCACGCCTGGCTGGGAACCATGCCAGTGACAGTCATGGGCCGGTGTCTCTCCCCCCGAGGGAGAGGGGGTACCGCCGCGAGAGACCCGTCTCCGTAGAGCGGGTGCGCAGGGCTGTCTGCAAGCTGCGCTCGAGGGAGCTGGAGTAACAGGGTCTCGGAAGGCACATCACATCCCGCAGAAGGGACAGCGTCCGTCACCTTGGCCTTGGGGGCAAATTGCCGCAAGAGTCCCGTCTCCATGGAGCGGGAGTGTGGGGTTAGTAGGCGACCGGGGTCTGGGAACCAGGAGTGCCGAGTCGACGTGTCAACTGTGTCCAAGTTGGGAGGGGCCGGGTGGACTGGCGCCTCGGTGGAAGGCATGGGGTGCTTGCGTCAATAGAAAGGCCAAAGTTCCGACCAACGGTCCTCCTCCCAGGTGGCGCAGGTCACACAAGTGCGATCAGATGCACAGCCCAAACAGGGGAGGCAGCATATGTGCGTATCGTTGTGCCACTGTAAGTCCCCACAGACGGTGCAAGTCGTAAGCTAAGCACTGTAACAGGGAACGGAAAAATAAGAGAATCGTGCGTGGCCCGGAGGCCATGTCACCGAGCACACGACCGGTGTAACCGACAGTCGAAGTCAAAACGACCGGCAAAACGCCGTAATTCCACGGAAATTGCCCCAGTCAGCCACAATCGCTGGGCGAGGCAATGTCCGAGGCCTTACCTCGCCATGTCTAGCAGAGCTAAACCAAAGAAAGAAGGAAACAGATGAAGAAAATGCGGAGACTGAAAACCAGTCAACCGAACAAAATGGAAGCTAAGCATAGAATTGGCACTAACGGACTCTCGCGAGATTGGGAAGGGAGGCAACTCAGAAGATAGGGAGGCCACTCAGGGGACTAGGTAACTGCTTGCTAGAGTTATGTCCCTGGTTGTGTAGCAACACACAACAATTTTGGAGGCTGAAATTGATAAGCTAAGTATATCTTCCTATCAGTAATGACATTGGTAACGTTTTTGAAGAAATAAATACCCTTCGGTCAAGTTTGAAGTCTGAGGCGTGAATAGTCTCAAAAAAAAGGTCAACGTTAAAATTTACCACAGACGACGGACAGCCCATTACATAGACTCACTGTTGCTATCGAAAGCTAGCCAAAAATGGGGAGTTGTCCTCTGAAAACTGCATGGCAATTCAGAGAACTGATGGACCAAGAGATCTTAAGGGTAGTGCCCAAATAGCTTAGGTGCCTTACAGGCGCCAAACTAATTTGGAACCACTCTTGAACTTTCCTGGTTGATCAATACATTGTTAACCCACTACATCCTGAGGCTGATTTTTTAAAAAATTTGCTTACTATCCTTTGAAGGCTACTTTACAGATACAAGATAAATTAACCATTTTCGTTCAAGGGTGGTGCCAGAATAGCTTGGCGCTCCAGACGCCAAGATATTCTGGCACCACCCTTTAACTACTGTAGTCAAATTTATTTCAAGCAATGATGTATCAGGATGAAAAGGGTTAAGCTGTTCCATGCCTTAATAAATCAACTAACAAAATGGTGACATTGAGGTGCCAAGCTATTCTGGCACCACCCTAAAATTGTTGAACTATCTCCTGATCCGTAATGTCGCCTTCATAGAACAATAAGCAATTTTTTTTTTTTAATCAGCCTCAGGATGTAATGGCTTAAAAATCAAGATAAACATACGTTGTGTTAAGGTTGGAATCATCGGCAGACCACCCAGCCATGATTTCCTCATCAAACACCAGGCGATGACAGCGACTGCACCGTGAGCACGAAGACATCTCCACCTCCATAGCGATGGTCATGAGGTCCCCCTCCACACTGTTTGCACTGACACTGTCAGAACGAACCTCTCTAGCGGGACGGAAACTGTCCAAATAAGATGGTGATGGCACACTCCCTGCAATATGGAGTACGGGGAAGCATCAGTAACATCAGTAATATGCAATGCCTTAACCCTTTGCGTGTCAGTAGTGGTTTTAGTCACCATGATTCTTGCAAGAATCATCCCAAAACCACTACCAACACCCAAAGGGTTAACCCTTTGTGCATTCAGCCTAGGCTTATACAGTTTTACATGGGGGTTCACACACCGAGCTCATATTAAAACCAACATTACACAGCTTCGAAGATTTGTCCTCCTTATATATAGTTCTGCAAACTGATCCACAATGACAGTTCAAGGGTGGTATCAGAATAGCTTGGCACCTAGAGGTTACTTTGGCACCACCTTGAACTGTCATGGTTGTTTAATGATCAGAGTTTCAGGACTGACCTGGTTAAATCTACTCATTTCAAATGAAGACTTTACAAGTATGCATCTGTGCATGTCTGCAAACACTTATCTATGTGTAAATCCACACACAGAAGAAATGTGACATTTTCAGAATTATCGGAAACACTCCGATGATTCCAAAAATGTTGCATTTCTTTTGCGTCAGTATACTTGTCTGCAAACACAATACTATTGCTTTCCAGCATATGCATGTTCTTCATTTCATGTAAAAGCTGTTCAACAACACCGCCAACATTGCACAAGAAATGTGTGACTAACATAGTTATATTTGCAGCTTGTGAGAGATAAACACAGAGCCTCAAATACAGCATTTATCATTGAAGCCATGTGCTAGTCTATGATTTTGCATTTCAAAGCACTGAGCTGAAAGGTCCCAAATCACAAACCAGCACATAATTATATTTACACCATTATACATGCTGCCACAGGAACTGTAGACAGTAGCGGTGGCTGCATACACAATGAGGCTAACCAAGGAAAATCTCTCAAACGTACACATGCTCTGGAGTATATCATGTCTGCAATTTTAGACCTGATGGCTTAAAGTCATTTACCAGTACCCCTGATGCACTTCAGCAGGAGATGGATCGACCATGATAATTGAAGGGTAGTGCCAGGGTAGCTTGGTGTCTGATGGCACCAAGCTAATCTGGCACTACCCTGAATTATCATGGTCGATTCATCTCCTGCAACTGGTACAGCCATTACCCCTGCAGCAACATGTCTTTGGGCCCACAATGGCCACAGCGGGCCCGCTGCACCTGTCGTGGGCACGAGGACCTTTGCTTACTGGGTAGGTTACATCTAGGTGAAATTTGGGAAAATACTGACTTGGGGTTAAATTGAAGCTGTCAGGTCCAGAATTGTAGACCAGCACACAACTACTAACCACGCCTCTCTCTCATGTGCACGCAAACACACGTACACACACACACATTACAGTACTAATCAGTACTTACCAAGTGAGTTTTCTCCAAAGGACGTCTGTGACAAACGCTGGCCAGACCCCTCTGTGAGGCTGCTCTCATCAGTACTGAGTACATCCTGACTGCCACCCAGTTTGCGTCGTTCCTTTATCGTGCCACTGGCACTGCTGTTACCATCCTCTTCATGTCCTCCAGTGCTGCCACGCTCTGAGCCTGCTCCGTCTAACTCATCTATGGAGCGTCCCAGCGACGACAGGCTAGCAGCATTCTTGATGGGAGTGGTGATGGTTTGTTTCAGCTCGTTGAACTTGCTGTAGGCAGCTTTAGATGCAAATTTCAGGAATCCGCTGATGGCTTCATTAGTCTTCTGCATCATGTCATTAGTGCGACGCAGACTGTGTGACCGCCGTAGAGGAAGGTCTGCCTGGTTGTCAGGCAAAGATTTGCGGGGTCCAGCCTTGGGTGGGCCCTGCATGGATTCTGGGTTGGAGTTTTGTTTCTGGACGGGCGTGCGTGTGAGGTCGGGTGCACTGAGTGGAGTGCTGGTGAGTACTGTGACTGGTACGCTCAATGCACGGCCAACTTCTCCCAGTGGAGCGATTGGCCGTGACTTGATGGGGGTGACACCTGCGTCTGACATCACTCCACTAGCACCATGTACACCGTCTGAAGTAGACACTACACCATTTGAAGCTGGATCTGTATTGCACATGCTGGAGTTAAGTTGGGACTGGGTGGACGCCTCTGATGGGTCATGGTCTCCCTTGGTGTCTATGTGAGGCTGACTAGATTTACACTCCACATCACCCCCACCCCACATGTCTGTTACCACAGGTACTCTGTCACTGTCAGCTTGTGGCACACTGACCACAGAATCACAGTTTGTTACACCCTCCTGCACACCCATGACAGTCACACCTTCATCCTCCACAAACACCTCCCCATTAACACCGTTCTCCTGGGAACTTCGGTGCTCATCCAGCCCCACCCCACTGTCTTTCACCTCTGACCTGCCAGCGGATGAAGAGTCACTGTCTACAGCTGTTACAACCTCTGACTTTTGGTGCGAGTCCTCTGTGGATTGCATGCTGGAGAGAGAAACATCATCCTCCTCTCGCTTGGCCAGGTCTGAAAACCTCATGGGTGCTGATGGCAGTTTGAAGTCCCCGTTCATCAGGTTCTTGGGTCGCCAGGAAGCAAAGAGGCTCATGGATCGAGCAGGTTTGGGTCCACTGACCCCATTGTCCTTGTGTCGAATCCTGGAGGCCTGCTCCACTTCTAGCCTCAGATCCCCACTAGCCAGGTAAGCCCCGTGCTCCAGAAATGTCTCGCTCACCATCAAAACACCAGCTGAGTTGCCCCCTACAAACACCAGCAACTACATTCATTATTGTGAAGACTTGATCCCCTTGTGCATGCTGTCACAGCACTGGTGGATGAATGCATAAAGGGAATTGTTATTATCAATCCCTGGTGCATGCAAACAGACACTGTTTACAGCATCAGTGGTGCATTCACCAGAGGGTATTATTTCAACAAAGTGAACAAAGCATCATAAAATTCGTCACAAGCATTGCTGCCATTTAAAAACAACTGTCTTCTTGTTCCAGCAGCAAGTCTGGCAACCTTTCCCTTACGGGAAACCGTTGGATACTTTTTTGTGGGCCCTTTTCCATGGCTATGTACAACAGGAAAGAATTCTTTCACAAAAGCAATAAGCATGCTGACTGAGACCACTGTGCGACAGGAGTCAGATTTCAAATCTTAATCTGCACAGGAAAGCAAGAAGCATTCATGGGAGCCAGCGTGAGAAGCAAGTCTTGGCAGTGTTGATATAATATGCACAAAATATGCTTGAGAATTAAAACTGTAAACAGCTATGTGCTGCTCTGTGATTTTGGACCTATGGCCTAGAGCACTAACGTCCAAAAGCACTGACCAGCACACCTTTTTTCCTTTTTTTTCAGACTGAACCATCATGAATTTGAAAATGCTGCACTGCAATCAAATTGAAGTACATGCTGCAAACCCTCTGAAGAAAACAGAATTTGTTCAGTCTACAGCCGTTTCACTCACACAATGTTCCCTTGATGATCTCCAGATGGTCTTGATCAGAGAAAGAGTGGATGCACTTGCGCACAATGCTGCCCAAGCGAGCACGGTGCCCCTGAGGATCCGAGGAGTCTGAAAGATATCATACAGAACAGCCAGCACCATAAGCAACAGCAGCAAAAGGGAGAGAAAAGCATGCAAGAAAAACCTACCCTGATGACTTACCAATATCCCTGAAAACAAGTGAGCACAAAAACATTGATCTTTAGTGTGGAGGGGTGGGTGGAGAATGTCTGGTGGCGATTAACCCTTTTCAACTTGATACACCCATTGCTTGAAATAGATTTGACTATGATAGTTCAAGGGTCATGCCAGAACAGCTTGGCTCCTGAAGTGCAAAGCTATTCTGGCATGACCCTTAACCTTTAGCACTCTGCTTTCCGCTGGCAGTTCTTTCCCCTGCAACTGCATTCTTTTTGAGTGGGCTAAACCCAACGCTACCCTACTTACTTCAAAAGCCTACAACTTTTTCATTTTTTTATGTATGATTGTGGAATTTGGCATGTATGTAAATAAATGAAACAAGATTATGTCACAATTCTTAAAACTGTGTTATCTGTGTTATTATCCTAACAAAAAAAATAATAATCAATGCTTACTACACACCGTTTCTGCGTTCACTAATACTCGATTCAGAATCACTCCTCTGCCCATCACCATCATCTCCCACCCCCCCACCCCCCTCGATCTCAAGTCTTCTGGCAAAAAGCCAAGAAAGTCCTCATCATCGGAATCTGATTCCATAAAAGTATTCCTTGATGAATGCTTCTAACTCCTCATCGGTCATCTTTTGTCAAAATGAAGCCATCAGAACAAACTCTCGCTTAGAAAATTCGAATTGCTCAAACACACTCGAAGTTAGCAAGATGGCCGATATAAAACGGAAGCAAGCCTCATTTACAATCACCCACAATCCTTTGCAAAAGCTTCATAGCAACCCAGTGTGTTTACCATAGCCGATTACGAGCAGACCATGCGGTGGAGACATGTCGCCATCCGATAATGAAGCAAAATGGCGGCTGGTGACAAATGTCACCACCAGCGTGCTAAAGGTTAAGTAAAATGGTTGATCTACCTCCTAATCTGTAATGTAGCCTTCACAGGATAATAAGCACATTTTAAAAATTCAGCTTCAGGATGTAATGGGTGAACTCTTTCACTGCAAGAAAAAATGAATTTTTTTTCTAAAATGTATTTAAAAAAAAAAAAAAACTTACCGATGGCATTACTATATGGAATACACTCTATAGCCTAACAATTTCAGTCCAAAGTTGTGTCCCCTACACAAATGGGGAGGAGACACCAGGGATCCAAGTATAGGAGCCCGGGTGGCCTCCCCTTACCAACCTATCCCGGCATGCGTGCTCAGTTTCACACTTAGCCAAAAACACTTAGCCAAGGAGGCAAGCGGGGCAGGTGGGAGGGCCATCCGAGTAATGCCATCGGTAAGTATTTTTCAAAAAAATACATTTTAGAAAAAAAATTCATTTGTTTTTTCAAAATACATTACCGATGGCATTACTATATGGAAGAATAGTGAATAGGAGGAGGGCGCCGACACCCAACCCCTATACCTAACACCGTCCGCCGGCCCAAAGGGAGCACTCCCGAAGGGAGTGCTGGGCCGCAGAGATGTCGCCCACCATGGCCAGGGAGTCACGCTGGCCGGATAGGCCGCGGAGTTAGGAGCGGGCAAAGGTGGAGACTGCACACTCGCCTAACGCCGTCCCAATGACTTAAACCAAGCAGTTACGGTCAAAGGCCACTCTGGGGGCTACTGCTCGTAATTCATGCGCCCGGATCTGTAACTGTCTGTCCCCGACCGGGAAGAGGTCTTGGTAGGCCAAGGAGCCACCCACCGCAGCCAGGGCGAGATACCCGGCCTGCCTTATGAAGGTGGAAGGAAGGGGCGGGTACGCATTAGACAGTGTGGCTGTGAGCGACGCAGGTAATTCTGCCGTGCCCGGACTGGGTCCTGTTGACGCGACCCGTGGGTCGGTCGTCCCTCTGAACGGACGTACGGTCAGCGTCTGGGGCGCAGCCAAGGGAGGCCGGCTCTTGGCCTGAAGGACGGGTCGGTGAGAAGCTGCGCTGATCCAAAGGCTCGAACTGCCAACATGCGGGGCGTACCGAGAGCGCATGAAGCTCGCTCACGCAGAACCATGGCGAGCGCCAGGAGGAACACGTTTCCGGGTCAGGTCGGTGCACCGTGCCAAGAGCAGGGGTTCGAAGCGGTCCGTATTAGCCACATTAGTGCCCAGGTGAGGTCCCACCAAGGTATGAGAGAACAAGAGACAGGACATCTGAGTGCAAAGGAGCCAGCAGTTCGAAGGTCTTTGCCAGGGCCGGATCCGATAGGACCAGGTGGCGGTAAGTGTGTGCGATCATGGCGCGGTAACCCTTGGCAGTAATAGGCGCTAATGCTTGGTCGTCGAAGAGCCATATGAGGAAATCCACCAGTAGGGGGTAGAGACTCGTGGGGGCGGGAGCCGCTGGCGGCGCACCACGACTGGAAGACCCTCCACTTGCCTTCGCACACATTTCTGGTAGACAGTCTGTGGGCTGCTGCCATCGCCGCCACTGCCGCATCCGAGAACCTCTAGCGGTGAGGGCTTGCTGGACAACGTCCAGGCGTAAGGAAGGAGGCGCTCCGGGCACGGGTGGCAGGTCCGTTGCTAGAGCGAGCCGATCCGTGGTCCGGCTCTTGGTCCAGTTGAAGGGGGGAACCAGGAAGAGAACCGCAGGGCATTCCAGAAGTTTCCGCAGGATCTTCGGCACCAGACCCGACGGGGGGTAGGCAACGAAATCAGTCCGTCCCAAGGAAGAGAGTGCGTCTACCGTCCAGGCGAGAGGGTCCGGAACTAGAGAGGTAAACTGCGGGGGCTGGATGTTCCATCTGGCAGCAAACAGGTCGACTAGTGGCGTCTCCCATCGCGAGCAGATCAGGCGAAGGATGTCTGGGCACAGGGACCACTCCAGGAAGTGGCGGGCTCGAAGAGCAATGCCCCGGTCCTTGCACCAGAGCAGGAAAAGGTAAAGAGGATGCACCGGGAGGGCGAGAGAGTGCCCCTTGGTTCTGTAAAAAGGCCGCCACTATCGAGTTGTCTGGTAGATGAGGACACCCTGGTTGGTCAGAGTCTCTGGCCAGGTGTTGAGGGCCATCCCAACTGCTTATAACTCCCAGTTGATGTGACTGTCAGCGAAGTCCCAAGGCAACAGGTCCGAGGCAAAGTTGTGCGCCCCAGCCGGACTGGTTCGCGTCGGTGTGGAGAGACCACCGGGGCGGAGGGGAGCACAGGGGTACGCCCGTCGCCAACCACGTGAGATCCGTCCATGAGGTGGGGGGGCGGGAAAGCGGGGTAAACAGAACCGGATCCGTCAGGGCGCCAGAGAAGGGGCGCCAGCGTAGGAGGAGGTGTAGCAGCCGTGGCGAGCCTTCTTACTTTGTTTTCTTCTAGCGCCGGCCGAAAAGACAATGAGTCCGCTGCCGCGCCAAGCAGTCCCAGGAGCTGAAGCCAGACACTGGCCTTGAAGGAGACCCCTAACTCTAACCGCCGAGCGAGTTCGGCGATCTTCTGCCGCCGAGCCAAGGGCAGGCGGAACAGGTTGAAGTCGGTCTGCTGCCGAACCAAGGGCAGGCAGAACAGGTTGAAGTCGGTCAGGAATACCGTCCCTAAGTGCAGTAACGGCGCGAAAGGGTGAGATCGGACTTGCCCGGGTTGACTAAGAACCCGAGGCGGCGAAGGAGAGAACGCTGGGCGTCTCTGTCCTCTTTGAGAGTCGCGGCGACTAGGTTGCGCAGCAGCAAGTCGTCCAGGTAGTGAAAGACGGATTCAGCGACCGTTGGCAGAAGCTGGCCATCACCGAGTCGAGGATCCGCAAGAAGACCCAAGGACTGATGTAGAGGCCAAAGGGGAGGGCTCGGAACTGGTAGACGATCCCGCCAAGGCAACGTAGGTACCGGCGCGAAGACGGATGAATCAGCACGTGAAGAACATGTCTGAAGATCGAGGCCGATAGCGAAGTCCATCAGCCAGACGAGTGGAGAGTCTGGCTGTCTCCATCCGAGAGGGCGGCGCCTAAAGGTGACTTGTATAGCGCTGACAGATCGATGACTGGGTGCCACAAGCCCCCTGGACTGGGGACGAAAAGGAGGCGGTTGTAGAATGCCGGCGAGTCGCGTCGGGAGACCACTCCTGTCGCTGTTTTGTCGAGTAAGGACGTGATTTCTCGACACAGAGCTGAGATTGGTCGATTTTATGAGATGATCCAAGGGTCGTCTGGGAACAGCAATCTCCTATGGTCGCTGTAGAAGGCCAGCCGCTCGCCGACTGGAGACCCAAGAACTGTCGATGGTGGTGGAGAAGGGGCAAGTCAGCGGGCCCGAGCGAAGCGAGACGCAGCGGGGGCAGAGGCAGGATGGGGCCACAGGTCCTTGGTAGATCCTTTACAGTCTGCCACGTCTCACCAAAAAGAAGGAACCGCTGAGTGGCGCCTGGCGCAGCTGTGTCTTCACCGACTAGGGGAGATCCGTGCAGAGCCGAAGGCATGAAACACGCGGCCAAAGGAACAGTAGGCGGCCGCCGCCATAGGGTTGGCTGAGGAAGGTAGGCGGCCCTGTTAGCAGCAACCAAAATGGAATGTACACCACGGAGCGGGGACGCGGCTTCCAGGTCCCAAGAGTCCTACAGGTAAAGCAGAACCGCTTGCGTCGCCAATTCCGAACTAAGGAAGCGAATCTGCCAAGAGGGCGAGGCCAAGCATTCTGGACTAGCCGGAGCCCAACCGCCTGGTTGAGGCTGCCGCATCCACCGAAGGAACAGGGACGGTGAAGGCTTGAGAGAGTCCAGCGTACCAAGCCTGGCGAAAAGACCTAAAAATCCCCGCAGGCCAACGCGTATCTGCGAAAAAATTCCTCGTCGCCGAAGGAGTCCTGGCGAAGCCAGGCTGAGAAAGCATCGACGAGATCCCGGAAACCGTGTGGCTGAGGGAGAGACTTCAATTCAATTCAATTCAAATACTTTATTGTGTCAGTCTAGCCGACAAATTTTCTTTCATTGGGATCACATGCGCGCGTACGGTTTTAGCCACATTATAACAATGGTGGAAAAAAAAAAAAAAAAAAAAAAAAAAAAAACATGACCACAGTGTACATTGTTAGTGGTATAGGAGTGAGTCTGTCACTTGCAAGATGCCACTGCGACATCTGAGGTGCAAGTTCCTCGACGGCGTCAACAAGGAGAGAGAGATACGCTAGTTAACACACTCTTCATTTAGGAGACGGATGACCGAGGGTACAAAGCTGCCCTTGTAGCGTTTGGTTTTAACAAGAGGAGCCTTGAACCTACGGCCAGACGGGAGCTTTTGAAGGTGCTTAGAAAGGCAGTGGGAAGTGTCAGCTGCCAGCCTCAGGCCCTTGCGTATCATTCTCGTCCTGTAGAGGCCGTCAAGGCTCTCCAACCTGCCCCCAACGATTTTCTCACTAAGCCTGATTATCTTATTCAGCTTCCTAAAGTTCTTCTCGCCCAGGGAGCCGAACCATGAGACAAAGGAGAATGTAAGAATGCTTTCTATAAAGCAGAGGTAGAATTGCCTGAGGATTTTGGGGCTCACATCAAAGGAGCGGAGTTTGCGCAGCATATACAGTCTCCCTTGGGCTTTCTTAAAGATGAGGTCTGTGTTGTCGGTGAAGGATAGCCGTGAATCAATCAAGGTCCCTAAGTATTTGTAAACCTCTGTGCGTGTGACAAAAGTGCCGTCAATCACCAGGGACTGAGGAGGTGAGAGTGGGCTCCCGGAAGTTGGCCCACTGCCAGGCTTCCGAAAGTCGACAACCATCTCCTCAGTCTTGCCTACGTTCAACTGTAGATGGTTGTTATGACACCATGAAACAAACAAACTTGCGACCTTAGCCTACCGCTGCGCATCAACCCTGTGGACGCCTGTCTCATCAGAGGAGGCGAAGACATAAGTCAGGAGGGAGGAAGTTGGCGATCAGACGGGAGGCCTCTTCCAAAGCACGAACCATCTGTGAGCTGAGCGAAGGGCCGAAATCCTAACGAGTGAGTGAGTGAGTATAGATTGCTTTACATCCCGCAAGCGACAAAGGCCTTCTCAGGATGTGCCTGCGCTAAATGAAGAAAAGAACTGCAAGAAGCACAGACAGGAGGGAGAATTTCAAAAGAAAAATACAGATGAATGGACCAGAAAGACAGAAATACAAACCCCAAAAAGAGTAGAACCCACCTTGCAGGGGTTAGACAAGGTGACCCTTGGAACTAAAAATTAGACAACCCCACCAAGGTCCCCTAGGGCAGACCAGGTGGGGGCGAAATCCTAACGAGGAGGAGGCCAACGAAACAGATGAGATGCAGGCGGGAGAGCCAGAGGGCGAATCCCGCAAGAAGATGGCTGAAGCCGAATCCGCTGGAAGCAGGCTTAGTATGTCAGGGTCTACCTCCACTGTCCGCCTATCAAGCAAAGCCGCAAGGAGGGGCGACCGGCTCCGAGAGCGCGAGACCGCCGAAGGCGACTGGCGCGGGCGAGCGCGAAGGATAGGCAGAGCCACCCGCGAAGCCCGCACGGCAGAGCGTCACAAGGAAGGAGGGACCGTGGCCAACCACGGCCAAAGGCAAAGTTTTCTTTGTAACCCCCCGACTCGCCGAAGTGCGAGGAGAGGGGGGGCTACTAGTGACGGGAACAGCGCGCGGACGACGAGGGGAACGCGAGAGCCGGGGACCGCGCTCCGAACGTAAGAGGGGAGGCGGAAGGGGAACCCCAGCACCCCAAACCTGCTCGCCACGAAACCGCACCTGTGAGTAAATGTCTGAGTCACACCGGGCCCGCCTGGTAAAAACGGGGCGGGGGCGGGGGGGTGGGGGGGGTGGGGGGGTTGGGGGGTGGGGGGGGGGGGAACAGAAAAGTGTCACGCCAAGCCCGCTCAGGAAAAGCGGAGCAGGGAGGGGACAAAATTGGGGCGCGGGAAACCGCACCTGTGAGAAAGTCTGAGTCACACCGGGCCCGCCTGGAAAACACGGGGCGGGGGGGGAGGGGGGGGGGGTGGGCGATGGGGGGGGGGGGGGGGGGGGGGGGTTGGAAACAGAAAAGTGTCACACCAAGCCCGCTCAGGAAAAGCGGAGCGGGGAGGGGACAAAATTGGGGCGCGCAAATCTGCACCTGTGAGTAAATGTCCGAGTCACACCGGGCCCGCCTGGAAAGATCGAGGCGGGGTGGGGGGGGGGGAGGGGGCAGAAAAGTGTCTCGCCAAGCCCGCTTAGGAAAAGCGGAGTGGGGATGGGACAAAATTGGGGCACGCAAAACCGCACCTGTGAGTAAATGTCTGAGTCACACCGGGCCTGCCTGGAAAGATCGGGGTGGGGGGCGGGGGGGGGGCAGAAAAGTGTCACGCAAAGCCCGCTCAGGAAAAGCGGAGCGGGGAGGGGACAAAATTGGGGCACGTGAAACCGCACCTGAGAGTAATTGTCCGAGTCACACCGGGCCCGCCTGGAAAGTTTGGAGCGGGGGGGGGGGGAACAGAAAAGTGTAGTGGGGAGGGGACGAAATTGGGGCGCGTGGCCCCCGCTGTGAAGCCTCGGAGCATGAGGGAAGCGAGTCACACCGGGCCTGCCTGGTCGAAACGGGGCGGGGGGGGGGGGGGGGGGGCGGGGGGGGTGGGTGGGGGTGGGCGGGGGGGACGTAAACGTAGGTGGCCGGGCCCGCTCGGACGAATCAGAGCGGGTGGGCAAAACCTCTACAGGCCTCTGGTCACACGCGGAGCGTGAGGGATAGCCTCTATGCCTACTTCTTTTCTCTTTTTTGTACGTTTGCGCTATTCACGCCGGGCCCGCTTGGGAAACTGGAGCGGGAGGGCGTGGACGACCGCTCAGCTCGCCCGACCCGCTCGGGCGAAACGGAGCGGGAAGGGAGGGGGGCGGGGGAGCAAAATAAAGGAGCTCAAGCCATGCAAGCGTGGGGAGCACGACTCTGAAAGTCGACTGCCCTGCTCAGAAGACTCGGAGCGGGGAGGGAGTTTCTGCGCGGTTATGGTAAAAGAAGGGGACTTACCTGCGGGCTGGAAGGCCAGTGGGGCCCGAGGAGCCGACGGAGCGACGCCATCCTGCGGAGAAGTCCGGGGAGCCTGTCGAGACCAGGAAGGAAGGATACGTCTGTAGAAATCCCACATCTGAGACCACCGGTCCTCACTCCCATCGGCACACACGTCACACATCCTGTCGGAAGAGCAGTCTGAGCACGGAGAGCAGACAATGAGGGCATCCGAGGGCCACAGAAAATACCAAAGGAGGTAAGCCTTCGAACAGGAGCCGCCATAGCGTTCGTTACACACTGTCCGCAGGAAGAAACACACTCAAGCGCCGAACTCACACCACGAGGCACAAAGCCACGCGTAAAGTCACAAGCCGAAACCCAAGGCCGCAGCCAAGGACGAAGTTCACTGAAAGTCAAACCGGTCGGAACCGGTTGGCGCTAAGTCCACAAACAGTAAAATGTTGAAGTGTAGAACACACCAACAAAGTACACTAAGTCCAAGGAGAAGTCTAATCCAAGGCAAAAAGCCAAACGTTTGTAGTAAAAACCACAGAAGACACCGGTCAAAAACGTAGCAAGGCAAAAACCCGACCGTCCACGGTCGAGCTAAGAGTGAAACTGAGGTGAGTTCGCCACACGCATGCCGAGATAGGTTGGTAAGGGGAGGCCACCCGGGCTCCTATACTTGTCTCCTCCCCAGTTGTGTAGGGGACACAACTTTGGGCTGAAATCGTTAGGCTATAGAGTGTATTCCATATAGTAATGCCATCGGTAATGTATTTTGAAAAAATTCATTTTTTTCTAAAAGGTATTTTTTCGAAAAATACTTACCGATGACATGACATCATGGAAGTGTCTACTACTTACTCATTCTAGCCTAAGAGCCAGTTGTGTTAAAACACAACCCGGGAGGCACTCGGGGAACCCCGAGGGGACCAAGAGTTGTCTCCCTATACAACCCCCCCTCCCCCCCCCCCCCACCCCCCGGAAGCCGGGTACCCATAATCCCTCAGTCAGGATACTTAGTGCACCAGCGGCAAGCGGGGCAGGTGGGAGGGTCGTTTGAGTCATGTCATCGGTAAGTATTTTTCGAAAAAATACATTTAGAAAAAAATGATTTTGTTTCTTCAAAAACATTACCGATGACATGACATTATGGAAGATTTGCGAATAGGAGGAGGGTGCCGCGCTCCAGTACACCTTAGGGCCCTAGAGCCGTCCTCCCTAACGCAAACTCCCGACGACCCGAGGTAGGTGAAACCTACAGCGCTGAGGCGCCCGGAGGGAGTTGTGCCCCCCCGAAAGGGCCCCCATCCGAGCGAGGAGCCTCGCTGGCCTGGCAGGACCCTGCGATCGAGGTGGATGAAAACATCCTGCCCGCCAGCCTCCAGTAGCCACGAAGTGTAGGCCAGTTCAGTACCTGACGAATGTGACGTTCGTGGCCATGCCAGTACGTTGATAACGTAACTTTAGCTCCCACGCTCCCTGCTGGCTGCAGGAGGGGTCCTGTAAGTCGGATCGTATGACTGAGCGTAGCCAGGAAGATCGTCTGGCCTGTGGCGTCAGTGCTGCCGGAACGGCAAAGAGGCGAGTGCGCCTGTCCGTGGCGAGGGGACTCCTGATCCATCGAACGATGTGTGGAGAAGGTCCTCCTACGATCTCGCGAAGTCGAGCGAGAATGGCGAGCAAAATCCCGGCGTCTACGATCTGTTCCGACAGGAGGCTCCGGACGAGTGCGTGCAAGTCTCTCCGAACCGGGCTCTGGGGAGAGGCGGGTTTTCTGCCGGCAAGGGGACCCCCAGCGGGATCCCGGCGGCTTGCTTAGAGACGAGTGGGGACCGAAGTGGGCGTGGGACGCCAAGTGCGTCTCTCCGAACCGGGCTCCGGGGAGAGGCGGGTTCTCTGCTTCTTAAACAGCTGTGTCCGGGCGCGCCCTCTCCTGGCGGCGGCCTCAACGGTCGACAACCCACCCCGTGCACTAGTCCGTCGAATACTTAGTGGCGTCTTCTGCGTCGGATCAACTTGGTCTCGCGCGTTCGGTGCCGAGGGCACAGCGGAAGGCGTCTCGACAATTTTCAAAGCACCAGAGGGCGTAGGTCGCTCCCTCCTATAAAAGCTCCAGAGATTTGACCATCGCAGCTCCGGCCAGGTAGCACAGACGTCACAAGTGTGGTCGGAAGCATACCCAGCGCACAGGAGACAGACTGTATGGTTATCCGACGGCCACTGGAAGCTTCCGCATAGCTTGCATGTCATCAGCATGCCATCCACGCAACTGGCAAAGGTGTGTCCTGGCGCACGCTCTCCTGGAAGCGGCCTCGTCGGTCAACAACCCACTCCACGCACTAGTCCGCTGAATTCGTTGTGGCGTCTGCTCCACAGGGTCATCCTGGTCTCGAGCGTCCAGTGCCGAGGGCACGATGGAAGGCGTCTCGACAAGCTCTGCAGCACCAGAGGGTGTCGGTCGCTCGCGTCCGTAAAAGTTCCAGAGATAAGACCATCTTAGCTCAGGTCAGGTTGCACAGACGTCACAAGCGTGGTCGGAAGCACGTCCAGCGCATAACAAACAGACCTTGTGGTTATCCGACGGTCCCTGGGGGCTTCCGCATAGCGTGCAGATGATGAACAGGTCACTGCAACACACAAAGAAGATGGCACTCGGAGAGCCGAAGAACTCTGTGGAGGCCGCGTGCACGGGTACCTGGAGTGAAGGGTCGGTAGCTCCGGAAGAAGTTGAAGTCCGATATCTGGAGGCGGCGCCGAGGACCACCTGCGCGGACCGCCACCTAACGCTGGACTGGAGCCAGAGACAGCGTAAGCGAAGCCAAAGGTCCTAGAAGCATCCTCCGTTATGCTCACCGCACTGCAATCCAGGAACTCCCAAGCAACCTGGACCAGCAGAGTCGTCAGCACAGGAGTCGTCGACGTGGAGAACGAAGGCTAGGGTCAGGAACTTCCCAATCCCACGTAGCGTAGGGCATTGAGGGCAAGCTAGGTCATCTAGTCCAAATGTAGAGTCAAGAGCATAACCACAGCAGGCTGGGGCAGACAAACTCCTGTGAAAACCTGCGGGCCAGTCCTGTCGAGGGAAGCCAAGCAGCCAGAACTCCGTGGAGGGCGAAGCAAGAAGATCCCGGAACCGAGAGAAGAAGGGCAGGGTAGTATTAGGGCGGTCACGAAGTCCGGAAGCCGCGGCCAAACTCCTAGCTGTCTCCCAGAGTGCAGCAGCGGAGCCAGAAGCCGAAGCGCTAGCAGACCTGCTTACCACCTGGTGAAGTAAGAGTACTTCAGCCTGACTAATGTGTAATTTGGACCTCACGCGTAAAAATCCCAAACCAGTGAGCAGTCAGATTCCAAAAGTGTATATTAGTGTAAAACGTGTCTAACCCTGTACCTGTAAGTGTACCCCCAAAGCCGAAAAGTGCACATAGAAAATGACAAAGAGTAGGTAAACAGGCCTGCGCTAGGCGCAGGAGCGACAGCGTCCTCCCCGAAGAACCACCGTAGAGGGTTGGGCATCCCGATCGTGAAGAGACAGCAGCTAGGCGACCAGGGCCGAAGCACGAAGAAGGGGAACGGGCTGAGTGAGGGGAAGAGGGAAGGGACGAACGGCAGCCGGACGTGAAGGGGGAAGAGCCGAGTGGGGAGGCACCGACAAGCGAGGAGGAACAGGATCCCTGGAGCGACGTGAAGAACGGCAACTCCTCAGCACGCCCGCCGAGGAAAAGGAGGGGAGAGTAGACCTAGCGAGGCGGAAGAGTACTCCAACGGCGGTGATCCGTAGGGAAGGGCCTCCAAAGGTGTCGAGAGTGGTCCCTACTCTGTTCTCGCGTAGGGCGAGAGTGACGAGGACCTCGAGCGGTGTCCGGTTCCATGCCGGCGAGAGTCTCTGGACGCGCGCGTGAATGTCTCTCTGAGCCGGGCTCCGAGGGAGGCAGGCTTTCTTGCCGGCAAGGGGGACCCCCAGCGGGATCCCGCGGGCTTTCTGGAGACGTGTGGGACCGATAGTGGACATGGGACGTCGCAAGGCGCGTCTCTCCGAACTGGGCTCTGTGAGGCGAGTTCTCTGCTTCTTAGAAGGCTTAGTCCGGGCGCGCTCCCTCCTGGAAGCAGCCTCATCGATCTAGACCCACTCCGCGCACTAGTCCACTGAACCCGGCGTGGGGTCTGCTCAACAGGGTCGTCCTGGTCTCGAGTGATCGGTGCCAAGGGCACGTTGGATGGCGTATCGACTGGTATCGAAGCACAAGCTGGTGTCGGTCACTCGCGTCTAGGGCCCCAAGTTGCGACCAGCGCAGCTCCAGTCAGGTGGAACAGACGTCACAAGCGTGGTCGGAGGCACATCCTGCGCATAGGAGACCAGACCTAGTGGTTGTCCGACGGCCACTGGAACATCCCCTTGCGTGCCGGTCATCAGCATGCCCCTCTCTATCGGGGCGGAACGGGGTCCTTTCCTTCAAGCACAACAGGCTTTGGGCGTTCCCGTCCGTAGACGCTCCAAAGCTGCCATCAGCGCCGCTGAGGCCAGGTGACACAAGCATCACAACGTGGTAGGAGGCACCTCCAGCGTCGGAAGACAGGCCTAGTCACCAACTGGCCGCTGTCGCCTGGACACGAAGAACACACCTACCAGTAACAGCCGGGCTGGTGCTTACTGCCGAAAAACTGCTCCGTCCTCTCAAGGCGGTAGTGTACTGTATCGTCCTAAGACGTCGGACGTGTGCGTAATTGTCTCTCCGAGCGGGCCTAAGAGGCGGGCTCTCTCTGCCAGCAAGAAGATCCCCCCAGCGGGAGCCCCTTGGGCTACCTGGAGAAGAGCTGGGACCGAAAAGGACAAGGGCCGACGCGCACCGTGTCTCTTCTTGACAGAAGCTGTTCATGCGCGTTCCCCCTGGCAGTGGCCTCCACGATCCACCCGCTCGTGCACTAGTCGTCACGTCCGGTGTGGCTTCTCTCCCAGGCCGGTCCGTTGTCGTGCGGACAGCCCACAGTGTCCGGAAGGTGCCTAACCCGGTGCCGATCGCTTGAGTCCGTACACCCATAGCTGAGGGCCACGCCGCTCAGTAAAGTAGAGAAGGTGTCGTAAGCATGGTCGGCGGCGTATCCGGTGCAGTGGCGACAGACCCCTGGGCACTGAACCAGCCACTGTCCTCTGTCCACCCTGTGAATGGGCGAGTAGGACATCCCTGCAACAGATAACACACCCGAAGGCACGCGGGCGAGTCCAGTGGGACTAAACCACGCAAGGCTAGCCTTCGTAACGACAAAAAACACAAGCACAAAAGCGAGATAACAAACTGTCACGCCTGCACGCCAGCAGTGCGGTAAGGAGGTTGACTCACTGCCGCCAAGCGCTAAGGCGAGCAAACAAAATATGTACCAAATGCCAAACATGTCATAAACGGCGTCAGGCCCAAACATCATTACTAGGGGCGACCGCGTGTGGAACAAAAACGAACACCAGCCGCAAGCTGTACAACAACTCAACATGGGATGACAAGCAAGGCAAGAATAACATCTGGGGCAGTAAAATCACCACGTCATGTGGACAAGTCACGAGGGGCCCGCCCAGCCAAGGAGCGTAAACCCCCCAAGCTGCCCGCCGTAATGTATATCCACTCTCTAAGGTACGCGAGTACCTGTCCACAGCGTATGCATGCGCATGCGAGTTGTGAGTCTGCACTTAAATTCATCAACCCTCACAAAATTTGCGCACTAAATCACAGCAATCATCACCCTTATCTATACAACCACCAAGCAAGCGATAACAGAAAAAAGGCAAGAACAGGCGCTGGCACAGAACAAAACTACGCAATGTCGACAAGGCGTGACCCAAGCTGTCCCACCCAGCTAATCAAGCCATGGAGTAAGAGAATCCTCCACACCCCAGGCACAATTGCGTACGTAAGCGTCGCCACAATTCACTGAAGGTGAGTGGGTGTGGGCGAGGGGCGCGAGGGGCCCCGCCAAGCTAAGAGTCGCGAAATTTGGCGCGCAAATTACAGTGAGAAGAAGACGACAACCATCGTACCTGCTCAAACCAGTGCCCAGCCCAGGAACCGGCCGAGGGTTAACCCAGCTACCTTACCTCTCCGCCGAAGGGGAACGGGGGGAGAAGTCCATAACCTGCCTGGCACGAAACGGCGAAGCTCACCGCGCAGCCCATGCCCACAGAGGTGCCTACCCCTCTTAGACCATTTTGTGTAATGGGCTGCTTAAAAATGTGTATTTTGTGTAATCATTTCAGCGCAACACGCAACAAAAAAAATACACCACAGCAAACAAATTAAAAATAAAGACATTTATCCATACTGTTAGTTATTTTATTCACACAATATCAGGTATCGCTGTAGCAAGTTTGGGTTTGAAGTTGTGAATAGTATTAGTATTTGCAAATTTTTTTTTTTTTTTTTTTTTTTTTTTTTTTTTTTGGGGGGGGGGGGGGGGGGGGGGGGGGGTAAAAATATGGTCAACGAGGGATCAACGAAATTAGTGTTCATATAAAGGTCTTTTCATCAGGTATCTTTGTACCAAGTTTGGGTTTGAAGTTGTGAATAGTATTTGAGAACATGTCCCAAAATAGCTATTTTTGATATATTTCCTGATCCTCTATGACCTTGACCTTTGTGAGAAACTGTCACTAAATCTGGCATGTTTAGAAAGGTCTTGCCACAAAGTATCCTTGGGCCAAGTTTGAAGACTGTAGCTTCAATATTTTCCGAGAAAATGCCAAAGTTAAAGTCTCAGAACATACTCACTTTTACTTCGCACGTGAGCCAAAAATGTCTTTCGTGCATGACAGGTAGCTGTTACTTAACATGCATCAGTAAAAAGGGGATCTGTTACTGCGACACATTAGTGTCCATGCATTTCCAGTATGCCGATACACTGTAAGTCTCCTACCTGGTCGCCAGATGTCAATGTTTACACCTGCCACTGTACGGTATATCCACAGTCTAGACAACATGTAATAAGCGACATTGAACGATGTTGTGTCTCATACACGATCGGATGGAAGTATCAGTGTTGTAAAGACAATGCATGTACTACACGTGTGACCAATGTGTGTCAGTGTCCACAGAGTCACCTACAGGTGCACCAAGGTGTAGCATCAGAGAAACGAAATATCAAGTAGAACCTCCAAATTCAGCTTCAGAATCAAGCCGTACGTCATTGCCGCTGTCAGTGCCTCAACCGTCGATCGCTCCAGCTGACACTGCCAACATGTGGTTATGCTGCCACGCGGTAGGCGGGCACACATGTCCCAATACATCAAAGCTATCTGCTTTTGAAACCATGTCTCCAAACACAAAATATTATCACTCCGAATATCTACACATTCACTCGCCATTTCGACCGTAATGTGTATGCTAGCACTGCAAAGCTGACTGCATACCATGTACAAAAGTACGCACGCACCGTCAGGACCCTGTAATGTAAACATGATGTGTCAGTGCGACGGGCGAAGTCACCACACGCGCGGCGAGGCTCGCGTATCACCGGGTGCGCGATATAAAACACCTAGCGGTTTTCTGGGCTGCACGGTATACGAGACCGCCAACCAGTACAGCGGTTTGCCGGGCCGAACGGGTTAACGAAAAAGTGCTTTATGTCAGCTTTGGGATGTACTACTGCCTTGGCCTTGTGCCCAGCGGATTCCAAATGTCTTTGAATATCATACTTTTGTACGCGCCACTGCAAGCAACACCAAAGTCCTTTCTGCACACGTTGCATGCATTTGTAGCAGAGGAGCCCCCTGCTATCGCTAGTTACTACCCGCGAGTCAGACTTCAGTGTTTCAGTGCACGCTTGGCGCGCTGTGTGCGAGTATTTTTGCTGCCTTGGCTAGTCAGTGTGTAGCGGACTACACGCGCAAAGCTCAGTGCTAGTGACATAGTCTCTAGTTCCAGAGGCTGGGGAGCCTATATAAAGCGGTCGATCTTCAGTCCACAAAAAAGGCCCCCGCCCCCCCTCCCCCCACGTAAATTGCGTATTTTGGAGGAGCAAGTCGTATTCGCGTAACTTGAGCCGAAAATGCGTAAAATTACGAGCCAGCGCGTAAGGTAGGCACCTCTGTGCCCACCAGTGGTCGAAAGCGTAGCCGCTAAGAAGTGGTGACGAGAAAGCCACGCAGCAGCACAGGCAGGGCCGACGAAACGATCCTATCTCCCGTAACTCTTCTTCCTCCCTTCTCTTCATACTCCATCAGCAAGGTCCGAAAGACCAGAGAACCGGTCGGAAGAAAAAAAACGAAAAAAAAAACAAAGTCCGTAGGCTAGAGCAGTAGAGCCACACGTCTGAACTGTGCGCCTAAGTAGACTTGACTGAGGGATTATGGGTACCTGGCTTCTGGGGGGGGGGGGGGGGGGGGGGGGGGGGGGGGGGGCGGGGCGGTATAGGGAGACAACTCTTGGTCCCCTCGGGGTTCCCCGAGTGCCTCCCGGGTTGTGTTTTAACACAACTGGCTCTTAGGCTAGAATGAGTAAGTAGTAGACACTTCCATAATGTCATGTCATCGGTAATGTTTTTGAAGAAACAAACAAACGACCACAATTCAACTGCAAGAAACACAGATCATGATGAGCCCCTGCAGTTGTGCGATTGTGGGGCCTGGTGAGGATCGATGCCTCTTTAAATCTCCCCTATGGTACCGGTTTCAGGCCACTTTATAAATTTCAAATACAGGCGATCAAAATTTCCGAAACCTCAGTAGCTGAGCTGACCCTTCGCACCATGTGAATGTCCTGTGTTTGTCTTGTACTGTGTTTGTCTTCAGAGTGAATGCGTGTGTGTCACATGAGCGTGCGTGTTGGGTGCAGTTCGCGGCGCTTTGAGCCAATTTGCAGAATTGGGAAAAAGCGCCTATATAATAACCGGTATTATTATTATTATTATTAAGCCTTTTCATCCGGATGCACTATGATAGTTCAAGGGCACCTGAGGCATCAAGCTGTTCTGTCACCACCTTTGAACTAAAATGGTTGATCTGTCTCCTAATCTGTAATGTACTTGTAGTCTTCATAGAACAATAAGCAAATTGTAAAAAATCAACTTCAGGATGTAATGGGTTAATGCCACCACTTTATATTAATCTTCCTTGGTTGGCTGGGCCTCATTCAGGTTAAAGGCCCACCACCGCCCTAACTGTTCAAAGATACACTTCTGTAACAGATGGTTACGAAACACTACACACAGGTCTAGTTATGGTTCAGTTAGACACAGGACAATCTAGTTCAGCACACGTCATCTTAATATCAAGTAACCTGACAGTGACTCCACTCTGTTCTATAAATACAACGCTTCAGTACGAGAAACTGCTAAAAATAGACTGACACGCTAACGGCTGATTAGAAGAAATAAGTGTGATCACGCGTGTGCTTTTGCTGCTTGTCCAAACTGCTGTTAAAGTTCATTAGGTGTGTCGACAAGGCATAACAAACACAACTGGTGCTGAAACGTGTTTTCAGATTTATGCGTAATGGTACTTTAAACAGACAAAGATCTCAGGAAGACAGTCTGCAGCCACTGGCAGTAAAGGGTTACTGCAGATTTATGAGAAGCAGGCATGCAAGAAAAGCATTGCAGGTAGAATTCAATGCAGAAATATACAAAAACCAATGGCATGCTGACAGCTGCTCAGAAACTTTTGAGGCTTGGGGTGGGGGGCGAGGACTGCAGTTGGAAGGTGCATGGGCATAGAGAGATGAGGGTGCGTTGAGGGATGGGGGTATGGGTGGAGGTTTTGGCAAATTTGATTGGAGGGGAAAATGGGTTTCAAAAAGACATGTACATATATTTTGAACAGTGAGGAGGGTACGAAGACATGTTCAAAAATGTATTCATTACCTGTCTTGTGTTTCTCTGAGTGATGTCTCTTTTTCTGTCGGAAGCTGAAGCGCAGCGGATTCCACGACTCCGTCTTTTTGGCAGGGGCCTCAACGTGGTCTGGGTCTGATGCTGTGGGAGACGGGGAGGAGGAGGGCAGACTGTCACCCTCGGCGCCCATCAACTGGGACATGCGGTGAGCATCCTCATGCGTCATGGAGTTGTAGCCACGATCCGACACTCCTCCTGTAATCACAACAGGCAAAAATAACATTAACTTTGGGATCAAAAGCTCATGATGTCCCCATAATAGATACTGCAAAGCATCTTTCTTGCTAATATCCAACAGCAGAATCAGGAATCAGTATGCTTCTAACATTAATTTTCTCATCCATACTCTGGAGGTTTCTAAAACATGACTATCAATCAGGTTGATATGCAACATTAAATGTATCCACTACCATGACATAAGATTACTGGCTGTATGTATTACAGTTACAGTTTATTTTCTTCTCTTTTATTTTAAACACAAGAGGTTTACTGTTTAACCTTTGATTAGTATAAATTTAACATTAACGATTTTTTGCCAAGCCAAGCAGAGTCAATCAACTGTCTTGCATGGTGAGCACAAAACCCTGGTAAAAGCACATGCCTTGTAAATGTTAGCAGAATGAACAAATCTATGGAAGCAGGCTGCTCTTTTTCTGTACTTGTAATAACTAAGGACATGCACAACACAAGTGAACTACAACAGAAAAGAAGCCAGTAATAAACTTTGAAAGCTCCAACACAAAAACTGTGCAATAAACTAAAACTAGGAAAAAGCAGCAGAAATTTTAAAAAGCCGAACCCAAACAAAACTGACGCAACTGATGAATGGCAAAGAAAAAGCGAAAAACACCACAAAAAACCTGTACTCATTCTGTCCTCCAAGCTGGTGGCCTGCCCTGCAGCAACACCGCCAGTTTCTGAACCACTGCCATTTACACAGCCATTGGCTGCACCACTGTCTGACGTGTCGGGGCTGAAGACCACTTTGCAAGTGGACACTGCCTCTATGCTTGACTTTTCTCCGTGATCGTCCAGATAACTGTCCATGCTGGCATGACTGATCTGGTCGAACTCTGACCCTGAGTTGGAGTAGAGAGAGAGCGACCGTCGCCGAATGGCGCGCCGGAACTGAGCCACACCAATAATGACGTTGCGGATCTTAGTCCAGCGCAGTTTGCCTTTTGTCATGGGCGATGTCCACTTCGCCTCCAGCATCACCTACATGGAAAACAATTATGGCTTTTGACAATCTATTTTCTGACAAAACATCCTTTATTCTATACTGAATATAAAGAAATATTCCTTTTTAACCCATTCAGCCATGACGTGATAAGAAATGACCATGAAAGTTAAACTAAGCAACATCACTGAACTATCATGGCCAATCTGTCCCCTGAAATGTAATGTAGTCTGTATATAATGGGAACAATGTGTTCTCCGCTTTGAATGCACTCACATTTTGTGTCTCTCTAAGATCAACTCAAAAATTCACAGAACAAAAAAATCTGACAAGATCTCAGCTTCTGCTTCAGAAATGCACACAAACTGAGTAACACACTAATACCTATGGTCAAATTTCCCAAAGACAGAAGTTATCCATACCCTGTTGTAATAGCCGTATGTGATAGCATTGGGCTGCACACCATGTTTCTTCATGAGGGAGTAGACCTGCACTGCTAGCCCTGGTTTGTTATACTGGCCTGCTAGCTGCATCAGCACACGGTAACACACCTGAACACAAACACCAATAAACAAAAAATTATTTACAAAGGCAATTAACCCTTATCTTTTGGAACTCCAGGAGTGGGGGAAATACGTTTGACTAAAATAGTTCAAGGGTAGTGCCAGAATAGCTTGTTGCCTCTAGGCGCCAAGGTATTCTGGCACCACTCTTGAACTAAAGCCATTGGTCTTTATTCTTATCTGTAAGTACTATAGTGTAGCTTGCATATGGCAGTGTACAAATTTGAAGCTTTTAGCCTCAGTATGATATGGGTTAACATACAGTAGAACCTCCTATGAGCAGTCACCCCTGTTGTCAAGCAAAAGTGGTCATTCACAAGAGGTACAAAAGAAATGGACACCAACGCAGTTACTACTAGTGTACTGTATGCTGATTACATGAGTGTATCTCCCCTACAGTGCATCTTCGCAGCCCTTGTGTGTGTAAAATCATCACATTTGTCACAAAAAAATGTGGAAAGAATAATGTACACGTAAATTGTTCTTGTAAAATGCTAAACATGTAAAAATTTGCACTTCAAAGTCAGGGCAGTTTCCTTTTTGTCGCCACATTACACCCGATTAAAAACGGAAAAACCCGTTACAACTCTTTACAGCTTATGTAAGTTTCAGGCTAATCAGTCTCCGCAGTGCATACCAGCAGAAAGATATGGGGAAAATGTATTTTTCTCTCAAATGTATTTTTTTCGAAAAATACTTACCGACGGCATTACTGTAGGAAAGATACACTTAGCTTAACGATTTCAGCCTAAGAAACTGTTGTGTATACATACACAACCAGGGAGGCAACTCTAGGGAGTCATTACCAAGAAAACTTGAGTAGCCTCCCTTTCCTCCTTGTCTTGTCACGTGTGCAGTGGTGCCATGCCAGTCGAACGCTATAGCGCTCCGGCGGCAAGCAGGGTAGGCGGGGGGAGGGCCATTTGAGTAATGCCATCGGTAAGAATTTTTCGAAAAAATACATTTGTTTCCTCAAAAATACATTACCAATGGCATTACAATATGGAAGAACAGTGAAAAGAAGGAGGGTGTCACCTGCTAGGTCCCGTCACTGCTGTGTGCTTATCGGTCGCGAACAGGAGCAACCTCCCGATGATTTCGGCTAAGCGTACCTAGGGTGCCAGAGGCGCTGGGATGGAGTGTTGTGCCGCAGCGATGTCCCCCACCAGGGCCAGGTTGCCCCGCTGGCCCGCGAGGTCCCTGAGGTAGAAGCAGGCAAAGGTGAAATTAGCCCGCCACCCGACAGCTGCCACAATGTCTCGCATGCCGCAGTTCCGATCAAACGCGACGCTGGTGGAGACCACCCGGACCTCATGTGCTCGTATATGTAGCCTCTTAGCCCCCGCTGGGGAGAGCTCCTCGTACGCAGAGTGGCTGACCCAGCGAGGAGATCGTCTGCGCAGTGATATCGTCCCTACCGGGGGATAGCGACAGAAAGAGGCGGGTCCGGCCACACCAGATAGGCTTTGTCCTGCGCAGCCAGACTCGCAGCGCCCAGACCGGGTCCTGATGGCGGGAGTCCTGGTTATGGTCAGGTCCCCTGAGAGGGCGCAGGGTAATTACTGGGGCCCTGGCCGAGGAGAGCAGATTCTTCGCCAAGAAGGCGGGGTTTGCGAGGAGATGCACGGAACCATCCGACATGCGCTGTAGACAGGCCGGGTCCACCAAGAGCACATGCAGCACGCTGACTCTGGACGCTGTAGAAGGCGCCAGCACGTAGCAGGTCTTCCTGGTTACGTCCGCCAGGCTGGCCCGAGGGCAGAAGCTCGAACTCGAAATGGCGCATCAGGTCCAAGAGGTCCGGACACGCTCCAGGGTCCGCGCGACCCAAATCAGGGTACGTATGTGCCACCATGGAGAGGTATCCCCGGATGGTGATAGGGGCCAGGTTTTGCACTTAAAATAGCCACAGGAAGAACTCGGCAAGCTGGGGGGACGTCAGCACTATGGGGGAGAGGTGCCTCGACTTGCACCATCCCCGGAAGACTCACCACTTCACCTCGTACACCCGACGGGTGGAAGATCTGCGGGCCGCAGCAATATCCTCCACCGCCGCACGCGAGAAACCTCTTGAGGAGAGGGCTTGCCGCACAACCTCCAGGCGTGTAAGAGGAGCCGCTCTGGGCACGGGTGAAAGAGCTTCTGCCTGGGCTGCTTCAGCATCGTGCGAGGGGTGGGCAAAGGTGGGGGGGGGGGGGGGGGTCCGTGGCGAGGCTGAGGAGATCGGTGGTCCAGCTCCTGTTCCAGCTGAACGGAGCGACGAGGAGAAGGATCGCGTTGCAGCCCCTGAGCTTCAGCAAGACCACGAGGCCCTCCCAAGAGAGAGCGTCCACCGCCCACGCGAGGGGGTCCGGGAAGGGGGAGATGAAGATGGGCAACCATCTGTTCCACCGAGTCGCGAACAGGTCGATCATCGGGGTCTCACAGTGTGCGCAAATCATGTGGAAGATCTCCGAACTCAGTGACCACTCGGTGTGCTGCAGCTGACCTTTCCGTGAGAGGGAGTCCGCGAGGACGTTAAGGCGGCCCGGAATGTGACAAGCCTGGAGCGAGATGCCGCGGTCCCCGCACCACAGAGCACCTGGTAAAGCAGCATGCAGAGGGTCGGGGAGCGAGTGCCCCCCTGCTTCTGGATGTACGCGACAACCATCGCATTGTCGGACATGACCAGGACCTCTTGGTGGAGGAGACGAGACTGCCAATAGTTGAGCGCCAACCACACTGCCTTCATCATCATCATCATCATCAGTCCCTTGCCCGAACTGGGCGTTGGGGGGACTGAAAGGCAGCAGCAACAGACAGTGCTCTCCACTGAGTTCTATTTTGGGCGGTGGCAAGCAAGTCTGGCATCTCGAGTTCGGTCCATTCTTTTATGTTTGCGACCCAACTCTTTCTCTGACGACCTCGCCGACGACTTCCTTCGAGAGTGCCTTGGAGGATAGTCTTGGACAAGGTGTTGTGTCGGGTCACGTGGCCAAACCAAGCAAGCTTGCGCCGTTTCACGGTTGCCAGAAGGGGTTCATGTGGGCCCACCAGGGAAGTGACGAAGCTCCGTATATATTCGTTGGTCTTGTGCTTGCGGTACGAGATGCGGAGCAACTTCCTCAGGCACTTGTTCTCAAAGGCCTGGATTTTCTTTTCTGAGTCTGCAAGCAGTGTCCAAGTCTCACAGCCGTAGAGTAGAATAGACACTACGAGGGACTTGTAAAGCCTGTACTTGATGGTGAAGCTGATGGAGTTACTTCGCCATATCCTGTCCAGCCTGGCCATTGCGGATGTTGCTGTACCTATCCTGATATGGATCTCTGCTATGCAACTACCGTCTTTGGACAGGGTGGCTCCCAAGTACTTGGGAGTACAAGTACACTGCCTTCAACTCCAGCCAATTGATGTGTTTGTTCAAGAGGTCCGGGGGCCAAGGCCCCAAGGCTGCGGAGACGTCCGGCAGGAAGTGCGCGCCCCAACCCGACCGGCTGGTGTCGGTGCAGAGGGAGAGCCATAGCAGAGGAGAGTAGAGGTGGACTCCCGAGACGAGCCAGGCGGGGTCCGCCCACCGCTGGAGGTGGGTCCGGACAAGCGGGAGGAAAAGGATTGGAGCCGCGAGGTCGCGGGAGGATGGGCGCCAGTGGGCAAGGAGATAAAGCTGGAGAGGGCGCGAGTAGAGCCAGCCCAGAGGCAAGAGATCCGCCGCTGCGTTCATAAGGCCACGTAGTTGCAACCAGACCCAGGCCGGGACCATGTCCGCGCGGGACACCCGGCGGGAGAACTCCACCAACTTCGTGACAAGTGCCTCCGGGAGTCTCACTAGGTTGCGGTCGGTCAGAAACTCCATACCGAGATGGACAAAACGGCGGGATGGAGCGAGGTCGGACTTTCCTCTGTTGACCAGGAAGCCGAGCTGACGGAGGAGGGCTAGGAACGCGTCCCAGTCCGCGACGAGAGCGGCGGAGTCCTGGTTCCGGAGAAGTAGATCGTCCAAATAATTGGAGGTGGGGCTGGCGGACGTCTGATGGGCCTTGGCGACCACCGCATCCACGATCCGTTTGAACACCCAAGGGCTAAGTTTGAGGCCGAAGGGGAGAGCCCATAACTGACAGACCACCCGGCAATAGGCGAAGCGCAGAAAACGCCGAGAGGCCGGGTGAACGGGGACGTGTAGGTAGGCGTCTGCCAGATCGAGGCTGACGGCAAAGTCCATGGGGCACATGGGGGAAACGGGGGAGCGGAGATGAACTTGTTGAGCGCGCACAGGTTGATGATAGGGCGCCACCAGCTGCCCGGCTTTGGCACCAGGAAGAGGCGGCTGTAAGAGACCTGGGAATCGTGCTGCACAACCACCTCCGTCGTGGACTTGAGGAGCAAGGCCGAGATCTCATCTTGTAGAGCATCTGCCTTGAGCCGGTCGGCTGGGACATGCGTCCAGACAGGAGCGCGGCGAAGCGGATGGGGGAGTCGAAAGGAAATCTGCAGGCCCTCTGAAACAGTAGTGAGCACCCAAGGGTCATCCGGCAGCAGCGACCGCCACTCAGGGGCGCGAGGGCGACTGGAAGGAGGACAGCCCAGGGGGCCGCGGGCATTCCTGAAGACAGGCCAGGAGGAGGGTCTGAAGGACCGCAGGGCACAACCTACCACCCTACAGGAGGCCTGAAAGCGAGCGGAGAGGGGCCACGGCTTTACCAGCCAGTGCTGGCGCCTAGCACTTAGTTCACTTCCAGCTGCCAGAGAGATAAGGCACCGCGAGGTTAAATTCCACTCTCGCGCGCTCATTCTATTTATATCGCACTAGCTACTGTCCGGTACACGGCATGACCAGCGCTCTGCTGCAATAACAACTACCTACTGGTTTGTATTCATAACACATCTCTGCCTGAAGTGACTGTTGTGGAAGCAACATCGTTCAAAAGTTGAAATTTTCACCTACACACTGATACCAAACGTGACAACATTACGACTTACACTTGTGTAGCAGGTTATGATGAAAATAAAGGGAACGAGAATTTGTTGATGCACGATGTCGGTGTTGGTTGTGAAATTGACAAAGTTCCCACAGCCATAACACGAAGACGCTACTTTTCCCAACGAAACACAATTTCATGCATAAGGGTCAGCATGCCTACAGTAAGTATCACTTACCGAATTTTGGTTTCATGGTGGGGGACGGAAGCAGGACGGTGGTTAATGAGGTCACCGACAGGTCGCGTGTTCTGGCATTTCTCGCCCGCAGCCATCTCGGTACTCCACAGACTGCTATTGCCATCCCGAAATCCGATCAGTCCATAACAGGTCACAATATTCAAGTGTTTTTAAACATACCTTGAGGTTTAACACATTTTCTGACACACTAGACATAAGAACCGAATACTGAGTTTCTGTTCACAGATACACAACTCCGGCGCCGTCTATGCGAGAATTTTTTTCTGTTTGACTACTGGAGGAATGACGGAGTGGAGGACGGGTGACACGAGTGTCATGTGCTCGGTCATGAGCAGTCTGAGTTTTTCCTCCTCTGTCTGCAAGCCATATGTCCTGCTCTTTAGAATGTTAATGGTAGCGTGACTCTCTTCACCTCCCTGCTCACCATGAAGCGCCAAACCAAAACCCCACTTTGTCATAAATTCAACGCAGTGACATTCCAGGATATGTTGTTTCGGAATGATGCTACTGGCTGGAAAAGTACTTTGAAAAATACGCATGTATTTTGCAATCTTGTCATTGATGTCTTGCATTGATTCATTCTTGCTCTTCACCGGCATTTTGTGAGAAACATTAGCATGAACTTGTGAGTAAAGGTCGTTCAGAATTCGGAACTTTAAGGATATGTCATGCGCTGCTGCATGAAGTTTAGGATCATCTGTCAGCTTCATGGTATTGCTGATAACACTGTCACCAACATCAGTCAACACATCATACTTCAAGTAACGGTGGCAGTGGTTGCCAACAAACGAACGGCCATGGTATGCTTGCATGAATATCCTATTCCTCTTTAGTGCTTCGTCAAGGCCAGAAGTGGCAGGCCCGCACAGAAATGGCAACTTTGTCTCTTCTCTCAGAGCTTCTATTTTGTCCTCGAATTCTGCTACCCGCTGCATCTTCTGCTCACGTCGTTCATCAAAATTCTTTGCACTCTCATTGTGTCTCTTGTCGCTCAACACTGCAATACCCTCAGTCAGCTGTTTTCTTTTTTCCAGTTCTTTGATGACTCTTACTTCTGAAATGTACTTTTCAAAAGGTGTGTTTTCATCATGTGCCTCCTTTCCCTCGGCCAGTCTTTCAGCAATGGCTTTATCAAGTTCGTGGCATTCTTGCTCAAGGAGGGAATGATGTTTTTTTTACTATACCTAACAGAAGATGGAGGTATGGTGGTGCCCTTTGCGAAATCTCAACATCAAAGATTGGTTCATGTACAACATTGTTGTAACCCTTGGCATTCTTTTTGTCTCCTCCTGCATGAATGTATCAACTGTAATCCCTCTTGATGTTGTTCAGAGTTCTTTGTTTCACTTGTACTTGCTCATGTGGAGCTCTTTGTAGCTGACTTTTCGAAGCTGTGCACCAGAGACAAGGGTGGACCCCTTGTGCTCCTGAGAGACCAAAAAGTTTGAGGAGAAAATCATAATCTCCAAACAGAAATACCCTGTTTTCTACAGACATACACGGATCGCCTATGGCCTGCTCTGTCTAATATTGCAGTCATTTTTTCATTTCTTTCTCGTCTTAACTCGTCAGCTATTTGTTCAGCTTCGTCCACCTCTGATCCGCCAGACATATTCGCTCTAGCACGGGCTAGCATCTTCGACCTTCTTCGTATTACGGTTGATGATGCCCCTGTTGTTGGTTTTCTTGGTTTGGGTATGTGCATAAAATACAATGGCTGTCCTCCAGTCTTGCAACGAATTGTGGCATCAGCTGATTCATTAAGCATTGTGCGGTTTAGTGCCATCTGATATTTTTCTTCTTCCTTTGTCAGTGGCATCTGCAGTTCCTGGATAGGTTGAAGGCTGGGTCGTTTGATATGTGGAGATGTGGCTATATCGACACCCGTTTTTTCAATGGGTGAAATGGCTATTTCATGCATCCGCTTTGCTGGTGGAGATGGGGTCCACACTCTTTGTAACGGCGACGTTTGAGCATCGACTGTGCATGGCGTTTTACGGGGAGTAGACGTCGGCGGAATAAAAACTTGTATACCACTATCACCTTCATTAGTGCTGTTATTAGTGTCAGTGCTATGAGTGTCACATTCCGCGGGTTGAAACGATCGTTTCTTTTCATGCCGCGAACCCCGCTTCGCTGGTCGTCCTCCATTACCTAGCTGCATGAAGTGAACACACGCGACACATTCTTCAACACTCGTATTTGGATCGAACATGGTCCAAATGTGTTGTGATGAGGCAATATCAGACGCCGCATTTCGCGTTGTCTCCTCGGACACACGTGTTTCAGTCGAGTCTATCCGTTTCATCCGACAATAGCAACTCCTACACATTGTTTTGGAGTGCATCATGTTTTTGTCTTCCTGGATATTAATTCCATAACACTTGTGGATTAAGTGTTCATAATTGATACAAAGAAATGACTTTTTATCCGTGTATCTCTTTAGTGATCTCTCGCCACATATTCTGCACAATGCATTTACTCTCATTGCATGGAACACACCTGTGTGTACACAGACTGTACGCGTTTCATCAGACTCCATCGTGATCAAAAGTTAAATCAAAAGTACATTTACAAGGTTGACTGTTAGTGTTACACTATTTCCCAAGAAAGAAACGTGGCTATCTCCTCAATAGTATCCGTGTTACTAAGCCCTCTCTTTCCCCAATTCCGGGAGTGTACACCAAGTCGGATGTCTGGAACTTGTCTGTCGACACCTGTCAGTGACCTCATTAATTACTCTCCTGCTTCCCTCCCCCACCATGAAACCAAAATCCATTAAGTGATATGTACTGTAGGCATGCTAACCCTTATGCATGCAAGTGTGTTTCACTTGGAAAAGTAGCGTCTTTGTGTTATGGCTGTGGGAACTTTGTTAATTTCACAATAAATTCTCGTTCTCGTACATCAACAAATTCCCGTTCTCTTTATTTTCACCATGACCTGCTACACAAGTGCAAGTCGTAATGTTGTCATGTTTGGTATCAGTGTGTAGGTGAGAATTTCAACTTTTGAACGATGTTGCTTCCACAACAGTCACTTCAGGCAGAGATGTGTTATGAATACAAACCAGTAGGTAGTTGTTATTGCTGCAGAGCGCCGGTCACGCCATGTACCAGGCAGTAGCTAGTGCGATATAAATAGAATGAGCGCGCGAAATTGGAATTTGACCTCGCAGCGCCTTATCTCTCTGGCAGCTGGCAGCGAACTAAGTGTCAGCTATGGTAAAGGCGTGGGGCCTGGGGGCCCTTGGCCAGCGGTCCTTGGAGGTTTCCTGCACTGCCTGCCAGGTGGGACCGAAGAGTAGGGGACGGCGCTCGGCGGAGCTGAGAGCGGACGCCCGCAGGGAGGAGTGGGCACTGATCCAACAAGGCATCCCGGCCCATCAGGTCACAGTTCACGGCCGCGGTGAGGGAGTTGGTGGAAGCATGGTAAGCCGCTCGGTTGGCCGCGACCGCCAACGCGTGAATGTCATGCCGGGGATCTGTGTTAGGGCGCTCCAAGGACTCCTCCACGCATTGGAGCACTGCCTGGGTCGCCAGTTCCAAGAAGCCTGTGCAGGCCAGGGAGTTACGGACCAAGGTCGCCATGTTGGAGAGCCCGAAAAGGGAATGCAACGCCGTAGGGCCCTCCGGCCCCCAAGCAGTGTCTCAGCGGCCGGGTACACCAGAGGAAGAGGGCAGACGAATGATTCAGAGTGACCCAAGTACCAGTTCTGCCAGAACCTGATATCGACGCCCACCGGCCAACACGCGTCGGAGAAAAAGCCCCTCTCCGTCAACCAACCCTGCTGAAGCTGGGCGTTGAATTCCTCAGTCAGGTCCCAAAACCCGGGGGGTTGAGGGAGGGACTTAAACTTCTTGGTCATGCGCGGCGCGTCCACAAGAGCCGAGGCCTTCCTCTTCATCATCGGAGGGCAATCAGGCAAAACACGTGGTCAAGGGCTCGGAGTCGTCTCTGAGCCAGCAAGGGAGGTCGATGCAGGGGAAGGGCTGCGCGAGGAAGAATGAGACCGGGCACTGCCGCGGGACTGAGAGTAAGGGGACGCAGGCCAGTCCGAGTAGGGGGAGGTCGGGCGAGAAGAGTGCAGACGCCGAGTCCTCCAGGTGGAGACTAAGCGCGTCATCGGCGTCCTCTGGAGCCGGCCTCCAGAGCGGAGAATGCAGGAGGGCGCCGGGGGGGCGTCCGATCGCGACTACGGAGGTGTTCGGTGAGGAAGGATGACACTAGAAGAATCACGCCTATCATGGCGGTGCCATGAAGGGCGCTGGTCCCGGGAAGCCGACCTGTGCTGAAGACAGTCTGGGTCCCGCTGGTCGCTGGCATCCGATCTGTGCTGTAGACAGGCCGGGTGCCATTGGTCTCGGGAAGCCGACCTGTGCTGTAGACAGGCTGAGTCCCGTTGCTCGCTGGCATCCGCTGTGCTGTAGACAGGTCGGGTGCCATTGGTCTCGGGAAGCCGACCTGTGCTGTAGACAGGTTGGGTCCCGCTGATCGCTGGCATCGACTCTGTGCTGTAGACAGGCCGGGCGCGATTGGCCTCGGGAAGCCGACCTGTGCTGTACACAATCTGGGTCCCGCTGGTCTCGTGACTCCTGGCTGCGAGCGGCGAGGGACCTGGAAGCCACATGGCACAGAGAGGTAGAGTGCGACCCCGAAGGGGGGCCTGGATCCTTTGGCCCGGAGAGGGCTGCGGCTTTTTTCTTCTTCTTTTCGTTCGCAGGTAAATAAATGGGCGAGCGCCATTATCGTCAATGGTAGTTGGCCGTATAGTCATGGTTGCGGGTTTGCGTGGATCCATGATTTATCAGAATGCGCCGTGCGGCCTGGGTCCTCCGTCTTCAGCATTCGAGGTTTCTGTCGGGGTTACCTCACCCTTAGCTCCTGGTATACGACCTTCCCTGGGAACACAGGGTGGCTAGAGCTTTATGCGGCTCTTGATCGCATGATAAACCCGTCGTTGGACACATGGGGAATTTCAGTGGAGGTACAGTGCCACCTGCTACCCCGCCCCGTCCTGGTAAGCTCATCGCCATTTGGTCCGCGACTGCTTGCGCAGCTAACCTCCATATCTGAAGGCCGTTCCCCTATCCGCCACCCGTGGACGCGCTAGGTTGGGGATGGTCGCCCCACTGAAAATCCCACACTGGGCATGTCCTAGGGGCTGCGGCTAGAGCAGGGCTGCACCGTCACCCCTGCGTGCCGAGCATGCGGAAGGGAAGGAGGATCTGGCGACGTCAACGGCCCAGCAGATCCACGGCCCAGGGAACAAGACACAGAGACTGACGGAGAGCGTGCACTTCAATGCGAGCATACTTCCATCCGAGTTGACGGCTGGTGGTCCGGATGACCCGAGTGCCTAGCGCTGGGCGAAGCCACCACAGTCCGGCGATGAAGTCCAGCCGGGGGTGGCATGGTCGAGGGATCCATGACAGGCGCGGCAAGGAGCGCGCGGCGGGAGGAGAGCCCCACGATGTCCGAGGTCGCCCGCCGAGGGGGGCAGGGAGGCCGCCGGCCGAGGGGGTTCCCGGGAGGCAGACAAGCAGTCACACTTGTAAAACTCGCACAACTGTGACCATCGTTCCTCCTTCCACGAAGCGCATCTCTCGCACGGCCGTGCGGAGGAGCAGCCCGAGCAAGGAAAACACAGTGTGTGAAGAATTCGTCGGCCACTGAAACCCCTTACACTGATGACAAGCACGTAACTGTGCACTGCAACAGAAAGCGGAACACATGAGAGCGATGGAAGGCAAGCAAAGAGAAACACCAACCAAGGCCCCACAGGTAGTCCCTTACACAAACCACAGGTAGCCCGAGGTGAGGCACAACACACCACGTAATCCAAAAGAATGCACAAGTATCCAAGGGCATCCCAGGCTGAGCACGAGTAGCAAACACCCTACCACTACGAAGCTAAGTGTTTGACTGGCATGGTACCACTGCAGACGTGACCTTATGAGGAAAGGGAGACTACTCAGGGTTTCTTGGTAACGACTCCCTAGAGTCGCCTCCCTGGTTGTGTATGTATATACACAACAGTTTCTTAGGCTGAAATCATTAAGCTAAGTGCATCTTCCATATAGTAATGCCATCGGTAATGTATTTTGAGGAAACAAATGCTTACTTGTGGAAGCACTGGTATGTTTATGATATTTGTAATTGTGACATAACACTAGTCTATCTTTTATGGACACAAATCTTTGTCAATATTTCAGAGTTTTTGACATTGTGTTTTCTGTGCATGCGTAGCAATGGCCAAAGCTGCTGTATCAGTCATTTGTGCACTTAAGGGGACATGAACTGATACACACTCACAGACCCAGAACGTTAGAGGAAAAACACACACACACACACACACACACACACACACACACACACACACACACACACACACACAACATCGCAAACACAATTCACTCAGCCTCTCATAAATACCCCCTATGCCGGCCCAGGTTATGGAATGCATTCTGCATAAACATACAAATGACAGGGGTAAATGAAGTCAACAAATCTCATGAACCCCCCGCACTCTACATGGGCTCGTGAAAGTCTACGACTCCTGCAAATGTGTGTTTTGAGACATGGGTGTTGTATTCCCCAAGTTAATTGTCAACTCCACTGATAAATGATGCCACTTTCATAAGGCATAACGACACGGCGCTCGACTTTGCCAAGGTGTGTAACGGCTGGCGAGGTGTTAAGCGAGCAGTCAATGACTCGTCATGCCTGACAGGTTTACTGCGCGACTAGCTGTGGCTGTAAATTTAAGGTATTTTTGCCGTTTTTGGCTCCAATACGCTGACCGTAGGCCACATTCTGCAGATGACCATACTTTATAATAGTAAACATCGTCCATACATCGCGAAAGTGACCATAAATGGCTTGTGACCGTAAAATTCAGTGACCATTCAAAAGAGGTTCCACTGTACCTTCAAATGCAGCTGTCGTTATATGAAGAAGCCCTGCACTTTTCAAGAGTGTAAGGACTGCAGATGAATAAAATAGGTGCAAAATAATTGTGGTGGGAAAAAAATCCCAGTTTTTCTTTACATCTAGCTGTCTCTTTTTTAAAATATGTATGCAACATACATATCAGTATTTGCTTCACACATTAATTTTCAATGTGATTATGCATACCCTTACATGCTACCATCATGTTTATAGTGGTGCATGACATCAATAGTAGAGATTTGAGAGAGACAATCGGTCACCTGGTCAACAAAGGGTAGTTTAGCAGTATGCATCTTCTGCAGGACTGCGAATCCCACTTTGAGTGCCTCCAGTTTCTTAGGGTGGGTGTGGACGAAGGCTGGGAAGTTGATGAACCACAAGCTGTAGCAATGACTCAACAAGCACCTGCGCAAAACACAAGCACATAAACTAAGATGCTGTCCTAGAACACAAAATCTTAACCTCTTGGATGCTATTAACAAAGCTTAGCACGTAACTACATCTTTTCTGCTAGTCTCATCAGTAGTAATCAAAGGGTTAATAAAGATGTATATTAAAATATACACTAAAGCAGGATACGGAGCAATCATGACAGTTCAAGGATTACTTGTACTTTAGCGGAAGCTTAAAGGCCCTACGCAATCTCAACATTGCATAAAACTGTTTGAGGAATATCAACACCTGATAACAGCAAGTGTTAAAATACCTGGTAACGAGTAGCTACCATTGTTATTTTGTTCATAACTGCGCGATTATATCACTTTGTGTCAGTTTTACCACTGAAGCGTATGCGCCGCTCAACTCACCAAGCGTCAGAGCTGAGGTGAAAGCAATTTATAGCACAACTCCTGGCCCATGAGCTAAACAGAAAACAGCTGGCAATCCAACATAATGGCCTTTGTGGGGTTATATCACAGTCAGGTGTCAAATTCATCTGTCCGAGTCAAATATGCAGTTACGTCCGGAATCAGTGCAACAGGTTTGTATGGTCATCGAGGATGCATAGTTAGTTAAACACATTCTGCCCCTGGACCGAAATGCGCAAATTTTGAAGTTGCCCTCTGAATGATTGTTTTACAATTCTACAGACAGATCGAGCATGACAGATGAGGTCAAGGGTGGTGCCAGAATAGCTATGGGTGCCAAGCTATTCTGGCACCACCCTTGAACTATCTTGCTCGTTCCGTGTCTTGCTGTGGTGTGTCAGGGCTGAATGAGTTAAATTCCTTGTACTCACTTGGCCCAGTGCCGAGGGTTGCCAAAATGCTGCTGTGCCAGCTGCACAAAGACAAATTATATACAAAATGCATATAAGCTGCAGGTTTTCACTTTTTCAGGCAGTTCATGACTTCAGTTTACCCTTTTTATCAGGCACGTTTAACATGTGACAATATGTCTAATGCAAAGAACAGACAGTGTTACAGTAACATTCTGGCTATATGGTTATGTCCGGAAAAGTGGAAATGACACACAAGAGTAGAGCTCATGTCAAGTAGAATGCATATTGCTAAACATCAAAACTGTTTCATGTTGCCAGGTAGAATGCATATTGCTAAAGGGATCAAAATTGTTTCATTATAGCAAGCACAGCACAAGTTCTATGAAAAAGGTACCATTCTCAAAAACACCAAAGCTGACAGTGTCACACATATCACCAACACCACTTTCCCTGGTTCCTCTAGAGTTACAAGTTTCAACTTGAGCACACACATAAATCTGTAACTCCCTTGTGCATGCAACCACCGGTACTGTTTAACCTTTTTCATTCTGATAAACCCATTGATGGAAATAAATTTGACTAAGATTGTTCAAGGGTAGTGCCAGAACAGCTTGGCACCTCATGCGCCACGCTTTTCTGGCACCACTCTTGAACTAAAACGGCTGATGTATCTCCAGATCTATAATGTAGCCTTCATAGGACAATAAGCAATTTTTTTTTTTTTTAAATCAACCTCTGGATGTAATGGTTTAAGTAATAACAAGTATGCACAAGGGGTTTAATTCTCAAATTTCTAGTTTGTTTTCCTTTGAAGATGGAGTGTGGCCATGTGAATGATGAGGTACAATTAACCCTTTGAGTGTCAGTAGTGGTTTTTGTCACAATGATTCCTTTAGCAGCAAAAAAAGCCTACCGACACCCAAAGGGTTACAAGCAGCCACATACACAATCTTTTTGTCCTACTGGGCGATCCTAGGTGTGCTTAGCCCAGAAATGCAAACAATCACGTTTTGATTCACCTTCTGAGCCGACTTGATCTCCTGCTTGGAACGCTTGGCCAGGGGACTATTGGGACAAAGAGCTTGTTTTCCCGGTAGCGACAGGGTGGACAATTTCTTCTTCAGAAACAACTCCGGCTTCAGTTCAGGGAATCCATTGTAGCTGCAAAACATCATATGCTAAGGAGTTAACCCATTTAACCCCACAGAACGCATTTCCCAAATTTTGGAGGTGTTACCCAATGACTTATGTATCAGTGGCAGGGGATGGCTTGACCATGATAATTCAAGGGTAGTGCCAGATTAGCTGGCCGCCTGAAGGCGCCCAGCTAATCTGGCACTGCCCTTGAATTATCATGGTTAATCCATATCCTGCTGTAGGGCATTGGGGCTAAATGGGTTAAACAGTGCAAACAAATAATACAATATTCTTCCTTTCCTCCCCCTCCCCCCCCACCACTACAAAATAAGATTAAAAGTCTAGCTTACCTGTATGTAGCCCCCTCAGGTAATCCAGTGGGTTCAGGTGGCATGATGAACACTGTCCTCTCACTGTCAAATACAAAAACAAGTCATGTCTTTTTCCATGTTATTTTCACTTGCACTTGTAGTTTTATGTGTGCACTTTTTCATTTGTGCAATGTTAACCAATTTCACTTTGTTACATAAGAAATTTGTGTTTTCATGTGTTATTTTTTTCATTTGAGCAATATGACCACTACTGGACAGTGATAACACACAAAGGGAAAAACTGCACACACAAACTAATTTTACATGCAAGAAAATGAATCAACAATTTTCTACAGTATCAAGTGATTTTGTCTTTCTACTTTTTCTTTGCTGCATTTTATAGTGTGGTTCTGGTTGACAGATTTCCGGAAGATGTAACCTGTTAAGTGACAAAATGTACACAGACCTGGCCTGCGAGCTTCCAATTTCAATAAGCCTCTGGTCATCTCTTGTTTCATCAACCTTTGACAAAGAGAAACAGCACATGCAAGATTACATAACAGCATCACTTCTCTATCTCAGCAATGACTCTCCATTTTATCAACAAAACACAAATATATAGGAATGGCTTGTCAAAATTAAATGCATCGCACGATTAACACCTTCACTGCAAATGGACGCAAAATTATGTCTTTGAAAGCAGGTCAAATGCAACATCAAATAACCCTCTCAACCAAAAAAACACTGATATGAAAACAGCAAAAGGCAAAGCACCTCATAAACCCCTGCATCTGTGAAGGCTTAGTGTTCTTTGCTTTTTGCAGTTGGGTGATGTTCACATTTGTCTGGCAGTGAAGGGTTAAATTTTTCACACAAAAAAATGAGTTTCCAAATGTTAGAGGTGCTCTTTGACTGCACCATTTTATCAGCCACAATCCATCAAGATAAATCAATCAGATATTTCAAAGGCAGTGCCTGGTGCCTCCAAGGTGCCAAGCTAATCTGGCACTACCCTTGAACTATCACCTTCAATCCAACTCCTGCAGTTGATTAAAGGGTACTTCCAACATTTGGAAAATAACGGAAGAGTGTGAAAAGTAACATTTTAGTCAAGATTAGAAAAGAATGTTTGAGCGTATCATTTAAAATAAAGAATATGTTTGTTTAGCAACAGTGTCTTTCATATCAACGTCTCAACACACTGGGAACCTATACACACAATTGTGGGAGTAGCCGTCTGTAAAGTTCAGGAATCAGATCTACCATGAGATTTAAAAGAGTTGTGCCAGAACAGCTTGGCACCTGGAGGTACCATGCTATTATGGCACCACACTTGAATTAGCACATTCCATCTTCATCATGCTGCGGTATGCCAGGGGCCAAATGGGTTAATTATTCCAAACAGCTATCATGCTTTACTTACAGTTTCAGTGCACTCATCAAAGAAAGCCAGGCTGGCATCCCTGTCTGACACAAATGATCGCTCTTCAATGAAGCGGAAGAACATCTGTGTCTTCATCATCTGGGTGTAGAACTTTGCGTTAGTCTTATCACGACTTTTCAAGAACCCTGCACAAAACAAGTATATTGTCAAATCAATAACCAAACATTTAACAGCTACATGATTGAAAACTGGCAAAGTGAAAGTATAAAAAACAAGAAAGGCAAAGCCATTATGGCTCACGTGTATGACCGATTTACATATGTGTGACCTTTGTGACAAGGGCTTCTGCAGCAGCAAAATCCATGTTTACTGAAAATTTAAGCATTTTTCATGCATCTGTCAACCCCCTGTGACCCTTGACCTTTGTGATGAGTCAACTAAATTAGTATGCATAGGAAGGTCTTATCATCAGCCATCTTTGTACCAAATTTGGTTGAAAAATTAGCAAAATGTTGGTAATACCTAAAATTTCATGAAAAATCAACATTTTACACACATTTGCCAGCCTCTTCTGACCCTTGACCTTTCCAAGGGGTCATCCAAATTAGTATGCATAGATAGGTCTTACCATCAGTTATCTCTGTACCAAATTTGGGTTTGAAGTTGTGAACAGTATTTGAGAAAAAACATCATTTGTCAAAATATGGCTAATTTTTACCTATTTCCTGAGCTCTCGCGACCCTTGACCTTTCTGAGGGATCAACCAAATTAGTGTGCATAGAAAGGTCTTCCCATCAGGTATCTCTGTAGTAAGTGTGGGTTTACAGTTGTGAATAGTATTTAAGAAAAAACATCTTTTGTCAAAATATGCCCATTTCAGACCAATTTCCAGAGCCCTTCGTGACCCTTGACCTTTCCGAGAAGTAATCCAAATTAGTATGCATAGATAGGTCTTACCATTAGGTATCTCTGTACCAAATGTGGGTTTGAAGTTGTGAATAGTATATGAGGAAAAAACACCTTTCGTCAAAATATGGCTATTTTTCACCTATTTCCTGAGCTCTTATGACCCTTGACCTTTCTGAGGGATCAACCAAATTAGTATGCATAGAAAGGTCTTACCATCAGGTATCTATGTACCAAGCTTAGATCTTAAGTTGTGAATAGTATTTGAAAAAAAATAAATTATGTCAAAATATAGCGATTTTTGACTTATTTCCTGATCCCCTGTGACCTTGACCTTTGTGAGAGGTCACTCAAACTGGTATGTTTAGAAAGGTCTTGCCACAAAGTATCCTTGGGCCAAGTTTGAAGAATCTGGCTTGAATAGTCTCCGAGAAAATGCGAACGTTAAAGTTTACCATGGACGACGGAAGGACGACCAACCACTGGCCCAAAACATAAACTCACCTTTGCTTCGCACGTAAGACAAAAAGGCATCTCAATGCGTTTCATCCCAAGGCAGCATTTCTCAAATTTTTAAGGTGTCACCAAATGACTATGTATTGGTTGCAGATGGATCCCCATATTCAAGGGTAGCACCTGATGACTCCAAGCTAATTTGGTACTACCCTTGAGTTATCACTGTCAATCCATTTCCAGCTGTAGTATGTCATGGCTAAATGGGTTAACTCATTTGAAATCCAGATACACGGCATAAGCTGCATATCTGAATGCATCAAATCTGGAACGTGTTAAACCTAAGCACTTTTGTAGATCCTACACGCGAGTCTGAATTTGAAAATATAGACATATCTCCCTGTAAAATGTTGAATTTTCAGATTTCTCTCTATCCATCTGTCAACATTCCTAAGGGTTCGAAATAACGGGGGGGGGGGGGGGGGGGGGGGGGGGGGGGGGGGCAAAAAGCCTTGAAGGACTTTGGCCTCGGGCCCTCTACTTTCATGTCCACGGGGCCGATGTGCCCCCTTCTTTTCAGACCTACTTTGTCTCAGCGCATCAACGCGGTCCAGACACAGGTCATGAACTTTTCACCAAACACATGTGGCTGGCTATTTTTAGCACAGTATGCATTGCATCAACCTCTCTTTGCTGCCTAGTGGTCTAGCGTGTCTATGTTCACTCTGCTGTTTGCAGCTCGCTATTCTTCTTTGAGCTAAACTGACCCGCTTCCTCCCGCAAAGGGGAGTTCCTATGTTTCACTGTCTTGTCCATAAATCATGCAACAGTTCAAGAGCCCCTTTATTTCCTGTGGGGTCCCCTACTTTTACTAACAGGGGGCCCGAAGGGCCCCGTACTTTTGAAAAGTATTTTGAACCCCAATTCATCCATGCAGATAGAAGCAGAATTGCAAAAAAAAAAAAAAAAAACTATGCCTGTATACATGTATATCATGAAAACCCATCCAACACCATACCAGGAGTTTGTTGGCTTTACTACCCTTCTTTAGCCAATGTTGCCATGTGATGAGATGTAATGAATAGCATCATCATGTAAATAAAGGGTGACGTAATAGGTGATATGAATGTTCTTTATAAATTCTTTATAAATATTACAAGTAGGGTAGGTATGATGTCATTATGAAAGTGATATTATAGTTACTGACCAAAGGTCCATGTTACTAATGATTTTGTCACAGCTGGTGTAATGTCCCAATCAAGATGCTTCCATATACAGAAATTGGTCATCACTTGGTAGTCTGTCAAAATAGCCCTCAACAGGCCTGGCAGAATTTTAATAACAATAATGTGGATAATCCAAACACTGACTGACAACAACAACAAAAATATTTATATACTTTTTCTCATCCCTTCTCCAACACATACACAAACACACAATAACTATGCTAACATTACTAAATCCCCTTGTGCACGCAGTCACCGGTTATGTGAACAGAGATGATCGCGGCATGCACAAAAGGGTTACATGAGCCACCGTGTTCCACACAGACATGACCCAAAACATACCCTGCATGTCAAAGAGGACACTAGCATCGGTGGCTCGGTTGTTGGGCTGTCTGGTGATAGGGTTGAGGTAGGTCTTGTAGTCGCGCAGCAGGATAGCCATGAAACGCAGGAATGCCTCTTGTATCAACAGCTCCATCTGCATCTGCATAACATCACAAAGTTGGTGTAAAAACACAATGCTGGTCAAACACAATGTCAGTGTAACAACACAATGTCAGTGTAACAACACAAAGCAGTATCAGTGTAACAACACAATGTCAATGTAAGCAACACAATGTCAGAGTAACAAAGCAGCATCAGTGTAACAACACAATGTCATAGTAACAAAGCAGTATCAATGTAACAACACGTCAATGTAAGCAGCACAATGTCAGAGTAACAAAGCAGTATCAGTGTAACAACACAATGTCAGAATATCAAAGCAGTATCAGTGTAACACAATGTCCATACAACAAATATAAGCATAATAATGCCATGTCAAGACATCTACTATTTACTAACTCATTCTCTCAGATGCCATAAAATGTACTACAATGAAACCTGTCAAAGTTGTTCTGAGGCACCTGTCTTCTATCACATCCAGGTGGACACCGACATTATGACGTCCACCAAAATGAAGTCTACTAAAATGTACTTTGCACTAAACAATACAAGACAAGGATTATGTGTGCATGCGCAGTGAGTCCAGTGTTTTCCTGGAGAACAGCGCTATACAAGAACTATGTATTATTATTATTATTATTATTAGTTATAGTCCGTTTGAGCAAGCTTGCCTCATGTTTTTTGTCTACCATATTGAAAATACAGAAGACTTTGAGATAGGGTTGGTCGGAGCCTGTTAAGCTATAAGTAGCATGCAAATGACATAGAAGAAACAAAATAAAAATGACGTCATGTCTGGCTACTCCAACCTTGCTGTTTAATGACATTTTGGCGTGAAGCGCCATATGTGTATGTATGTAAACATGAAAATCTCTGACCTTTGCGTATGTACAAGTTTGAAAATAAAGGAAATGCTTCATTCAAGGGGTGTCTAGAAGGAGTTTTAGCACATATTGAAATTAGATGTCTCATTGAAAAGCTATTTGTGACCCGCCACCACAAAATGAGTCTTAAGTCACTTTTTGGACATTTTGAGATATTGATATCAGCAGAAACTAGAAAGAAAACCCTTTTCAATGGTGCCAATAACATGTTAATCAGATGACTGGTCACTGAGTTATGGTTTATAGAAACTGGGGACCCCAAACGTCACCATGCCACCTGACAATTTTCACCGATAGCGGAAAATCGGGTCAGGGACATTACGACTCATTTCGTGGTGGCGGGTCACATTTATAGAAATTCGGTTGACCCACATTAGAGTCCGTAATTTTTATTATATAAACTTGAAATTTTGGATATACGTGTAGCTAGTTTGGAGAAACAGACATGAGACCACAGAAAGTTGAAAAATACTGAAACTTTTTTTCGGAGTCACGCATTGCGAGGCCCGAAGGGACTGTAAGCTCCCCCAGCGGGGTCTGGGGCGGAGCCCCGGCCGCCAACACATTTCCTGCATTCTGAGACACAAATCTGGCCTCTCCTAGTGCCTTTAAAGTGTTAATAACGGATTTGCACGAATCTCGAGAATGACCCCTGAGACCTTAAAAAAAACGGAATTCCGTATAAATACGGAAAAGTCTCATGTCTGAGAAAGACACTGGACGAATTTGTTAGCCAGCTTTGTACCTCTTCAACATTTCGAATAATAATTCATTCATTTTTGCAAGTTTTGGAGCCATTTTATACTCCCATCAGTCAGCCAGCCCTGGAAGAGGCTTTGTGGAAAAAAAAACAGTCAGCCCTGTAAGAGGCTGCATGCCATTTGGATGTGTGACGTGAAACATCATATTCGTCACTGTGTACATGGCGTCGTGGGACTAGCGATGCCATGACGTGAAGCTTATAGTGAGGTCATTCTGCTGCTCATGCTATTCTTCTTCCTCAGAATTCCTGTCACTACTTCAGCCCACAGAGTGTACTACTGGTGGGAAGTGCAATAAATCCGTCTTAATTTGTGTGCGCTGGTTTGTGTTGATCAGAGGTTGGGTTAGAGAGGAGGGAAATAGATGAGAAGGATAAGCTTAAAAATCTGAACAAATTTGAATGTTCCTAAAAGAAAAACACATGTGAGCTCCAAACAATACGGTAGACTTTGGGATGAAATCCTCATCTTGTTCTAATTAACTTTTGAACAAGACATATTTCAGGACAACATTAAGAACAAAAAGTGATAACCAAACGTGGTTCTAATTTACTGCAAAATTTAGTTGGTTTCAAACCTAACAGTTTAGCCCCTACCCTCGGAGGATCATGGAAATGACCTTAAATGCCTCAGTGACCACTGACCTGCATCACTGATTCTAGGACAGGCTATGCACGGTTCAGACGTGTTGCAAGAACAAGCTGTTGAACATTCAACACAGACAGCGGGACAAATGTATTTTTCTTTAAATAATTTTTTTCAAAAAATACTTACCGATGGCATTACTATTAGGAAGATACCCTTAGCTTATCGATTTCAGCCTAAAAGTTTGTTGTGTGTTGCTACACAACCAGGGAAGTAACTCTCGCAAGTAGTTACCTCATCACCTGGTTAGCCTCCCTGTCCCCTGAGTAGCCTCCCCTCCTCATCACGTGAGTGGTGCCTTCCCATCAGTCTTACTGTTAGCGACTGGCAGCAAGCGGGGTAGGTGGGAGGGTGCTTTGAGTAATGCCATTGGTAAGTATTTTTCTAAAAAATTTATCTTAAAGAAAAATACATTTGTTTCTTCAAAAACATTACCGATGGCATTACTATTAGGAAGAATAGCGATGAAGAGGAGGGTGCCGCCCCTATTAATTACCCCAGCGATAAAGCTTAGCCAAGGCCCCTGAGGCGCAAACTCCCAACGATTTCAGCTAAGAGTTACCTATGGCGCCTTTGGCGCCTGGAAGGAGTGTTGCGCCGTGACGATGTCCCCCACTAGCGAGGTTTGCGCGTTGGCCAGAGAGGTCTCAGAAGTAAAACCGTGCGAAGATAGATTCTGTCCGCCAGCCCACGGCCGCCACAATGTCCTTGACAGCGCAGTTGCGGTCGAAGGCGACGCTGGCTGCAACAGCTCTGACCTCATGCGCCTTTATCCGTAGCCTCATAGCACCCCACGGGGAGAGGTCTTCGTATGCGGAACATGACTCCTCGGAGCCAGGCGGAGATAGTCTGGGCTGAGATGTCTTCCCTGCCAATGTCAAGGGCAGGAAGAAGTGAGAATGCCCCCTCAGACGGGGCTTTGACCGGCGAAGGTAGATCTTCAACGTCCTGACCGGGTCCTGCTGTCAGGACTGGTCACGGCCTCTTGAGTGGATGAATAGTGATCGGCTGAGGCGCCGCTGAGGGGGTTCTATTTTTGCCCCAAAACGTCGGGCTGGTAAGAAGCTGAACTGAGCCATCAGCCCAGAGCTGCAGACAGGAGGGATGCACGGAGAGTGCATGCAGCTCACTCTCTCTTGACGCTGTGGCGAGGGCCAACAGGAAGCACGTCTTCCTAGTCAAATCAGTGAACCGTGCCAAGGGCAGAGGTTCAAAACGGTCTGAGTTCAGCCAAGTTAACACCCACGGTAGAACACCCATCTTGGGATCAGCGAGTGGGACACCGGTCGCTGGAGCTCGAAATGCGCCGTCAGGTCAGTGAGGTCCTTACAAGCCCCAGGGTCTGTCCGGCCCAAGTGCCGGTAAGTGTCAGCCGCCGAAGACAGGTAGTCCCGGATGGTGATAGGTGCCAAGTTCTGTTCCACAAAGAGCCACAGGAAGAACTCGGCGAGCTGGGGCATCGTCAGATCTGTGGGAGAGAGGTGATTGACGCCGCACCAGGACTGCAAGACACTCCACTTCCCCTTGTAGATTTTCCGGGTCGAAGGTTAGCGTGCTGCAGCGATAGCCTCCACCGCCGCACCCGAGAAGCCTCTTGGCGAGGGCACTCCGTACAATCTCCAGGCGTGTAAGAGGAGTCTCTCCGGGCAAGGATGAAAGAGATCCTGCCAGGGCTGCTTCAGCATCGTGTGTGGCGTGGGGAGTCTCAGGGGAGGGTCCATTGGCGAGGCGCAGGAGATCGGTGGTCCAGCTCCGGTTCCAATTGAACGAGGCCACCAGAAATAGCACTGTTTGGCAGCCCTTGAGCTTTTGGAGGACCTTGGGTACCAGCACAGACAGGGGGTATGCATAAGCCAGGACGCCGTCCCAGGGGATGGAGAGGACGTCCACTGCCCAAGCGAGTGGGTCCGGAACTGGCGAAACAAAGAGGGGAAGCTGCCTGTTCCACCTCGTCGCGAACAGGTCGATCATAGGTGTCTCCCAGTGCGTGCATATCATCCGGAAGAGGTTAGGGCGGAGGGTCTACTTGGTGTGGAGAAGTTGGCCTCGCCTCAAGAGGGAGTCCACCAGGACGTTCAAGTGGCCGGAAATGTGTCGCGCGTGAAGCGAAATGCAGCGGTCTCTGCACCACACGAACATTTGATATAGGAGGAAGCCGAGCGAGCCACACCCCCACCCCACCCCCAACCCCACCCCACCCCTGGATGTAGGACACAACCATCGTGTTTTCGGTGAGAATCAGAACCTCCTAATGTCTGAGGCGAGTCTCCCATGCGACGAGTGCGAGCCACAACGCCTTCAATTCCAGCCAGTTGATATGTTGCCGGACCAGGTACGGTGGCCACTGGCCAGCTACAGTGCAGAAGTGCGGGAGGAGGTGAGCGCCCCATCCCGAGAGGCTCATGTCTGAGCAGAGTGACAGGCGGGGTAGGGGGGGAGGATAGGGGAACTCCCGTAACAAGCCACACTGGGTCCGTCCATCTCTGGAGATGCGGGCAGACTAGCTGTGACACGGGAACCAAGGCTGCAAGGTCGTCCGAGAACACCGGGCACCAATAAAGCAAGAGATGCAGATGGAGCCGTCGCGAGTAGAGCCTGCCTAGAGGTAAAAGGTCCGCCACGGCGCTGATGAGCCCTAGGAGTTGAAGCCAAACTCTGGCCGGGACCGCATCGGAGCGGGACACCTGCAGGGCTAGTCCTGCCAACTTCTGGACACGCGCCTCAGGTAGTCTCACCGTGTTGAGGTCTTTCAGGAACTCTATGCCGAGATGTGTAAACCGGTGGGAGGGCGTGAGGTCCGACTTTCCCAAGTGGACCAGAAAGCTGAGTTGTTGTAGAAGGGAGAGTAAAGAGTCCCTGTCGCCTAACAGAGCGGCCGCGTCCTGGTTCCGGAGGAGCAGGTTGTTGAGATAGTTGGAGGTCGGACTCGAAGACAACCGCCAGGCCCTGACCACTACTGCATTGATAATCCGGGTGAAGACCCAGGGGTTGAGGATGAAGCCAAAGGGTAGGGCTCGGAACTGGTAAACCACCCTTCGGTAGGTGAAGCGCAGGTACCGCCCAGCTGCAGGGTGCATGAGCACATGTAGGTACGCGTCGGACAAGTCGAGGCTGACGGCGAAATCCATGGGCTGGATCGCCGTACTCAATGCTCTGGTGGTTTCCATCCAAAAGGTCGGGGCGGTAATAAACTTGTTCAGCGCCAAGAGATCTATTACTGGCCGCAACCCGCTGTCCGGCTTTGGCACCACGAAGAGACGACTGTAGAAGCCCAGCGAGTCAGAACGAGTGACCACCTCCGTGGCAGCCTTCAGAAGCAGTGAGTCCACCTCTCCTTGCAGCGCCTGAGCCTTGACCAGGTCGCCTGGAATCTGGGTCCACAGAGGGGAGCGTCGCAGTGGAGGCGCGGACCGAAAGGAGATCTGTAGACCCTCGGTGATGGTAGAGAGGATCCAAGGGTCGTCCGAGAACAGTGCGCGCCACACGTTGCTGTGTGGCGCCAGCCTCCCGCCAACTGGAAACCCTACAGAGGTCGATGAGGGCAAAACGAGCGGTGAGTCTGGGGCCAGGTGGGGGTGAGGGCCGGGGCCGGGAAGGACCGGCTGGGAAGGAGCGGGAGCGACCGACCGGGGGAGGGGGGGGGGGGGGTAGGAGAGTAGCCACAGAAGCCTCTGGAAGGGCGGGAAAAGGGTCTGTACGTCCGCAGGGCGCGACCCACGGCCTTGCAGGCAGCTTGAAAGCGAGTGGAAGTCGGTCTCAAGGGCTATAGGTCCTTGTTTGCTTCTTTAACCGACTGACAGGTAGGGCCGAAGAGGAGAGAGCCTCCGAGCGGAGCCTGGCGCAACTGTGACTTCAGCAACACGGGGATCCGCAGGCAGCAAGCAAGAACAACGTCACGCCACATCAGGTCGCAGTTGGCCGCTGCGGCCATGGCGTTAACCGAAGAATGGTTAGCCGCCCGATTAGCCACAGTGACTGAGGTAGTGACTTCAATCACTTGACCTTTCTCTTGAGTGGTGGAGCTTGGGGGCAAACCTCTGGATTAAGAATCTCTGAGATGAGGCGCGCAGCTTCTTCCAAGGAGCATAGAGTCTCCACCTGTGGCGGATCAGAGGCGGACGAAGCCAACGGGCTGCGCGACGAACGAGATGAGCTGAGTGGCGAAGGGCGCAATCAGCCTGACCAGTGCCAACACAGAGTCCTCTGGATGAAGACTGAGAGCGTCATCCAGCTCCGTAGCAGGTGTGCATCGGTGGGGACGGAGACAAAATTCGGAATGAGGAGGACTACCGCTCCGGTGAGTATCCGGCCTAAGGACGGGCGAACGGCTGTAGGGACGGCAGCCGCGGTCTTTCGCACATCTCGTCGAGCGTCCCCGTGACTCAAGAGTGTCAGAAGGATCCTGCCACTGATGGCAGGGTTGATCGGAGAGGTCTGGCAGAAGGCTATCACGAGGGAAGACACCGCAACGTTTGGAACTCTCCATTGACATCTGTCACTCTCCGCAGAGCGGGTGTGCCCAAAGGGTGTCTCATGTTCTGCAGAGCGGTAGGGCCCGGTCGACCGGCCCCACTCCTCCAATCTTGTACGCTCCGCAGGGCGGGTGGGGCCAGTACATCGTCTAAACTCCACAGAGCGGTTGGGCCTAGTACCATGTTCATACGCCGCTGATCGTGTGTGCTCCATATAACGTATACTCTCACCAGAGCGGCTGGGACCAAAACACAGTCTACACTACGCAGAGCGGGATGACCTGGTATCACTGTGACTCTCCGCATGTTGTTCGCGCTCCGCAGAGCAGGTAGGCCCAGAACATGGTACACTCTCATAACTGTTGTGCTCCACAGAGCGGGTGGGCCCGGAACCACGCGTATGCTCCGCAGAGCGGGATGTGCGTGTCCGTCGGTCACGCGCCCCATAGTAGCTTGACTCAGACTGGCTTACCTGCACCTCCAAGCGAGGGGGCACTGTCGTAGTGGGTAGGACCAGATGGCGGGAAGACCTCTGCCGTTGTCGACCCCTGTCCGCAAATCACGTGGGCACGGACTGTAGATGATGCTCCGCAGAGCGGGAGGGCTCCAACTGTAAGTCACGCTCCACAGAGCGGGTGGGCGTGGTCTCGGGAAAACTGTGGTGACCACCTGTCACAGCTGAACCAGAGGCACGTCTGTGTCACTCCCACAGAGTGGGCAGTGCCTGGGAAAGCAAAGGCAGGAACGGAGGAGCCATTAGCGAAGCTGGGGGTGGGGGTGGACCCATCGACCCGATAGGACGCTCAAGCCAGTAGAAGCTCCACAGCTGCGACCAGCGTTCCTCCTCCCAGGGAACACACGTAACATAAGGTCGTTCAGATGAACGTGTGTCAAAATGGTTGTTGTGATGCGTCTAGTGTGGTAGCGGGAAGTGTTTGTCACTTCTCGCTTTCAGCTTCCACCGCTGCCTAGCAGAATTGCGAAAAGGAGGGCAGAATGCGTCAGTCTCTCTCTGCCAGAACACAGCCTCTCCAACAACAAGCCTCAGGTAGTGCCTCCTCGCGGCGACACACAGTAACTGAGCACCTTACGGACTCAGGCTGAACTACAGGGGACTCGAAGGAGGTCTAGCCCCCAGACACACAGCATGCAGGCCCACCGGTGTGTGGATACGCCCTGATGCCCGTGAACCAGACTCCCAACTATGGGTAAATAGCCCCACTGCCTTGTGGGTGCCTCGGGAGAGGCAAAGGCTAGGGGAGCAAACTCCGACAGAAAACCAACCATGGGCAGAGTGGGCTCAGCAGCCCTGATAAGCAGCCATTCTAGGTGCAACTCCTTACAAGAGTGTGGGTAGATTGGACTCATCAGCCTTGGTCGGCAGCCATGTCTAGGGATGGGATCTGAACAAACTCCCTGGGTAGACCAGACTCATGGCAGGCAACTGGCCTAGGAGAAGTCAACTCCAAAATTAAAACAAGGGCAGGGGAAGCTCTCAATCCCAGTTAAGGAAATTCTCCTACGAGAAGGAAAACTCTGAACTGAAACCAATGACCAACGAAGTCGGAGTGTCGCTGACTATGTCATCTGGTATAGTGTGGAAACCCATCAGGGAAACGAGCACACACGTAACCCTCATGGATTATGCCTCAGATGGATATTTCAATATGGTGGCGTCCCCATGGACCAAAGCCAGGCGGGGACGGTGCCAGGCCCTCAGCCTCTAAGGGACCCACCTCAGTGACTGGCGGCTCTGCTAACCTGGGAACCAGGGGGAGGCAGAGTAGTGCTACTGGTCTCTCTACAACTCCAACGACAGCTCTCAGGGTTGCACAGTGGAACGCAGAAGGCATTCAGCAAAAGAAAACAGAGTTACATGCCTTCCTGAAACAACATTGATGTCATCTGCATCCAAGAAACTCACTTGACAGAAAGCCGCAGATTCTTCATCAGGGATTATGAAACTTTCCGACGAGACAGACCCACTGGACACAAAGGGTGAGTAATAACTCTTGTCAGGCATGGAATCACGGCGCTGTTGATAGAACAGACAGCAGCAGGTGAAGTTTGTCACCATCAAGATCCTCCTGCAAAATGAAGAACTTCTCATCACCAACTGCTACAGCCCTTCCACCTCAAGGCTTGACCTCCATACCATTCAGCTCTTGCCAGAAAACCACATAATTGTTGGGGACTTCAATGGTCACTCACCGAGCTGGGGGTATGAAGACTTGGATCGCAGAGGAGAGGACTTAGTGGACTGGCTCATCGACAACCAGCTAGTCCTGATTAACCAGCCTGACGACAGACCAACATACTATTCCAGAGCTTGGAAGAAAACATCAACTCCTGACCTCGCCATGGCCACAGAAGATGTTCAGAAACAAACCACCAGAGTCGTAAATGATCAGCTGGGCGGAAGCGACCACCTCCCTATCATCCTGCACATTGCAAATAAAAAGACTGCCAGCGAACACCGCCGAAAAAGAGCCAGCTGGAACTTCAAGAAAGCTGACTGGACAACATATCAAGCCCAAGCTGAGGTACTCTGCTGCATCAACCTAACAGAGGACATAAACAAAAATGTCAAAAAACTGATGGAAGAGATCATATCAGCAGCTCAGAAATCTATCCCCTGTGGCTTCAGAAAAGACTACAAACCCCACTGGAGCAAAACTCTGGCCGCCCTTCACCAGCAACTCTCAATAGCTAGAAATATCATGGAGAAGAACCCAACATCAGAAACAACTGCCAGGCATAATCAACTGAAGGAGGACTTCAACACGGCAAAGACAAAAGAAATCTGTCAAAGCTGGCACGAAAAAACATTCTCACTCAGCCTGGATCAAAGCACTGGACAACTATGGCGTCTCACTAACGAGGATGCCACAACCACGTCTAGATCTACAGCACTTGTAGAAGATGGCATGCTCCACACAGAGAAGAGAGCTGCAAACATCCTTGCTGATGCCTTTGAGATGGACAGTACTCTAAAAATCCCAGCAAAAAGAAGAAGGGAAGTCGAAACACAGCTGCAGACCAAGTTTAAACACCAGACAAACCCCACTGCAGCCATGACTTCAGACCTCACTCTGTCAGAACTCAATGATGCGATCAGGAGACTCAAGACCAGGAAAGCCACAGGGAAAGATGGAGTCTGCAACGAAATGATCAAGCATCTTGGACCAGCTGCCAGAAGAAAACTGCTTGAACTCTTTAACCTTTCATGGAGAAAGGATGTTTTTTCTTCAGCGTGGAAGGAGGCCACCATTGCACCCATACCCAAGAAAGGAAAGGACCCAAACAAGAAGTCAAGCTACAGACCTGTCAGCCTGCTAAGCTGCCTCGGCAAGACTCTCGAGCGCATGATCAGACTTCTGTGGCCTCTGGAAACCAACAACCTGATCACCAAAGAACAGACAGCCTTCAGGAAGAACAGAAGTACTGAAGACCAGCTCATCTATCTTGCACAGTCGATAGAAAATGCCTTTCAGAAAAAGAAGAAAGTAGTTGCCACCTTCGTTGACCTCTCCAAAGCGTTTGACAAGGTGTGGAAAGAGGGTCTTCTTCTGAAACTATTGACGGCAGGAGTTGCCAGGTGAATGTTCATCTGGATCAGGAGTTTCCTCAGCCACAGAACCGCAAGGGTCAAGCTGACACCATCAAGATCAGGGAAGGGGTTCCCCAAGGAGGTGTGATTACCCCCACCCTCTTCCTCGTCTTTATTAATGACATCACTGATGGCCTCTTCAGACACATCACAAGAGCCCTGCATGCTGACGACTTTGCCATGTGGAACGCCTCCAACTGCTACAGTCAGAATGCAAGAGGCCCTCAGCAACACCTCCAGATGGGTAACGGGACTGTTGTGTCACCATCAACAGTCAGAAGACAGTCTCCACTTGCTTCTCCCTCTCCAACTCCAAAGAATCCCTCAAACTAAAAGTCAACAACCAAGATGTCCCCCAGGATGACACTCCCACCTACCTTGGTGTCAAAACTAGACAAGAAACTGACCTGGAATCCACACATCAAAGAGGCGGAGAGGAAGGCCACGAGAAGACTGTCTCTCATGAAGAAACTGGCAGGCACCAAATGGGGAGCAAACAGCAGCATCCTCAAGCAGGTGTACACAGGAAACATCCATCCTGTGATGGAGTATGGCTGAGCAGCTTGGGCCACTGCTGCCAAGAGCAACACGAGCAGGCGGGCCAGAGTGCAGAACGCAGGCATGCGCATCATCACAGGCGGGCTAAAAACAACATCCACACCTTAGAAACCACCACTGGTCTTCACTGCCTAGACAAAACACGGGAGGAGAAGGTCCTTGCTCACAGTGAAAAGTTGCAGAGACTGCCCACCCACCCAGTCCATCAGCAACTCCAAGAACAAACAAAGAACAGGCTGAAGAGGAGCAGCTTCAACCACCTCACAAAACAACTCACAAGAGCTCACCAGGACCAGGCATCAGAACTGTTCACCCAAAAAAAAATCTGAAAACGTTATTTAAAGCCATTTCCTGGCACATAAGAAGTCAAAAGTGTTATTAACTAAGCACATGAACAGGGGGCCAGGAAAATCGGAAAATCGCCGAAAATCGGACAGTTCTGATGCCTGAGGACACCATCTACAATGCCTCAAATGGTCGAGAACCTCTTCAAGCTACTGAGGACTGGAGCACCTCCCTGGAAAACGTGCTGTTTGTTACTGATGTCCCAGGAATAGCCAGCAAAGAATCCTAGTCAGAAGCCATCCTCAGGTCTCTCACACTGGAAATGCTGGACCGAGATTACAATGCATCAGTCTGGGCACACGTTTTCACAGATGGATCCTCAGACGCAGCTGTCAAGAATGGAGGCAGTGGAATTTTTATCCGCTACCCAGATGGACACACCACATCCAAATCCCTGCCTGCGGAAAGACTGTCAACCAACTACCGGGCTGAACTCACTGCTCTACGAGAGGCTGCCAGCCTTGTTGGTGCAGACGATCCCCTGCTCTCACACGTCGTTTTCCTGACCGACTGCAGATCCACCATCCAAAGCCTGCAGTCCCCCAGTGCGCAGCTGGAGAAAGAAACACTGCACTTGCTGGTCGCCCTCTCACACCTAACACAAGTGGCTGTTTAGTGGGTACCTGCTCACTGTGGACTATCAGGAAACGAGGAGGTAGACAGACTCGCCAAGTCCGGTAGCAAGCTTGAGCAGCCAAACCAACCGATGTTCTTCCAGGAAGTCAAAACCCCCATTAAGCGGCACTATCATGCAGACTGGCAGAACCAACACAACCCACCATCTGATGACCAGTTAAAACACCACCAGCGCCACCAACAGACGACCATATTCCGTCTAAGGACTGGTCACTGCCAACTGCGTGCACATTTGTACCGCCTTGGACTGTCACACACTGCAGACTGCTTGTGTAAAACTGGTTTACAGACTGCAGTCCTGTCCCCTGTACCAAGATGCCAGGATACAGCACTGGCCACATGGAGCGACGCTGTCAGAGAAACTCAGGGGCTCCATTCTAGACCTACTGCAGACCACGAACTTCATTTCAACAACCAATCTTGACATCTGAGGCAGATTTCCAGGAACGCTGAAGAAGAAGAAGAAGAAGAAGAAGAAGAAGAAGAAGAAGATGAACAACCCGAACACGGCAGGCATAAAACGTGTGTCACTGGGCCACTGAAAGTCGCCGCACTTGGGGCAGGTCTTTACCTGCATACTGCAACATAAAGCAGAACGTTAGAGACAACCGAACGTGGCGCCGATGCCATGTATACACGACCGGGGAATTTCTGTTGGGACCGAATCCCAAGTCGAAATTCATCGCCACAGAAAATGCCAGAGCCAGAAGTCGAATCGCACCGGCTGCGGGCATTAACCGAGGCCTTACCTCGACATAGAATAGGAAAAGCTGACCAAAATCAAAGTGAAAACAATGTTAATCCTGAAGGAATGCGAGTAGACTGAAACCAGTAAACCAGAAGCTAAGAGTAAGACTGATGGGAAGGCACCACTCACATGATGAGGGGAGGCTACTCAGGGGACAGTGAGGCTAATCAGGTAACGGGGTAACTACTTGCGAGAGTTACTTCCCTGGTTATGTAGCAACACACAACAAACTTTTAGGCTGAAATCGATAAGCTAAGGGTATCTTCCTAATAGTAATGCCATCAGTAATGTTTTTAAAGAAACAATTACAGGAATAAATATGTGTTAGTGCATCTGAGCGGGGCTCAATCAGGATATATATTTTAGCAGGTTTAAATAGGTCATGTTCAAAATTTCCCCGAGGGCAGCGGCTAAACCATTGCTTTAAGGACTAACGCAATGGAAATAAATCAGGACCAAGGTTGGTGATTGTTTTCTTCTTACTTTGAAATCATCTGTGTTCAAACGTTATTTGAAAAAAAAAAAAAACAGGCAAGCCTTGCTCAAACCGACTATAACTCCTTTGTGTCTGAGAAAAAGTGAACATGATCCAGCTGCTCAAAGCATAGATCCTCATGAGCCATCACAGTTGTAGGAGCTCATGAGGATCTAAGCTTTTTGCTGACATCATTTTGTCTGCATGGCTGGGGGTGTTCCGCATTAACCCTTTTAACCCCAAGGCCTTATTTCCCAAATTTTGGAGTTGTCACACCTGACAAGATGGATGGACCATGATAATTCAAGGGTAGTACCAGATTAGCTTGGCGCCTGAAAAGCGCCAAGCTAATCTGGCACTACCCTTGTATTATCACGGTCTATCCATCTCCTGCAGTAGGGTCTTGGGGCTAAATGGGTTAACAAAGATTTCAGGAGCACAATCTGCAACCATCGGCAGTGAAGAAGTCCAAGGTGGTTCAAGAGTAGCTCGGCGCCATTTGGTCAACACCACTGAACTAGCATGGTCAGTCTCTGAACTGCAGTGTAGTCCTCAGAGGATTACTCACAGATTTCAGACTTTGTCCCTAAAGCTAAAAATGTAAGTCACTGATCTATTGTTGTGGTGAAAAGACAAAGAGAACCCTCTTACCTGATTCTTCTTGCGTCTGAAGTCCATGTCAACACTAGCCATCTCTAGGCTGATTTCCTCACTAGAAGGACCAGGCTGGCTGGGGGTGGACATGTCAAACAGACACAACAATGAGTCCTGCAGGATGCGCACCGCTTTCTGAAAACACAGGTCATACACAGACATGAGATAAAATTAGACCTCTTTGTGCATGCAGCCACTGGGACTGTAAAGAGTACCAGTGGCTGCATGCACAAGGGGTTAAAATCAAACGAGAAGATCATTTTATGCATAACCCCTTCACTGCTAGTTGATGCAAATTGTGTTTCTAAAAAATTGTGTTAATTCAAAGCTACAGAGCCCCAGCAGACCAAGGAACATGAATTCAAAGTGGTCTCATGTGGATCAACGTCTTTTTGCAGTTCGATCATGGTCACTTTTTTTAAGTCAAGAGATTAACTGTTCAATAAATGAAAACATGAAAGAAAAAGATCTGTCTATCAAAAAGTGAAAGACGATCTCTTGTTTGCCAGACACAACAATCGATAGTCTGTCGACTACAAAAGATACAGCTGATGTTAACCCATTACATTCTGAGGCTGATTTTGTAAAGTTTGCTTCTTGTCCTATGAAGGATACATTACAGATAAGGAGTTAGATCATCTGTTTTCGTTCAAGGGTGGTGCCAGAATAGCTTGGCGCCTCAGGCACCAGGCTATTCTGGCACCACCCTTGAATAATCAATGAAATTTATTTTAAGCATTGAGTGTATCAGGATGAAAAGGGTTAAAGAGAGAGTGAATGATACAGGCCTGGTGGCTGCAGGCACACAAGGGTTAGTAATCTATAAAGCATCAAACCAAGCCCGCAAATACATGTGGTTTAACCCCTTCCCTGCCACTGGCTGCAGCTTGCATTTCTAAAATCTTTCAACTGAATGCAAAAGAAACTGATCTATTTAACCCTTTTCATCCTGTTACACTACAGCTTGAAATTAATTTGACTATGATAGTTAAAGGGAGGTGCCAGAATAGCTTGGCGCCTAGAGGCGCCAAGCTATTCTGGCACCACCCTTTAACTAAAATGGTTGATCTGCATCCTAATCTGTAATCTAGCCTTACTAGCCAAGAAAATGTTAACAAAAAATCAGCCTCAGAATGAAATGGGTTAAGAAACATGGATACAAGGTGGGGTCAGCAAGATGCACTTATCCACATGAAGCCCGGCAACTATGTCGATCAATATCTCTTGCATTTTGGTGTCAGCCTTGTTTCAGCAGTAAGGAGGTTAATTTAACAGTTGCAAACCAAAACAGCAGCAACGCCGCCATTATTCTGGCATGAAACATTTTTATTTTTTTCAAAAGCTTACCTTGGGCATGGTCTTGTAGTTTAGCTGCTTTTTGTCATCAGGCCTAAAAAAAAAAAAAAATCTGACGCTGAACACATGTCCTTCTATTTTCAAAGTTTTTAATTCTGCCGTAAACTCTGCCAGGGAAACCAAATGTTGTTATACATGAGGTAATCAACATCTAACATCAACATCTGGTTGAGAACTCTAAAGTGGCATTCCTGTATCCGACTATTCTTATGTCTGACCTTGCTATAAACAAAGGCGACTGCAATTTTAATTTTTTTTAACTCATTCAGGCCCAACACACCATGCACAGCAAGCCATGGATCGTGCATGATAGTTCAAGGGTGGTACCAAAATAGCTTGGCGCCCATAGGCGTCAAGCTATTCTGGCACCACCCTTGAACTATCATGCTTGATCCAAGTCTCTAAAATTGTAGGACTTTGGATTTTGGTCCTGGGGCAGAATGTGTAAAACAACAGAGTCTTTCTTGCACAATCACAAACAACTATAGTTTGGTCTCCTCGCGCTGGGACCATATGGCGTTGAGGCGCGTCCCCTGGGTGGTGGATAGGGGGTCCCTCGTGAGAGGGGTGCACCGAATGAAATAAGGTGCCGTGAACCAACATGGTCTAAGGGAAGGTGACCCCGACAGAAAACCCCTGGTCCTCCTAGTAAGGGGGTTGGGTGTGGGGGTAGCTTCCCCACCCTGCATAAAAGGAAATAGCTACAAAAACGCCGACGAAAAGACTAACAGTAATTCCATTCCTGGAGGAGGAAGGTTCTTCTACCAGAAGACTTATGACGTCCTGTGGTGAAAGCCGGAAGTCTTCGGAAGCCACAGGACCGAGCCGCCTCTCTCTATCCAGGGATACAACCATGGGCACATGGAACGTCAAGACCATGTACCAGAGCGGCAAGGCCGCCCAGATAGCAGCGGAAATGCAAAAGTACAACCTTTCCCTGCTAGGTATCAGTGAAGCCAGATGGACGCAGTCTGGCCAGAAAAGGCTGTTAAGTGGGGAGATGATTCTGTATTCAGGTCATGAAGAGGAGAATGCCCCCCATACAGAAGGTGTAGCATTCATGCTGTCACCAGTGGTACAGAGAGCGCTGATGGGCTGGGAACCTCTTGGGCCAAGAATTATCACAGCAGCCTTTAAAACCAAGAAAAAGCTCAAGCTGAACGTCATCCAGTGTTATGCGCCCACTAATGACAGTGACGAGGAAGAGAAACAAGAGTTCTACGACCGACTCCAGAGTGCCGTGGACAAATGTGCGGAGCGAGACATCACCATCGTCATGGGCGATTTTAATGCCAAAATAGGGGAGGACAACACCGGATACGAAGAGGTGATGGGGAGACAGGGACTAGGCTCGGAGATGAGTGAGAACGGGGAGAGGTTTGTAGACTTTTGTGCTCTATACTGACTTGTCATTGGAGGCAGCATCTTCCCACACAGAAGAATACACAAAGCAACTTGGGTCTCACCTGACCATACAACAGAGAACCAAATAGACCATATCTGCATTAGCAAGAAATTTAGAAGATCCCTTCAAGATGTTCGAGTGAGGAGGGGAGCAGATGTCGCCTCCGACCACCATCTGTTTACCTTAAGAATGAAGCTCAAGCTAAAGAAAAGCCGCACAGAGACAACAAGAAGACAGCGCTATAATGTAGGCCTCCTGAGAGAAACTGGAGAGAGAGAAGAGTTCAAACTGGTGCTGTCCAACCGGTTTCAAGCGCTACAGGAGCTAGTAAATGAAGAGGAGGCGGTCACCACAGAGCAGCATTGGAAGGCAGAGAGGCGCTGAACTCAACCTGCAAAGACACTGTAGGGTTCAGGAAACACCATCACAAGGACTGGCTGTCGGCACAGACCTTGAAGAAGATAGAAGTGAGGAAGCAGAAGAAAGCAGCTGTCAACAACAGTCGCACAAGAGCAGCCAAAGGGCACAGGGGGAATACTCGGAAGCCAACCGCTAGGTGAAGAGTAGTATCAGAGCAGACAAGAGGGCCTACACAGACAGCCTGGCAGCAGAGGCAGAAAAGGCAGCAGGCAGCGGCAACATGAAACAGCTCTACGACATTACAAGAAGATTGTCAGGCAAGTATGGCCATACAGAAAGACCAGTAAAAGACAAAGAAGACAAGCCTATTGCAGACAGAGCAGACCAACTCAACAGATGGGCCGAGTATTTTGAAGAGTTACTGAACAGACCTAGCCCATCCGACCCCCCAGACATCCATCCGGCAGAGACCGACCTACCCATCAGCTGTGACAGACCCAGCCGGGAAGAGATCAGAAGAGCAGTGGCATTCTTGAAGAACGGCAAAGCAGCAGGCCCAGATGGCATCCCAGCGGAGTCTCTGAAAGCAGACCTAGAGACAACAGTGGAGATGCTGTATCCACTGTTTGGAAAGATCTGAGAAGAGGAGGTGATGCCAGCTGACTGGAAGGAGGGGTACCTAATCAAGCTTCCCAAGAAAGGCGACCTCAGCAAGTGTTCCAACTACAGAGGAATCACCTTGCTGTCAGTACCAGGAAAGGTCTTCAACAGGATCATCCTGGAGAGAATGAAGAGCTCCGTTGACCCCCAGCTGAGAGACCAGCAAGCAGGATTCAGGAAGAACCGATCATGTACAGACCAGATTGCCACTCTCCGCATCATCGTGGAACAGTCTCTGGAGTGGAGCTCCCCGCTGTACGTCAACTTTGTGGATTATGAGAAAGCATTTGACAGTGTGGACCGAGAGACTCTGTGGAAACTCCTACGACACTACGGTGTACCCACAAAGCTCGTCCGCCTGATCAAGAGCAGCTACGATGGCATGACATGTCGCGTGATCCACGAAGGGCAGTTCACCAGGGAGCCCCAGGTCAGAACTGGTGTCAGGCAGGGGTGTCTGCTGTCTCCGTTCCTCTTCCTACTGGCCATAGACTGGGTCATGAAGATGACCACAGAGCACAGACGAAGTGGAATACAGTGGACACTGTGGACACAGCTTGACGACCTCGATTTTGCAGACGACTTGGCATTACTGTCCCACACTCATCAACAAATGCAGGACAAGACCACGAGGCTTGCTGACATCTCGTCCCAAGTGGGCCTCACCATTCACAAACAGAAAACAAAGACAATGAGGCTGAACGCAACCAGGGAAGAACCAGTCTTGCTTGCTGGCACCCCGTTGGAGGAGGTGGAGTCCTTCACCTATCTCGGGAGCATCATAGACAAAAAAGGCGGCACTGATGCAGATGTCAGAGCACGAATCGGTAAAGCCAGAGCAGCCTTTCTCCAGTTGAAAAAAGTGTGGAGCTCCAGAGAGCTGTCACAACACACCAAAGTCCGGATTTTCAACTCCAATGTAAAAACAGTTCTCTTATATGGAGCAGAGACTTGGAGATTGACAAAAACCACAGTCAACAGAGTACAGACCTTCATGAACAGTTGCCTTAGAATAATTTTGAAAATCCACTGGCCAGAGAAGATCAGCAACGTCAGACTCTGGGAGAGAACAGAACAGATAACAGCAGAGAATGAAATTGGGTGAAGAAGATGGGGATGGATCGGTCACAGTCTGAGAAAGCCAGCTTCCAGTATCATTAGGCAGGCATTGTCATGGAACCCCCAGGGAAAGAGGAAAAGAGGTAGGCCGAGAAACTCCTGGCGTCGAGACCTCCAAGCAGACATCAAGAGACTGGGAACCACCTGGAGTAGAATCGAAGGAGAAGCACAGGACAGGAGTTGCTGGAGGTCTCTCGTCGACGGCCTATACCCGGGTAGGGGTGACAGGCGTAAGTAAGTAAGTAAGTAAGTATAGTTTGGTCTAACATTAGAAAACAAAAGAAGAAAATATGTCAAGTTTTATTTGTTGAAAAGTCTTTCGCAGCTAACAATATTCATTTTCTGTTGAGCAGGTACTTACATCCAGATCCTGTTCGTATCAAGATCTACGCAGATTATGTCTGGCGGGGGGTCATACAGGTCAAAGTATCGGGAATCAATTCCTGAAAACAAGAAAAATTATCAAACATTAGTCATATCAAGCCAAAAAGAAAATTCATCACATTCCCATCATATCAAGCATACAGTCTCTCACCCAGAGGTGCCTACCCCTCTTAGACCATTTTGTGTAATGGGCTGCTTAAAAATGTGTATTTTGTGTAATCATTTCAGCGCAACACGCAACGAAAAAAATACACCGCAGCAAACAAATTAAAAATAAAGACATTTATCCATACTATTAGTTATTTTATTCACACAATATCAGGTATCGCTGTAGCAAGTATGGGTTTGAAGTTGTGAATAGTATTTGCAAAAATTTTTTTTTAGGGGGGGGAAAAAATATCAGACATATTTCTTAAATTCTTGTGACCCCTTGACTTTTTTGAGGGATCAACGAAATTAGTGTTCATATAAAGGTCTTTTCATCAGGTGTCTTTGTACCAAGTTTGGGTTTGAAGTTGTGAATAGTATTTGAGAACATGTCCCAAAATAGCTATTTTTGATATATTTCCTGATCCTCTGTGACCTTGACCTTTGTGAGAAACTGTCACTAAACTGGCATGTTTAGAAAGGTCTTGCCACAAAGTATCCTTGGGCCAAGTTTGAAGACTGTAGCTTCAATAGTCTCTGAGAAAATGCCAAAGTTAAAGTCTCAGAACATATTCACTTTTACTTCGCATGTGAGCCAAAAATGTCTTTCGTGCATGACAGGTAGCTGTTACTTAACATGCATCAGTAAAAAGGGCATCTGTTACTGCGACACATTAGTGTCCATGCATTTCCAGTATGCCGATACACTGTAAGTCTCCTACCGGGTCACCAGATGTCAATGTTTACACCTGCCACTGTACGGTATATCCACAGTCTAGACAGCATGTAACAGGCATCAGAACTGTTCACCCAAAAAAAATCTGAAAACGGCGATTTTGAAGAATTGTAGAGTTATTTAAAGCCATTTCCAAGTCAAAAGTGTTATTAAACAGGGGCCAGGAAAATCTGAAAATCGCCGAAAATCGGACAGTTCTGATGCCTGATGTAATAAGTGGCATTGAACGATGTTGTGTCTCATACACGATCGGATGGAAGTATCAGTGTTGTAAAGACAATGCACGTACTACACGTGTGACCAATGTGTGTCGGTGTCCACAGAGTCACATACAGGTGCACCGTGTGGCCAAGGTGTAGCATCAGAGGAACGGAATATCAATTATCAGAATCAAGCTGTATGTCACAGTCATTGCCGTTGTCAGTGCCTCAACCATCGATTTCTCCAGCTGACACTGCCAACACGTGGTTATGCTGCCACGCGGTAGGTGGGCACACGTGTCCCAATACATCAAAGCTATCTGCTTTTGAAACCATGTCTCCAAACACAAAATATTATCACTCCGAATATTTACACATTCACTAGCCATTTCGACCGTAATGCGTATGCTAGCACCGCAAAGCTGACTGCATACCACGTACAAAAGTACGCACGCCCTGTCAGGACCCTGTAATGTAAACATGATGTGTCATTGCGACGGGCGAGGTCACCACACGTGCGGCGAGGCTCGCGTATCACCGGGTGCGCAATATAAAACACCAGACACCGCTCTATACTAGCGGTTTTCTGGGCTGCACGGTATACGAGACCGCCAACCAGTACAGCGGTTTGCCGAGCCGAAAGGGTTAACGAAAAAGTGCTTTATGTCAGCTTTGGGATGTACTACTGCCTTGGCCTTGTGCCCAGCGGACTCCAAATGTCTTTGAATATCATACTTTTGTACGCACCACTGTGAGCAACACCAAAGTCCTTTCTGCACATGTTGCATGTATTTGTAGCAGAGGAGCCCCCTGCTATCGCTAGTTACTACCCGCGAGTCAGAGTTCAGTGTTTCAGTGCACGCTTGGCGCGCTGTGTGCGAGTATTCTTGCTGCCTTGGCTAGTCTGTGTCTAGCGGACTACACGCCAAAGCTCAGTGACATAGTCTCTGGTTCCAGAGGCTGGGGAGCCTACATAAAGCGGCCGATCTTCAGTCCACAATTAGCCCCCCACCCCCACCCCCCGCCACGTAAATTCGTATTTTGGAGGAGCTAGTCGTATTCGCGTAACTTGAGCCGAAAATGCGTAAAATTACGAGCCAGCGCGTAAGATAGGCACCTCTGCTCACCCAGCGCAATCTGTAGTCGTAGGGACTCATGTGAATCTCTGACTCAGGATCTGCCCCCGTTTAAGTCTACACACCTTATTGCATTAAAAAGAAAACAACCTTACATATTTTCAAAATATTTTATAGTTTTAAATTACTTAAACGCTGGACTTTAGGCATCAGTCTACCTGTAAGCATTCTCTTCAGCCATAAGGATGTTGATGATCAGATTGTGGCTCAACTCCCTTGTGCATGCAGCCACCAATACTGCTAACCTTCTTTGATGTCGGTAACGGTTTTAGTAGCAATGATTCCAGCAGGAATCATTGTGACTAAAACTGCTACCGACATGCAAAGGGTTAACGGTACAAGTGACTGCATGCAAGGGGGTTATGTATTACAGTTCTCAGGGTGTAGAGAACTATGTTCAGTTGCATGAGCGAGCGTAGTTGTGCGCAAACCACCAAGCAAGGTGCTCTGCTACAGTGGAGCACCTTGCTTAGTGGCTGGCACAGGACTAAGCTCACTCATGCAACTGGCCCTTGGACCTTTGCTCATGTAGGAAGATACATGTAAATGTGAAAACCACTCACCCACAATGAAAGGACAAGGAGCATTGAGGACGTCTGACAGGCCTAGTGGGCAGAGAGGGATGTACGGGCACTGCCAGTGGAAGGGGAAAATCATCTGCAACAGAGTTTAGCATACACAACTTACTCACACAATTTCAACACAAGTGCAACGTATTGTACCACAGATCAAGAGGTAGGTCAAATCGCTATTAGGCCCACTACCGAACATGGTCCCAATTCACCCACCAGTCATAGCCACCCAAGATTCAAATGCCGTACACGGCCCATGCACCTATTATATATACCAGCTTTAAAATCTTAGTTTGAACAGTGGCAAAAAATGTCTTACGGAAGTGACAGCCTCGGCCACCTCAGTGAGCACAGTAGGCCTGAGGGAGTGGAGCAGGATCTTGTTCTCCAGCAGGGTGTACAGCAGCAGATTCATACACAGCTCTGGACCCAGGTTACGTAGCAAGGTGATAAACGACGCTCCGCTAGCAACAGAAATCACAAGCCATGAATCAAAGGAACCTTTCCAGGCAAAGCAACCTTGTGATAAAAGATGATTTTTATTAAAATGGTTTTTTAAAAATCGATTTCTTGACCCAGTCACCTTGAACTTTGAGCGAGGTCACTCAAATTGGATTGTTCTGAGAGGTTTTACAAAGTATCCTTGGGACAAGTTTGAAGCCTGTCTTATAGATCTTCATGAAAATCCAGGTATAGATCTTCATGAGAATCCAGGTCTGCGTAAGCTCATGAATATCTATGCCTCCAGTATAATTGGTTTCTTTGCTGTGTTTCTGAATGGAGGTGGTTAATAAAGTAATCAAGCAGAATGATATGTAATTTAGCACACTACAAACTTAAAATAGAATGTTGACTCCTTACCTGTGAGGCAAAGGAGAATCCTCCGGCATGCACAGCGACAGTGACTCATGGGTGAGCTGTTGAACAACCAAACCCAGCTATTAACGTCGATGTACAATACATGTACCTACATTTTAAGTTAACCCTTATCATTCAGAATACACCAGTGTGTGAAATAAGTGTGACTAAAATTGTTCAAGGGTAGTGCCAGAATAGCTTGGCGCCTCTAGGTGCCAAGCTATTCTGGCACCATCCTTGAACTAAAGCCTTTGTCTATATATCCTTTTCTGTAAGTACTATAATGTAGCTTGCATATGGCAGTGCACAAATTTGAAGCTTTTAACCTCAGTATAATATGGGTTAAATCTGATTTTCTTACCCATTCACTACTGAAAAAAACATGAACATGATCCAAAAGCATGAGATATAGATCCTCATGAGCCTCTCTTGCTTCTGTATCTTGAATGGCAGTGTACTGAAGTGAATCAACAAAGATTTCAGAAACACAATCTGAACACAAGAAATAAACAAAAATAAAAACACGCGTGCACTTAGCTTAGCACATAAGCTTAGTCATAACAACATGGAACCCAAACAGTGCACCATATACCATGTCATACATGACTATTGCATTTACCTGAGAAACACTATGGCTGCCTATTGCATGGTATACACGGGGCACAACGCTCTGTCCGACGCAACCAACAGTTCAAGAATACAACTCACCTGCACCAGGATACGAGGACGCTGGGGTGAGGGGTAGGGCACATCATACATAAAGTGAGATATATGCCGCTCGATAGGCACGTGGTGTGGCCCTGTTATCGATATCTTGTACAGCTGGGAGAGAAACTTCTTGAAGGCATCAAAGAATGGCCAGTGGGACAGAAGACAAATGGCCTTGCGCACATGCACTGTCTTCTGAATGTTGAACTGTTCTCTGATGGAGCGATTTTTTAGGCCTAGCGCCCGCATCTGCATGTCTGTCAGCTGGTCTTCCGTGTACTCCTCATAGAAGGAAACAGCAGCTCCATATACCTGCAAACACAGTGTAACCGTTTCATGAAGAAATGATGATTAACCCTTCAAGCCATAAGGTCCCATTTCTCAAATTGTGGAGGTGTTCCCTTATGACTATGTACCAGTTGCAGGAGATGGCTTGACCATGATAATTCAAGGGTAGAGCCGGATTAGCTTGGTGCCTGAAGGCGCCAAGCTAATCTGGCACTACCCTTGAATTATCATGGTCGATTCATCTCCTGCAACAGGTGCATAGTCGTTAGATGATGCCTCCAAAACTGATCATTGGGACTGAACTACCTGCGCCCGTCGGTCTGAATGTGAAGGCGCCAAGCTAATCTGGCACTACCCTTGAATTATCATGGTCAACAAGCCATCTCCTGCCACAGGGATCCAGGGTTAAAAGGGTTTACTCATTCAACGCTGATAAATATAAAATACCATAAATCTGTCTGCTTTCAAATCACTGCTCAAGACCTATATGTTTTCTTATGCATATAGTTAGATGCATTTTCAGTGCGTTAGCAATCTTTGGCAGTTACTGTTCTTGTAACGGTGTGTGTGTAATGTGTGAGTGTGAGCTTTTGATATGTCACTTTAGTTTTTGTAACATTTATTGTAGTGTTTTCTTACTTGTACTTTTTGTTCTGTGATTTTTGATCTTGTAAAGCGCTTAGAGTACCATTCATTTGGAGGTTAAGCGCTATATAAAATTTTTGTACATTATTATTATTATTATACAACAGCAAGAGGCATAGATGAGCTCCCACAGTTGTGAGGGCCCATTAGGATCTATGCCACTAGCTGATGCCACGTTGCATCCACACTCCTTGGACAGATTGGGTTCTTTAGTGCTGAACTGACACAGATTTCAGAAACACAATCTGTGACCACTGGTAGTGAAGGGGTTAACACTCCCAAATGTCAAAATATGCAGGATCCATGCCTTCACATGATTAACCATTCTTGTCACATTGGAAACTTTTGTGTTTGGCCAACAACCGACTGTCCCCTCATGAAACAGGCAATCCAGCAATAAAAACACTCGTCTTGGAAGGCACACTCCCTGGAATAAATAATTTAAATTCTGAAGCCAGTATCCCTCAACCAGCTCTGACACTAGCAGAAGATGCAACACTACAGAACGGTTCTAAGTAGGCACAGAAAGTGGTCATAACTATAAACTACTGAATATTGGTCTGTTCTTCTGGCATGCTATCACATCAAAAGTTGGCCTTTTTCAGGAAGCTAGTTTCTTCTTTGTGCATCTCTTTTCTTTCCATAGTCTCATGAAGTTTTAAAACAGACACAAAGAAAGTGATCAGTGTACAAACCTTGTCGCCACCAGACTGTGTAAGAATGAAGGTTGAGAAGCTAGGACTGGGATGCTTGGCCTTGGCCGACCAGCATTCTACTGTGGCCCCCATGGGCAGACAGAACATAGGCACTGACTCAGGCAGAGGGAAGTTCTCGTAGTCTTCTTCCGGGTACCGCCCCAAAATAGCTGTAACAAATGTAGAATTGCACTGTAAAGAATGACTAGCAAATTCTGTATTGAGTATAATTTCATACGTATTATTTTTCTCAGTACTGCCCCCAAAATAGCTGTAACAAACGTGGTATGATTATTTGTGTGGTGAGGATCTGTGCAATGACTATCAACCTTCTATGCTGACCATTTGGTTTTCAGAAATTAAATGCATAGAATGTGTTAGTGTGTGGGAAAAGTCTGTGAAACATAGATGAGCTGACAAATCAAGAAAATCAAAACTGCATAAACTAGATGATAAGTAATTTGGTTTTGTGTCTGTAATAGTACAAGACCAAAACGATGTTCAAAACCTAGAAAAAAGATTGTACTGGATAGCTATTTCAATCTGCAAGTCAATGTACATCATCCATTCATCGGAACTGCCACCACCACTGAAACCTTGACTAACATCTTGTTTCTATAGAAGCATCAAACACACACACACACACACACACACACACACACTTACTCGATTTGTATGCCAGCACATCTGTTTTCACCATGGCTTTCTTGTAACACATAAACACATCTGATCCAACCTGTGTAGTGAAGAGAAAACACACTTTATAGAAAAAAGTTCTAAAGTAAGAAAATTTATATTCAGCAAAATGCAAGTCAGCAAGAGTTTATTTTTACAAGCAATAATATAAGATGTATGCACATGAAAACACTTTGTGGGAATGTTTCAAAACGAAAATATTGTCAACAACATGAAACAGCAGGTGACACAAAATGTAATCACTTTGATAGCTATCTAACCCATTATATAATGAGGCTGATTGGTAACATTTGCTTAGAGTTAGAGTCGGAAATAGCTCAGGCGGTTAAGCGTCGGAGCAGGAGAGCGAAGGGAATTGCAGGGTTGTGGGGTCAAATCCCTGTCCTGGCCCCGGTAGCTGGACTCGCAATCCAGGGAGAAAAAAACGGGCTTGTTCAATAGCATGTCCATTCAAAGTTCCTGGTAAATCAAAGTGGCACAGTTGGAGTGCACCTGAGTTGATCAGTGTTCAGGTTGTACTCCAAAAGGCAATAGATTTCCCTGTCCCCCATAACCCACCTGTCAGGGCCGTCCATCATCACTTCGGTGCCGTGGACGTTAAACCCCGAACTAACCAACATTTTCTTATTTTCCTATGAAGGCTACTTTACAGATTAGGAGATGTATCAAGTGTTTTAGTTCAAGGGTGGTGCCAGAATAGCTTGGCGCCTGAAGCGCTAAGCTATTCCAGAAACACCCTTGAACTGTCAGCCAAATTTATCTAAAGAAATGGGTGTACCAGAATGATAAGGGCTAAGCATGCACTACAACACAGCAGACACAGAAGAGACTTTGTTTTATCTGAAAGAATAGCAATCAAGAAGACAAACTTACCATGCCCTTGTTCAGGTTTTTCAGAATCTGGTTGTAGGTCAGGGGGGGCTCCTCTCCCTGTGGACATAAAATAACACATCTGCCTAAGTTTTAATCATGCTTATTAACCCCCTTGTGCATGCAGTCATTAGCACTGTTGACGGTACCAGTGGCTGAAAGCACAAGGAGGTTTATCATTTTTTTGTGCTGTGCATAAACACCTCTTGCATTACACCTACCATAAATTTGTATCACATAATTTTAACTGCAACTAAAAGAATGCCAAAATTTTGGTCTAAAAGATTGCAAAAGGGGTTATTTTATAGGGGCGAGTGAATGAACAGTCAGAAGTCAACCACCACAGTAAGGAGCCTTATGACAACTGCCCTACAGCCAATTGGCTACAAAACTCATAAAAACTCCCCACGAGCTTCGTGACAATATTTAGTGAGTACTTAGTCATAAAGCTTGTTTCAACAACTAACCTTGCTGCCGAGAATAACACAGATGTCAACGACGACAAGTGTGTCACTGGCGGCGGTATCCGATGCACGTCGGTATGTGATGTAAATACGGCTGCTGTTGCTGTTGTTGACGTTGGCTGGGCGGCCAAAGGGTGTTGTATGCACCACCTCACAACCTTCCATTACACGCTCCTTCCCCTCATACAAAATCCTGTAACAATATTCATTTGTGAGAACAGACCAATAAATTCAACTTTGGCATGACTAAGGAAAACCCACCGCTACATGTGAGAATAGTGGCAGTACTGCACATGAGAACAGAGAACCTGAAGCATTAAACTCGGAATACAAAATATCCTCCCAATACCTCAATGTTAACCCCGTGTGCATGCAGCCACCAGTACTGTTTCCAGTACCTCTGGCTGCAAGCACAAGAGGTTAACCCATTTAGCCCCAGTACCCTGCAGCAGGAGATGGATTGATCATAATTCAAGGATAGTGCCAGATGAGCTTGGCGCCTTAAGGCGCCAAGCTCATCTGGCACTACCCTTGAATTATCATGATCATCATCATCTCCTACAACTGGTACAGTCATTAGACAACGCCTCCAAAAGTTTGGAAATGTGGCTGTGGGGTTAAGAGGGTTAACACAAACAGGCCTGGTTGAAGCTTTTGTGAGCCTGACATAGATGATAAACCTGCTTCTGTCGCTTCTTGTGCCATCCTCTCTTCCACCATATGTAGAAGCGTGACTTGTTCTAGGTGCCCATCAAACTATGTTTTATTACTACCAAGTCTTGCAATCATTCCACAATTATACCTCAATGCAAAAAAAAAAAAAAAAATCACTAAAGACTGACTCCTTGAAAAAGTTCAAATTTGAACACTTATATATATCACACCTATGCTCAAAGAGTTATTACTATGTACTTATGACAAGCACGCAGTCACCACATATAACCCTACTTGAATTCAGGCTTTCCGTCTCCTTACAATTTGACATGCAGTTAGGTCACCCACCCGCCACCACCTGTCTTCTACACATTGCAGAGCAATAAAACATATTAGTTTATCAACTGCTTCAGAATCAAGCATCTGCTGAATGCCACTATTCTTTTTATGCATGCAACTTTACCCTGCTAGACTTTAAATCCAGACTGCCAGACAACTGGCCCAAAACATACTCACTTTTGCTTCGCACGTGAGCCAACAAAAACTGAGGGAAAAGAATCTCTCACCCTATGTCTTTGAGCGGTGGCTTGTCCCGGCCACGTCTGTAGCAGATGAACATGTCCGGACACCTAAGGGAACCATGGTTAAGGTTGGCAGGGAATCCTGTAGGTGTGGTCTCCAGGCACTGGAAATCTCTTGGCACCTAAAAACATGTGTGATTAACTGAGTGAATTACAAAGCGTGAGAGTCAACCAACTACTGCGGAAAAGCACAAGTAAGCTAATGTATTGTTCTTGCTCTGTTTCTTAGTGCAGGTCTTCTTTTTTAATATGGATTCAACAGTTAACTCTTAACCCATTACATACTGAGGGTTCGGCATCCTGTCTCGAAAGACAATGGGAGTATGCGCTTGCTGGGTCAGTCACTGGAGTGACCTCTCCAGTGCGCAAGCCTGGGCGAAGTGTATGGAGATCCTGGGATGCCCAGTCGTCAAGATCCCCCTCTCGGCCTCGCTGATGTATCCAAAGGAATGCAAAGCAGTACGTTTGGCACCAGTTTGGCTGCAGGAGCTGCCAGAACAGTGCGTGAATACAGGCAGCTGTCTGCCTTCGGGGCTCCACTCCTGATTTGAAGGGTTTACTCCCCCACATTTGGCCGTTGGATCCAACCTGATCTCCTCCGTCCTCTAGCCGTTGGCTGTCAGAAACAGCTCATCCGCCTAGTGGTGCAATGTGAACACCACCCCCTCACGTGGTTTAGCCCACCAGCTGAGGTGGTTTGCCAGGGTGTGGCGCTTGGAGCCAGCACGTGAGAGATTAAGGAGATGGATGAGGACCAGTGATGCCCGTCCGTCCTATGTAGGACGCAGCTGCCGAACAGCAAAGGTACTACCTCTATCCAGAGCCCCCTACACCCCGTCAGTTTTTAAAAATCACTATTGTTCTATGAAGGCTACATTACAGATCAGGTGGTAGATCAACTGTTTTGGTTCAAGGGTGGTGCCAGAATAGCTTGGTGCTTGAGGCACCAGGCTATTCTGGCACCACTCTTTAACTATCAGTCAAATGTATTTCAAGCAATAGGTGTATCAGGATGAAAAAAGTTTAACTCCCAGAACTAAAAGACTTCCATTCTACAAAATGGAAGTCATATAGTTCTCAGACTTCAAGAGTGAACAAAACACCTAATATATTTCTGCTCCCAGCAGTCATATGCCAGAATAGTTTGGTGCTTGAAGATAATACAATATATGCAAAAGCCAATTTTGACCAGATAGAGGCAACTGCCTGGGCTGATGGCAACCTGCGCCTCTTACAGATCTATGGCATGGGGCTGATTGGGAAACTGATGTTTGCAATAAATTCTCTTGGGCATGAAGCCACATGTACAGCAACAGTGACAGTGGTTGTGCAAGCCATAGGCTGTCCATAGCGCTTTTGGCGTGGTGATTCCTGCAGAAATCAGCTCGACAAAGAATGCTACTGACAGTTTAATGGGTTCAACCATATATACCTAAGGGTTAAGACTATGTGTACCTTTTCTCCAGCACTGCGGTTGATGACAGCAATGTCAGTAATGGGGTCCTGGCGGAACCCTGGCTTGATGGCGGCCTCATTGGACACCTCCTCCAGGGGCAGTGCATCCTCGCCTAGTCCTGCCACCACAAAGTAGTCCGCCACACGAAGCTCATCCATTCTCCTGCACATACAATCAGCTATTTTTAAACACTGAGCACTACGGTCAAATTTCCTACATCTGGGAGGTTAACTAAGTACTACAGACATTTCTGGAGACAGACTGACCATGTCAGTTTAAGGGTGTTGCCAGAATGGCATGGCACAGGGAGGCACCATGTTATTTTGGCATCAGCCTTGAACTATCATGGTCAGTTCATATCTTGTTGTTGCGTGTCAAGTTAAGAGGTAACCCTTTTAGCCCCAAGGTCCCATTTGTCAAATTTTGGAGGTGTTGCCTAATGACTATGTACCAGTTGTAGGAGATGGATTGATCATGATAATTCAAGGGTAGTGCCAGATGAGCTTGGCACCTGAAGGCGCCAAGCTCATCTGGCACTACCCTTGAATTATCATAATCAATCCATCTCCTGCTGCAGGGTCCCGGGCTAAAAGGGTTAATTTGAAAGTCAAAACAAGCAAGAGACCTGCACTAGGCTCAATCGCGTTCTTCATTCCTAAAAGCTGTGAATGAGCAATGCAAAATCAAGTCCTACTGGTCTAGATATTTGCAAAGTTCACCACAAAGTAACCGGACTCCCAAGCAAAAAGAATTTGCAGTAGGCACACAAAACTATTAGAATTTGATTAACAAAAAGTAATGTAACTAACGGTTACCATCCGTTGTAAAACGATCATGCACCAGACATCAGAAACTATTAAAGGGCAATCAATTATAAATCTTTCACAAAAGAACAAGACGGAAAACAAACGAAACAAAACGGTAATGCGTAAACATGTACAGCAGGTCAGCCAGTCCCACCTCAAGTTGCTAAACTCCAGTCTACATGCCCTGAATTATGCACACAAACAGCCAGCGTATGCACTTTAATGACCCACCATGACGACATACTGTACACTGTGCACAGCATGAGTGATGAATCAAAACTGCGCTGAACACATTCATTCCACTACCTGAAGTGAATGATTCTGAATAACTTCTGTATAGCATCTACTGCAACAGTTATCTATGCTATTGTACTCGTAGACGTCGCTTTCAACTGCTCACTCAAAAGGCACACAATCTGTTAACTGTTAACAACATAAACCTTACGCTTGGGATACCACCTACCCGTTGATTTCATATCAAAGTAAAGCTATAATTACCGTCGTTTTTTGTACATTGTACTAGTATTGCAGATGTACTTCCAGTGTCTACAAGTCAAAGCGTCTACATTAAGTGAAAGAAACTACTACATGTATGTCCTTCCCCGTATCTGTTGGATGGGACAAATTCATCAATATGTGCATTATCCTATTGCCTTACTCGGGATACAACTAATCCTAATACTAGTTACTGCATTCCTGCAGTGAAAACCACCGATCTGCAAAACATGGGTCTTCAAATTGCAGTGCAGGGGCTCATGACGACCTATGCCTCTCGCTGATCTCATTTGCTTCCGTGTTCCTCGGGAAGAGGATGGGGATGTGGGCGTATCAAGCAATGACTTGTCATAATCGCACAATGACCACACTGCATGATCGCTCTACTGACACATGACACTGCTGGAGTACCTCCCCTATTATCCTGCATAGATCACCGAGACAGCTGTATGGAACGGAAGCTCCGAATTATCACTGCTCTGCACCGCCCATGTGACACCAACAACTTTCCCCATGCACAAAAGGCCATGGGGCCGACGTCGCCCGAATGCCTTTTGCGCACTGGGTATGTATAAAGCTTTATTCGGCCTGTTGATACATTAGAAGATGAGCGAGTAATTTCAAATAGTCACTACAGCATCCTCAGCTTCAATAACGGAACACACACAAACCGTGTGATGTGTAAACAGAACTTACATAATTGGCAACAATCATAATCCAATTTTAAAAGATTACAATCCAACATTAATCGCGGATAAATATATAATCAATCATACTGATATCCACAATAGCAGTGTACACTGATGTCAGGATTGCTCGCACAATTCAGAAAGGCCAAAATCATTATATGCATGCACTACCAATACTGATGTTTCTTCCTGCTCTCATCACACGCAAACAATGTTGTCCACCAAAGCGCTTGTTTGTTGTTTTTTAACCATTTTAGCGCCATGGGTGCATTTCCCGAATTTTGGAAGTGTTACTTCACTATGTACCACTTGCAGGAGGTGGAATCACCATGATAATTCAAGGGTAGTGCCAGATGAGCTTGGCGCCTTCAAGCGCCAAGCTCATCTGGCACTACCCTTGAATTATCATGGTCAATCAATCTCCTGCTGTAGGGTGTTGGCGCTGAAAGAATATGACTTACATGCTTCACGCTGTATTTCACCCTACCGATAGCTCTCTGTGGCTGCAGAATCCTTTAAAAGTATAACATATATTTTGTACCCAGCTTCAAACACAAACATACGCAGCCACCCCCCACCCCCCTCCACCCCCTCCCCTACGGAGATCCACAATAAAATTATTTTAAAAAAAAAACACTGACACTGTTCGTGATGGTGCATTAGATGTCGGAATCCGCATCCACCTTTGTCAGTCACAGACACAAAACCCGACCGACAAAAAAGAGCAGAGGCAAGTAAATGGGCCTAATTCCTTTATAAACAGGCAAGATTCCCAAGAGCCCCCTACAGCCGCAGGTGCTAAAACGAATCTATTCCGCTGCCCACAGAATAAGCGGATAGGCTTGTTTATCTCATTTAATGCCTTTAACAAAGCCATTCATCCCGACTGAGGCAGGGCGTTATCTCTGATTTAGCGGACTCCAGAAACAGTGATCCAATGTCTGCTGCAGAGATTAGCGTCGGCAAAGAACTGCGTCTGTAGACCACTGCTTGACGCCTTGTTTTTTTTCCTGGAAACTGGAAATAGGTCTGTAGAAACCCGTTTAAGCTGATTTAACTCTTTCGCCCCAAGGTCCCATTTCTCAAATGCTGGAGGTGTTGCCTAACGATAATGTACCAGTTGTAGGAGATGGATTGATTATGATAATTCAAGGGTAGTGCCAGATGAGCTTGACATCTTCAGGCGCCAAGCTCATCTGGCACTACCCTTGAATTATCATGATCAATCCAACTCCTGCTGCAAGGTCCCGTGCTAAATGGGTTATGGAGGAAAGGGGTTCTGTGCCTTGCTTTTCCTCCAGGCGCTAAAAATAAGTTTGGAGTATAAACCTATTTCAGCTCTTACAAAAATACATACATTGTCCCTGAACAAGGTTGTCCAATTTGGTCAGACGGCTAAAGTAAGAAGCCTACCGTTTATAACTGATCTTATGATCTGGACTACATTAAAATTTATCTTACAAAGTAAGATTCAAAAAGGTTAAATTTGACCGCTTCAGAGAAGACAAACAAGATGAGGATTTCATCCCAAAGTCTACCATATTGTTTGGAGCTCAGGTGTTTATCTTTTAGGAACATTCAGAGTTGTTCATATTTTAGGCTTTTTATGCTGATCCATTTCCCTCCTCTCTAAGCCAACCTCTGATCAACACACACGTCGGCGCACACAAATAAAGACGGACACACGGCGCTTCCCACCATTAGTAAGCTCTGTGGGCTCGCGTAGCGACAGGAATCCATCTCCTTCTACTCTAACTCACCCTCTGATTCACACACACTGGCACACAAAAATAAAGACGGACACACTGCGATTCGCGCCATTCGTAAGCTCTGTGGTCTGGCGTAGCTTAGCTATTCTGAAGAAGCCTGACGTCAATGGCATCATTAGTCATGTTATACGTCACTCATCGCAGTACTAACATTCGACATATCAGAGAATCAACTTTGCAATTTTCTTGCTGATTTTCACACCTAGGGCTTACAGGTCACAATTTGACCTAATCCTACCACAGCGCCGGGACAAACAGCACGCTTATAATGCAAACACTGTTTATGAAAAATCATTATTATTATATTAATGAGAAGATAGTTTTTTCGTAAAAGAAAAATTAAAGTTATGTTAGCTGTTTTACAAATGACTCCAAAAAAGTGGTGCACAAAAAGTGGTGCAGAAAACTGTCTAATTTTCACACCTAGGGCATACAGGTCACAACTGACCTAATTGAACCCAACACCCGAGACAAACTGTAGGCTTATGTAAATACCGATACAAAATAATCATGCAATTATTAATGAAAAGATTGGGTTTCTTTTGTAAAAATATTCAATTGTTTTAAGAATAACCCATATAATGCGAAAAATTAATCCAAAAATGTGAAAATCCATTTTTTTCTAAAAATATATATCACTCAAAATGTTCTAGAGGTACAATTCTAGTTAACGAACTCATTCAATATGTCCCTTTTATCTAGCTATACGCAAAATATCTAGTAAAAATTAAAAATTAATAACTCTAGTGTGGATCAACCGGTTTTTGTGAAACAGCCATTTTCTCGCCAATGAGCATCTTAATCAAAAAATAGAAAAAAGATCCCAAGATTATTTTATTAGGGACAATATCCTAAAATTTCAAGCTTGTCCATCCTCAAAAACGCGGGCTCTAGTAGCTGTCACATCCTCTCACTCACACAGTGCTTTGGCGCCAAAAAGACGTTCTCTAGCAAGGTTTGCGTAGCTAGACATGACATCATTTTTATATTGTTACTTCTTTGCCAGAATTTCTGTGCAGCAGGCCAAAAACGTCATGTGCATGCTCCAGAATTCCCCATTTCAAAGTCTACCGTATTTTTGTTGACAAAAACTAAAAAGCCACTTATGTTGTATCCATGCATTTTGTATAAATCTGCTGGCATGTCAATGATTTTAACCCTTTTAGCCCCGAGTCACTACAGCAGGAGATGGATTGATCATGATAATTCAAGCTTGGCACCTTCAGACGCCGATCTAATCTGGCACTACCGTTGAATTATCATGGTCAATCCATCTCCTGCAACAGATACATAGTCATTAGGCAACACCTCCAAAGTTTGAGAAATGGGACCTTGGGACTAAAAGGGTTAACAAGAAAGGATTACTTACTTACTTACGCCTGTCACCCCTACCCGGGTATAGGCCGTCGACGAGAGACCTCCAGCAACTCCTGTCCTGTGCTTCTCCTTCGATTCTACTCCAGGTGGTTCCCAGTCTCTTGATGTCTGCTTGGAGGTCTCCACGCCAGGAGTTTCTCAGCCTACCTCTTTTCCTCTTTCCCTGGGGGTTCCATGACAATGCCTGCCTAGTGATACTGGAAGCTGGCTTTCTCAGACTGTGACCGATCCATCCCCATCTTCTTCGCCCAATTTCATTCTCTGCTGTTAGCTGCTCTGTTCTCTCCCAGAGTCTGACGTTGCTGATCTTCTCTGGCCAGTGGATTTTCAAAATTCTTCTAAGGCAACTGTTCATGAAGGTCTGTACTCTGTTGACTGTGGTTTTTGTCAATCTCCATGTCTCTGCTCCATATAGGAGAACTGCTTTTACATTGGAGTTGAAAATCCGGACTTTGGTGTGTTGTGACAGCTCTCTGGAACTCGACACTTTTTTCAACTGGAGAAAGGCTGCTCTGGCTTTACCGATTCGTGCTCTCACATCTGCATCAGTGCCGCCTTTTTTGTCTATGATGCTCCCGAGATAGGTGAAGGACTCCACCTCCTCCAACGGGGTGCCAGCAAGCAAGACTGGTTCTTCCCTGGTTGCGTTCAGCCTCATTGTCTTTGTTTTCTGTTTGTGAATGGTGAGGCCCACTTGGGACGAGATGTCAGCAAGCCTCGTGGTCTTGTCCTGCATTTGTTGATGAGTGTGGGACAGTAATGCCAAGTCGTCTGCAAAATCGAGGTCGTCAAGCTGTGTCCACAGTGTCCACTGTATTCCACTTCGTCTGTGCTCTGTGGTCATCTTCATGACCCAGTCTATGGCCAGTAGGAAGAGGAACGGAGACAGCAGACACCCCTGCCTGACACCAGTTCTGACCTGGAGCTCTCTGGTGAACTGCCCTTCGTGGATCACGCGACATGTCATGCCATCATAGCTGCTCTTGATCAGGCGGACGAGCTTTGTGGGTACACCGTAGTGTCGTAGGAGTTTCCACAGAGTCTCTCGGTCCACGCTGTCAAATGCTTTCTCATAATCCACAAAGTTGACGTACAGCGGGGAGCTCCACTCCAGAGACTGTTCCACGATGATGCGGAGAGTGGCGATCTGGTCTGTACATGATCGGTTCTTCCTGAATCCTGCTTGCTGGTCTCTCAGCTGGGGGTCAACGGAGCTCTTCATTCTCTCTAGGATGATCCTGTTGAAGACCTTTCCTGGTACTGACAGCAAGGTGATTCCTCTGTAGTTGGAACACTTGCTGAGGTCGCCTTTCTTGGGAAGCTTGATTAGGTATCCCTCCTTCCAGTCAGCTGGCATCACCTCCTCTTCCCAGATCTTTCCAAACAGTGGGTACAGCATCTCAACTGTTGTCTCTAGGTCTGCTTTCAGAGACTCCGCTGGGATGCCATCTGGCCCTGCTGCTTTGCCATTCTTCAAAAATGCCACTGCTTTTCTGATCTCTTCCCGGCTGGGTCTGTCACAGCTGATGGGTAGGTCGGTTTCTGCCGGCTGGATGTCGGGGGGGTCGGGTGGGCTAGGTCTGTTCAGTAACTCTTCAAAATACTCGGCCCATCTGTCGAGTTGGTCTGCTCTGTCTGCAATAGGCTTGCCTTCTTTGTCTTTTACTGGTCTTTCTGTATGGCCATGCTTACCCGACAATCTTCTGGTAATGTCGTAGAGCTGTTTCATGTTGCCGCTGCCTGCTGCCTTTTCTGCCTCTGCTGCCAGGCTGTCTGTGTAGGCCCTCTTGTCTGCCCTGATACTCCTCTTCACCTCGCGGTTGGCTTCCCAGTATTCCCCCTGTGCCCTTACTTTGGCTGCTCTCGTGCGACTGTTGTTGACCGCTGCTTTCTTCTGCTTCCTCGCTTCTATCTTCTTCAAGGTCTGTGCCGACAGCCAGTCCTTGTGGTGGTGTTTCCTGAACCCTACAGTGTCTTTGCAGGTTGAGTTCAGCGCCTCTCTAACTGCCTTCCACTGCTGCTCTGTGGTGACCGCCTCCTCTTCATTTACTAGCTCCTGTAGCGCTTGAAACCGGTTGGACAGCACCAGTTTGAACTCTTCTCTAACTCCAGTTTCTCTCAGGAGGCCTACATTATAGCGCTGTCTTCTTGTTGTCTCTGTGCGGCTTTTCTTTAGCTTGAGCTTCATTCTTAAGGTAAGCAGATGGTGGTCTGAGGCGACATCTGCTCCCCTCCTCACTCGAACATCTTGAAGGGATCTTCTAAATTTCTTGCTAATGCAGATATGGTCTATTTGGTTCTCTGTTGTATGGTCAGGTGAGACCCAAGTTGCTTTGTGTATTCTTCTGTGTGGGAAGATGCTGCCTCCAATGACAAGTCGGTTTAGAGCACAAAAGTCTACAAACCTCTCCCCGTTCTCACTCATCTCCGAGCCTAGTCCCTGTCTCCCCATCACCTCTTCGTATCCGGTGTTGTCCTCCCCTATTTTGGCATTAAAATCGCCCATGACGATGGTGATGTCTCGCTCCGCACATTTGTCCACGGCACTCTGGAGTCGGTCGTAGAACTCTTGTTTCTCTTCCTCGTCACTGTCATTGGTGGGCGCATAACATTGGATGACGTTCAGCTTGAGCTTTTTCTTGGTTCTAAAGGCTGCTGTTATAATTCTTGGCCCAAGAGGTTCCCAGCCCATCAGCGCTCTCTGTGCCACTGGTGACAGCATGAGTGCTACTCCTTCTGTATGGGGGGCATTCTCCTCTTCATGACCTGAATACAGAACCATCTCCCCACTTAACAGCCTTTTCTGGCCAGACTGCGTCCATCTGGCTTCACTGATGCCTAGCAGGGAAAGGTTGTACTTTTGCATTTCCGCTGCTATCTGGGCGGCCTTGCCGCTCTGGTACATGGTCTTGACGTTCCATGTGCCCATGGTTGTATCCCTGGATAGAGAGAGGCGGCTCGGTCCTGTGGCTTCTGAAGACTTCCGGCTTTCACCACAGGACGTCATAAGTCTTCTAGTAGAAGAACCTTCCTCCTCCAGGAAAGGAATTACTGTTAGTCTTTTCGTCAGCGTTTTTGTAGCTATTTCCTTTTTTGCAGGGTGGGGAAGCTACCCCCACGCCCAACCCCCTTACTAGGAGGACCAGGGGTTTTCTGTCGGGGTCACCTTCCCTTAGACCATGTTGGTTCACGGCACCTTATTTCATTCGGTGCACCCCTCTCACGAGGGACCCCCTATCCACCACCCAGGGGACGCGCCTCAACGCCGTATGGTCCCAGCGCGAGGAACAAGAAAGGATACTCACAATAAATTGTTTGAATCCATCCACAGACAATAACTTGTATTTTGATTGTAATGTGATTTAAAAATCTTTCATCTCACACTGAATGACTTTCTGAGAAGTGCCACATCATCGGCACATTTCATACGTTGGCTTGGAGCTATAACACAAAATAAAAGCACAGGGTGTACTTAGTTTACCACTACATGTACGAGTATGTTAACCCATATCATACTGAGACTAAAAGCTTCAATTTTGTGCACTGCCATATGCAAGCTACATTATAGTACTTACAGATATGGATATAGACCAATGGCTTTAGTTCAAGGGTGGTGCCAGAATAGCTTGGCGCCTAGAGGCGCCAAGCTATTCTGGCACTACCCTTGAACTATTTTAGTCAAACTTATTTCACACATTGGTGTATTCCGAATGATAAGGGTTAAATATGGTTCTGATACCGGACACTGGATGCGGTCATTGTTCAACAAACACCTGCAATACTATCATTGCATCGTGTCTGCGTTCGTAGAAAGATCTACGCATAAACACTACCGGTTGTTTTGCTTCCACCCTTCCTCACCCTTACAGCCAGCCAACTCGCTCCACCAAACAGCACAGACATTAATGACAACCAGCAGGCTACCGAGTCTCATGAAAATCTTTGCCTCTTGCATGACGTCTATTACATCTAATTCTAAGATTCTTTCATGAATGCGATAACCGAGCTGTAGACTTTTGGCTGCAAGACAATGTTGTATTACAACGTGGTCTTTAGCTGAATTAGGTCAGACACGAAAATATAGGCCTCGTGCCAACAGACACCGAACTGTTAAACCCGTTTCATTTAACCTAGTTAGCCTCCTGGCCACATGTAATAATGTACCAGTTGCATCAGATTGACCATGATAACTCATGGGTAGTGCCAGATTGGCTTGACGCCTGAAGGCGCCAAGCCAATCTGGCACTACCCATGGGTTATCATGAGATGGTCAATCAATCTCCTGCTGTAGGGCGTTGGGGCTAAATGGGTTACTGAATCTGGTTTAAAGGTTACATTTTCCCGTCATGAAAGCGGATGTTCATTTGATCACAAGCACAGTTTTCCTTCACTCAAACTCACACAAGTCTCACTTCTGTTTCAAAACACAGACGTTTAAAGGGGCACGACCGACCTTTTTTAATGCTTCAGTTCGCAAAAAGCTTTTACTGGGCATGGGCTTCAGTATACATACCCACTTAGACAGTGACCACACTATTGTCCCACCAAATGCTTTCTTTCGTCCGTTCAAAGCGAAAGAGGCCACCGGAATCGTGCAGCTGGACCCGGTCAAAAGATTGCTTCCGATAGACGATCAGGTACCTGACGTCATAACTATTCTATACGACCTTAGGTCATCTGCATAATTATAACCAATCGGAGACAAGATGTCGGATGAACCAGCAAAGAAAAAAAAAAGTATCAGCCGACTCGCGCCGGCCGACAATGACAGACTCGGAATTAAAAAGAAAGAGAAAGAGAGACAAGATACCCCTAAGTAGAATTGACATCGGACAAGGGAATATAGAGCTTGGCTTGACCGCCCATCCGGAATTTGTCGCTTTCTTGCTATGTGAAACAGTAAGTAATCCGGCTACGGTCTTTGTCGATCTTCCTATAGTTTCACGAGCGCTAGAGACTGAGAATTCATGATCTTCAGTAGAATTTATCTCTTACTGATTTTGCATGATTTTAAACCTGTTTTATCATGAAGTTACGAGCTAGTTCATCAGATTTTATACTGCAAGGATCAGACAACTACGGCCTGTGTGTCAAAATTGCGGCACCAGCTCAGTGCAGACATCGCTGGTCGTGACACGTTTTTGTCTGTGCGGGCTCTCATTCACTCGACTCACAGAGGTAGTGTTTCTGCTGCGATGGTGCATTTGTCGTTTCCAGAGATGCTTTCAGTTACATAGACTTCGATGTGTGTGGTGTGAAACTGCAATGCAGAAATGGGTATAAGTGGGTGAAATACCACTGTTCTGTTTCGTGACGCTGGCTCAGTCGCCGGCTTGGCGCGGAGACCCGAGTTGAAGAACTTTTGAAGCCACGCCCACAGCACGACTGCCCGTTACTCAGAGTAGCAGGTCAAGCGGAACCCGCATTGATTTTGACAACATAGCGAATAAGTGGAAAATTTATTTTACATTCTCGTGGAAAATTATGTCAAAGGGATGCCGGAGAACATCAGTACATGTCTACACTGACGCGTGTGTACCCACTCGACAACGATGACCGCCTCCATCGTCTGCAGTATCGATTGATCGGTTTCTGCCTTGTGACGTAGGCTAGTTAATATGCACAAATTCAAAACGAGGCCAATGCAGACGATAATTTGCACTCTCGGGTACAAAAACAACACACCCATCAAACGATGAATTTTGACATTTGGCATTGTATTTACATCATAAAGCTCTAAGTTAGTACACAAAGGACCCATACATAATACTGTCAGCAGTATCTGTTGCAGACAGTTTTCCGACTGTGTTGAGATGATTAAACCTGGGGAGAATCGCTTTAAATACTGTTTGTATCCTGTAAATCTAATTGTATCCCTTCTTAACCCATTTAACCCCACGGCCTCATTTTCCCAAATTTTGGAGGTGTCACCTAACCACTATGTACCAGTTGCACGAGATGGGTTGACCATGATAATTCAAGGGTAGTGCCAGATTAGCTTGGTGCCTGAAGGTACTACCCTTGAATTATCATGGTTAATCCATCTCCTGCTGTATGGCGTTTGGGCTAAACGGGTTAATTTTCATACACTCCTCAATAAGAACTTGACTAAACTGCCACCTCTTTGCTATTCTCTATGAATGTGTCAATTGTTGCAGAACATGCTAAACTCATTCGCGGCCAGCCGCATCCGGATGTGCGGCATAAGCCGCACATCCAGATGCGGCTGGCCGCGAATGATTTAATGTGCCACTCACTCTTAGGTTTATGAAAACAGGGGCCCAAAACCCTGCCACAGAAACAATAGCAAACAAAAAAATATGTACGTGTGCCAACCAGAGCACTGAATATGTAAACACACATGTGGAGAAACACATTGCCAGCTGAACACTTTACACACTCGATACATTTTACAAGCAATCTATGTTCCGCAACATATTCATGACACATTACATTAACCCCCTTGTGCATGCAGCCACCAGTACCGTTTACAGGACTTGTGTCTGTATGCACACGTGGATTGATCATGGGTTAATCGATTAACTTGTGGTTTAAAATAGTTATGCAGCTATACGTCAAGCAGTACAAAAAAGTGACTGCAAAGAGTGTAAAATGCACAGAAATGCCAAAGAAACACACCTAGAAACAACAAGGACAACAAGCCTACAACACAATTTATTGCGTTCTACTTATTCTTTCCAACCATGTTTCTTTCCTTGTTGGGTATTTTCTGTTATACTACAGGTGTAAACATAGTGTGCATGACTCACCTAGTACAAGGTCAACATACTGATGACTGCCAATAAGCCTGGCTCTGCCACTGGTAATATAACATGCTCGTTCTGTTACATGACACACAACAACACTGCACGCTAACCCGAGATTGTGCGGATAGTATTCTCAGCAGTATTACTGTACTACAGGTACCGGTAGGCCATTAGTTCTAGTACATGTACTATGATGTAGTCATTATCTCTCATTTAACCCTCTTAACCCCATGGCCACATTTCCAAACTTTTCCAGGCATTGTCTAACGGCCACATTTCCAAACTTTTCCAGGCATTGTCTAACGACTATGTACCACTTGTAGGAGATGGACTGATCGTGATAATTCAAAGGTAGCGCCTGAAGGCGACAAGCTCAACTGGCACTACCCTTGAATTATCATGATCAATCCATATCCTGTGTCAGGTTGGTGGGGCTAAATGGGTTAAAAACAGCAAGACACTTAGGAACAGTCATTTAGCGCCATTGTTGTGCCAGATTAAGTTGGCACCTGGGAGGGTGCCCCGCTAATCTGGCACTAACTTTATGGCCCTTACAGAAGCCTCCCCCCCCCCCCCCCCCACCCACTGAAGTTGAAATACAAACATCATGATGATAATTATGTACTTCAGTTCCACTTCAACAGGAAGACAAAAAAGTACGTGAGAACTTTTCTGCCCAAAACATCATACTGGGAGTGGGATTATGATTAAATACGTTGAGTTACTATTTGTGTCCAACTTTATGGGTCCATACATCTTATAAGAATTCCAAGTGTCATCCCTACGAGTGTGAAGATTTGTGTTACACTTATAGCAACATGCCTCAAGTCAACAGCGATAACTTTACCGGTAGTTACTTTGGATCATGACTGATTATGAAAAATGTGTTCTCTCATAAAGCAAGTGACACAACAGCCCTCAAGATGTTAGGTACGTCAGAGAGTACATACAGTCTCTGGGTACGTGTACTAACAGAGCAGAAGAGGACAATCATACAGTCACAGTGATACAAGACAAGCCATGGCTTGAAATCCACACTCTGAATCGCAACACATGACATGCCAAATTGAACAAAACCGAAATAAAACACCTAATTCCAACAATCTGAACAACAGTTCAATAGGTAAGGGAAGAAACTGTGCAATAAACTTCTGACCTGGCAGATCTGAGCATCTTGGTTTTTTTCTGCAGACAGTCCTTATGTTTGCCAAGTCCAAAGTAACTACTACTTGTAGTACTAGCCTTTCCTGTCACACTTCAGCAATAGTGATTTTCTTTATTACCAGTATAATATGACCCAGGCCATCTGTGGCAGCTCATGTCCATAGGCAGATGGCAACAGACTTGCCCTGTCACATGTGGTGCTGGGGTCAGTTGCATGAGTGAGCTTTGGTATAGAGCAAGCCTCAAGCAAGGTGCTCTGTTACAATGGGCACTCATGCAGCTCAGGCCTGATCCAGACACACTCAAATCCACGTTACAATTTACATGGACACAAAGTCCTTCAGTGAGACCTATACCATGTAGCAAGTGGCATCGATTCTCATAAGCTCTGTAGCTGTAGGGTACCATGAAAATGCATGCCTCATGCTGACTGACACTGATACACATCAGGACAAAAATCTACTAAATTGCACACAGGATACTACACTCAGTATTTCATACAGTAGCAAAAGTGACACAAGAGCCATGTGTGCTGATGCATCATTATTCAGCATTACCATACCACGACAGACACTACCAGTACTATACAACTATTCAAGTGTACATTATAAAGAATACACTGTACAGTACTGGACTCATTCATTGTCCAAACAACGCCCAGTGCATTACAATTATGATGCCCTGCCTAACAGGCATTACCTGAAGTTATGGAAATTGTATAATCAATAAAACTTGTCTAATCTAATCGTACACAAACCAAGAGGAATCACTCAGCGCTGGACAGGCAAACAGTTAGATCCCCTGCCCCCGCCTATCAGGCACCCATTCGCCAGCCCACAGAGAAATACGCAGGTATAGAACAAGACGACCATCTACATCCATAAAAAGGATGCATCAGGTCTTGCTTATAACCCATGTCTTTCTCTGGAACTTAGGAAGTAGGCAGGAGAAACATACATACACAAACACGAAGGTGCATTACTATATGTGGTCCGGTAAATACCCTGATTTCCCACAGTAGATGCACAGAACATTACACAACAATGTAACAATACAAATTTGCCTCCAGTTATAGATACTCACAAACCAGACAGGTGAGGCTAGCGCTGGCAGAATTGTACACAAACCAAGGGGAATCACTCAGCGCTGGACAAACAGTTAGATCCCCTGCCCCCCCCCCCCCCCCCCCGATCAGGCACCCATTCGCCAGCCCACAGAGAAATACGCAGGTATAGAACAAGACAATCATCTACATCCCTAAAAAGGATGCAGGGGCTCTAACTGTTTGTCTGTCCAGCGCTGAGTGATTCCCCTTGGTATGTGTACAATTCTGCCAGCGCTAGCCTCACCTATCTGGTTTGTGAGTATCTATAACTCGAGGCAAATTTGTATAGTTACATTGTTGTGTAATGTTCTGTGCATCTACTGTGGGAAATCAGGGTATTTACCCAACCACATATAGTAATGCACCTTCGTGTTTGTGTATGTATGTTTCTCCTGCCTACTTCCTAAGTTCCGGAGAATGACATGGGTTATAAGCGAGACCTGATGCATCCTTTTTAGGGATGTAGATGATCGTCTTGTTCTATACCTGCGTATTTCTCTGTCGGCTGGCGAATGGGTGCCTGATAGGTGGGGGGGGGGGGGGGGGGGGGGGGGGGGGGCGGGGGATCTAACTGTTTGTCCAGCGCTGAGTGATTCCCCTTGGTTTGTGTACAATTCTGCCAGCGCTAGCCTCACCTACCTGATTGTCTAATCTAATCAATAACATACTACTTAATTATAAGTGGAGAAGCAGAAACACTCTGTATTTAAATATTTAAATATATTCTCCTTTGTCTCATGGTTCGGCTCCCTGGGCGAGAAGAACTTTAGGAAGCTGAATAAGATAATCAGGCTTAGTGAGAAAATCGTTGGGGGCAGGTTGGAGAGCCTTGACGGCCTCTACAATAATAATAATAATAATACCGTTATTATATAGGCGCTTTTTCTCAATTTTGGGGAAATCGACTCAAAGCGCCGCGCCTGAAACCCAACACACACACACTCACGAAACAGACACGGATTTACGCCATTTAAGACAAACACAGTACAAGACAAACGAAGGGCCAGTCAGCTACTGAAGTTATAGAGATTTTTGATCGCTTGTATTTGAAATTTGTAAAGTGGCCTGAAACCGGTACCAAAGTGGGGGGGGGGGGGGTGGAAGAACCGGAGTACCCGGAGAAAGAACCCCCTCTACAGGACGAGAATGATACACAAGGGCCTGAGGCTGGCAGCTGACACTTCCCACTGCCTTTCTAAGCACCTTCAAAAGCTCCCGTCCGGCCGTAGGTTCAAGGCTCCTCTTGTTAAAACCAAACGCTACAAGGGCAGCTTTGTACCCTCGGCCATCCGTCTCCTAAATGAAGAGTGTGTTAACTAGCGTATATCTCTCTCTCCTTGTTGATGCCGTCGAGGAACTTGCACCTCAGATGTCGCAGTGGCATCTTGCAAGTGACAAACTCACTCCTATACCACTAACACTGTGGTCATGTTTTTTTTTTGTGTGTGTGTTTTTTGTTTTTTTTTCAACATTGTTATAATGTGGCTAAAACCTTACGCGCGCATGTGATCCCAACGAAAGAAAATTTGTCGGCTAGACTGACACAATAAAGTTTTTGAATTGAATTGAATTGAAATACATCTATTCTAAGTGTTGCAAAGTTTCTTCAGACCAGTTTCAGACCTATCAACCCTAATTCTGTTTGTGTGGATCAGAAAAATGTTGCAAGAAGTTTGAGGATTCCAAGTTCAACATTATGAAATGAGGAGGACATTTTGAATGCAAAATGTTAAATTAGAACACAGATCCAACCTTTATTGGTTCTAGGGTTTTTTTCTTTTAAATGTCTATTTTCTTATTCAAGGCAAACGTGAAAACGAGTTTTTTCATTGGATTTTCTCACTCACTCCTAACACTATTGATCTCCTAACACTATTGATTTTTAACCCATTATTATCCTGAGGCTGATTTTTTTTTTAATTTGCTTATTGTCCTACGAAGGCTACAGTACACATTAGGAGATAGATCAACCATGTTAGTTCAAGGGTGGTGCCAGAATAGCCTGGCGCCTCAGGTGCCAAGCTATTCTGGCACCACCCTTGAACTATCATTGTCAAACCAATTTCAAAAAGTAGTGTATCAGAATGAAAAGGTTTAATACATGTTATACACACTGACGATCATGTACAGACCAGATCGCCACTCTCCGCATCATCGTGGAACAGTCTCTGGAGTGGAGCTCACCGCTGTACGTCAACTTCGTGGATTCATTCAGTCCTCTCTGCGCCGTCTGGTGCTTGCGGCGACGGCAAGGGAGCGCCACTTTTGTCTGTCAGCTGCTATTTTGGGTGCTGTTTGCAGAGTAAGGCCTCTGTTCTTGAGCTCTCGCTCCACGGTTCGGCGCCACGTCTCCTTTGGTCGCCCACGGTTTCTCTTCCCCTGTGGTGTCCATCTCAGTGCCACCCTTGGTAATGAGTCAGGTGACATTCTGCAAACGTGGCCTAGCCATCTCCATCTCCGTGTGGCGATGGTTTCAGCGATGCTGTCTGCGCCTGCTCTCTTCCGTAGTTCCTCGTTTGTAATCATGTTTGGCCAGAAGACCTTCATGATCCGTCGCAGGCACTTGTTCTGGAAGACATCCAGCTTGCGTGGATTACGAGAAAGCATTTGACAGCGTGCACCGAGAGACTCTGTGGAAACTCCTACGACACTACGGTGATCAAGAGCAGCTACGATGGCATGACATGTCGCGTGATCCATGAAGGGCAGTTCACCAGGGAGCTCCAGGTCAGAACCGGTGTCAGGCAAGGGTGTTTGCTGTTTCCGTTCCTCTTCCTACCAGCCATAGACTGGGTCATGAAGAGGACCACAGAGCACAGACGAAGTGGAATACAGTGGACACTGTGGACAGAGCTTGACGACCTCGATTTTGCAGACGACTTGGCTTTACTGTCCCACACTCATCAACAAATGCAGGACAAGACCACGAGGCTTGCTGACATCTCGTCCCAAGTGGGCCTCACCATCCACAAACAGAAAACAAAGACAATGAGGCTGAACGCAACCAGGGAAGAACCAGTCTTGCTTGCTGGCATCCCGTTGGAGGAGGTGGGGTCCTTCACCTATCTCGGGAGCATCATAGACAAAAAAAAGGCGGCACTGATGCAGATGTCAGAGCACGAATCGGTAAAGCCAGAGCAGCCTTTCTAAAGTTGAAAAAAGTGTGGAGTTCCAGAGAGCTGTCACAACACACCAAAGTTCGGATTTTCAACTCCAAAGTAAAAGCAGTTCTCCTATATGGAGCAGAGACTTGGAGATTGACAAAAACCAGTCAACAAAGTACAGATCTTCATAAACAGTTGCCTTAGAAGAATTTTGAAAATCCACTGGCCAGAGAAGATCAGCAACGTCAGACTCTGGGAGAGAACAGAGCAGCTAACAGCAGAGAATGAAATTGGGCGAAGAAGATGGGGATGGATTGGTCACAGTCTGAGAAAGCCAGCTTCCAGTGTCACTAGGCAGGCATTGTCATGGAACCACCAGGGAAAGAGGAAAAGAGGCAGGCCGAGAAACACCTGGCGTCGAGACCTCCAAGCAGACATCAAGAGACTGGGAACCACCTGGAGTAAAATCGAAGGAGAAACACAGGACAGGAGTCGCTGGAGGTCTCTCGTCGACGGCCTATACCCGGGGAGGGGTGACAGGCGTAAGTAAGTAAGTAATACACACTGACCTTTATTTTTTTAAAAGTGTCGTTGAAGTCAATCAATGTAGAAGTGACAGACTGGCTCACAGATGACAGGTGCTACTTTCACGAGTAGTGGCTTGAACTCTAGGCCGCAGAGAGAAAGGGGCGGCCATGGCCCTACTGATACTGCACTGTCCTCAACTGCACCTGAAACATAATGAGCACTGGCAGACTTACACCCAGGTAACTACCTCAATCTGGAGATCTGTTAACACTGGCTGATCTTTATAACAGCAGAAGGCATACTCTCTAATGCACTTGCCAGGGCTCATGGGAATCTAGGGATTCACGTTGAGACTGAAAAGGTGACCTGCTCCAGGTAATAAAGGGTTAATACTAATAATACTTAATAGTTCCCGATATCTGCACAAAGTCATAAATGGGTTAGTTTGACTTAGACTGAATGTTACAAAATGAAAGACTTTTCTCCTTTGCCTCAGAAGAGTTTCACTGATTTGTAGTCAAAATGTACCAGGGGCAGTAGAAAACATATGAGTTCATCTGTAGACAGTACTGACCACCAAAAGGGTCAGTGTGGTGCTATTTAGATTTCGATCAAAATAAGGCACAGTAACATTTCTGTTGTTGCAATGCATTAAATTAATGTTAATGTATAAATTTGTATATTTTGGGCTATCTGCATGATGAATTTAATTGTGAACTGATAATAATAATAATTACGGTATTTATAATGCGCTTATCTTATAATAATTATAACTCTAAGTGCACACTCACAACTCGCACACGCATGCGCACGCTTTAGACAATGACTCACGTACCACAAATAGTGAAAATACATTACGACGGTCAGCTTGGGGTGGGAAGTGTGGTGATATAGTGCTAGAACTGTTGAAAGAGGTGAGTTTTGAGGGCGGACTGGAAGGAGGATTGATTGTACATTGCTTAACGTCCCGACAGCAACAAGGCTTTCTCAGGACGTGCCTGCACTGCATGTGAAAAAAAGAAAAAAGAAACAGAACATTGAATGTATGTCGCCAGCCGGTCAGATACATTAAATAAACCTAACACATGGGGCCTAAATAAAGCTAAGACCATTTAGCAACACACATCCAATATCAAGAGCTACAGGCAGTGCAGACAGTAGGGAGAGTTTTAAAAAGGCAAATACAGGTGAATGGACAAAGGGTAGACAGAAACACATGCCCCAGAATAGAGAGAAAAACCCACCCTGTGGGGCTGACCAAGGTGACCCTGGGAACTAAAAAATATGGAAGGAGGAGAGAGAGTTTTTCTGACGGAGCGAGAGTGGGAGAGTGTTCCAGGTGGATGGACCGGAGAAGGAGCGGGGGCCGAAAGTGCTGAGTTTGGTGCGGGGGATGAGGAGGCGGAGAGGGTCGGAGGCGGAGAGAGCGGGAAGGAGTGTAGGGGTGAAGTAAGTTGGAGAGATAGGTAGGAGCATAGTTGTTTAGGGATTTGTAGCAGAGAGACAGAATCTTGTATTGGATGCGTTGGGGGATGGGGAGCCAGTGAAGAAGCTTGAGTGATGTGGTCGTATTTTTTCTTTCTGAGGACGAGGCAGGCAGCATTGTTCTGGACGCGCTGGAGAGTGAGAGTGGTAGAGTGAGGAAGGCCAGAAAGGAGAGAGTTGCAGTAGTCGATGCGAGATAAGATGAGAGAGACAGTGAGTTTGGTGGCAGCTTCGGTAGTGAGGTATTTTCTGATCTGACTGATGAGGCGGAGGTGGAAATAACATGCCTGGGCCATGGCGGAGACGAAGCTGGTCATGGAAAGAGAGGAATCGAGGATAACGCCGAGGTTCTTGACCGAGTCAGAGAGGGAGATTGGGGTGCTGTCGAGTTGAAGGTGGAGAGAGAGGGGGGAGCTGGGAAAGTTTCTGGCGAGTGCCTACCAGCATGGCTTCCGTTTTTTTCGTCGTTTAGTTTGAGCTTGTTTGCTGTCATCCAGTTTTTCACGTCTTCGTAGCAGTCATCCGTGCGAGTCAGTAGTGACTGAGTGTTGTCGAGTTTGTCTTTGTCTAGTAGTTGTGAGTCGTCAGCGTAGACGTGGTGGTGTATGTGGTGAGACTGGATGATGTTCGACAGGGGATAGGTGTAGAGTGTGAAAAGGACCGGACCCAAGACGGACCCCTGTGGAACGCCGCAGGAGAGCCTGACTGGGTTGGAGGAGACGCCGTCGATGGTGACAGATTGCTGTCTGTCGGGGAGGTAGGAGAAAAACCAGGAGTGAGCAGAGTCAGTGATGCCAAAGGAGTGGTGAAGGCGGTGAAGGAGGATAAGAGTGGTCTATGGTGTCGAAGGCGGCAGAGAGATCGAGTAGTGTAAGAAGGGAGATGTTGCCCGAGTCGGTGGAGATAAGCAGGTCGTTTAGGATATATTATGTAGAACTAGAAGGGCTGTTTCAGTGCTGTGATGTTTGCGATAGGCAGACTGGAAGGGACTGAGGAGGTTGTTGTCGGCGAGGTGGAGGTTGAGCTGGTTGAGGACAACCTTCTCAAGAAGCTTGGACAGGAAAGAGAGATTGGAGACTGGGCGGTAGTTCTTGAGATCGTTTGGGTCGAGGTTGTGTTTTTTGAGGACAGGACGGACAATGGCGGACTTGAAGATATCGGGGACGGAGCCATTTTCTAGAGATGTGTTGATGCTGTCGGTGATGAAGGGTAAAAGTTTTGGAAGGCCGTGCCGGTAGAGAGAAGCTGGGAGAGGGTCAGTTTTGAAAGGCATGGACTTTATGGTCTTGAGGACTTCATCCTGAGAGACAGGGCGGAAGGACGAGAGGGGAGTGCCGGAAAAGGGGGGGTCAGGAAGGCAAGGCGGAGAAGGCAGAGTGTCGAGTGTGTTGCGCAGAGTTTGGATTTTGTCGGAAAAATAGGTGGAAAAAGCGGACGGGAGTTCTTCTTTGCTGTGTGTGTTGGGAAGAGGAGAGTCTTTAGACGTGCCTAGGAGTGTGTTCATGGTAGCATAGAGGGTTTTGGATGAAGTGGATTCCAGGGTTTTGTTTTGAAGATGTTTACGTTTGGAGTCTGAGATCATTCTGCAGACTTTGGATCTGGTGGTTTGGAAGATCTGTCTGTGAACGGTGAGGTCGGATGAGCGCCAGCGGCGTTCCGCTTGTCGGCGCTCGCGCTTGGCCTCAGCTATGTCGTCAGTGAGCCAGGGGGAGGGGAGTCGGTTGGGTATGGAGCTGGTGGTGACAGGGGCGTGGATGTCTAGAAGTTTTCGAAGGGAGGAATCGAAATGGGCTGCAAGATCAGGAGAGGCGGTGGGGTCCAAGAGAAGGTCAACAGCTTTGTCGAAGAAGCTCTCTCGGTTGATAGATTTTAGTTTGCGACGAGAGACAATGAGCTTGGGTTTTTTCAGGGGAGGTAGGTTGAGGGCGACGAGAATAGCGAGGTGGTCAGAGGGAAGCACAAAAGAGGTGTCAGAGTCAAGGAAGAGTTGATCGGAGGTGCGGGAGATGATCCAGTCGAGAGTGTGGCCAAGTCGGTGGGTGAGTTTAGTGATGTGTTGTGTAAGATTGTGGTTTAAAAGTGACATGCAAAGGCGTTTTGTGTCAGGGTGGTCGGGTTTGTCGAAGTGGAAGTTGAAGTCGCCAAGAAGGATGTGTTTTCCGGGTCGTGTGTTGTAGTGGTTGAGGAGGAGGTCAAACTCGGTGAGGAACATGGAGTTTGTGAGTTTGTTTTGAGAGCTTGGAGGGGGGCGATATATACATGAGAAGATGAGGGACTGGCCAGGGAGTGTTGCTACGGCCTCGACAGATTCAAAGCAGGGATGAGCAAAAGGTAGAGACTGAGAGGAGAAGTGAGCAGAAAGACAGTCCCTGTAGATGATGGCAATGCCTCCCCCTCTCGAAGCTCGCGGGAAGGAGGACAGGCGTTAGCCACTCGGAGTGACGCTGGCGATGATGTGTTCATCGCCAGCTGAGCGGAGCCACGTTTCAGTGATCACGACAACATAGAGGTCATTGTCTAGAATGAAATCTGAAATCACGTCGGCTTTGCCATCTTTGATAATTGATAATAAAATGTTGAAATAGTGGCCCAAAATGGTTTCCTTAAAGAGGAACGGTATCAGTGGGTGAACTCAGACGAAGATTGTGACTACATCAGTGCATCATTACAAGAAATTGTTTTTTTAATTTGGCATCCTGTCTCGGAAGACAATGGGTATATGCGCTTGCTGGGTCAGTCACTGGAGTGACCTCTCCAGGGCGCAAGCCTGGGCGAAATGTATGGAGATCCTGGGGTGCCCAGTCGTCAAGATCCCCCTCTCGGCCTCGCTGATGTATCCAAAGGAATGCAAAGCAGTACGTTTGGCACCAGTTTGGCTGCAGGAGCTGCCAGAACAGTGCGTGAATACAGGCAGCTGTCTGCCTTCGGGGCTCCACTCCTGATTTGAAAGGTTTACTCCCCCACATTTGGCCGTTGGATCCAACCTGATCTCCTCCGTCCTCTAGCCGTTGGCTGTCAGAAACAGCTCATCCGCCTAGTGGTGCAATGTGAACACCACCCCCTCACGTGGTTTAGCCCACCAGCTGAGGTGGTTTGCCAGGGTGTGGCGCTTGGAGCCAGCACGTGAGAGATTAAGGAGATGGATGAGGACCAGTGATGCCCGTCCGTCCTATGTAGGACGCAGCTGCCGAACAGCAAAGGTGCTACCTCTATCCAGAGCCCCCTACACCCCTTTTTAATTTAGGCTTCATAATTATATGTACATTGAAAAATCAGTGCTAAACTTATTTTTTTTTCACTTTAGAACTGGATATTGACACACTTATAGACGAAAAGTGGCGTTTCAGACGCATAACGAAGTGTCCCACTGCAACATATTTTTTCACTTTTCCAAAGTCGGCAACAAGATAGGATCCGCTTGTCCACCATGTGCATCCACAAACTATACCCACAATACTTCATTTTGAACCATAATAGGTTACAAATATTCGAAGGATTTGGATGCTGAGAATTTTATGTCGCGGTGTCCCAAATGTCACGCCTGAAACGCAACCCAAAACAATCGCAGAAACTCGTTCAAAACTCGCTTTCTGACTGGTTTGCTTGTGTTGTGGGAATTCCCCATGAAATTCCACACAAACTGATGATGTTTACACAGAGAAAATCCATAGACATTATAACCCTGGTATGCAAAAAACAGTGACGTGTCCCGACTTCCGACCACCATCCGCCTGAAACGCGTGCGCCTCATATGGTTTAAATCTCTAACTGTTACCAAGTATCTTGGTCCATCTGCATTACAGGTTGGCATTTTAATATTCTTTTATATTCCATGCATCAATGTAAATCATTATTATTTGCATGTTTATATTTTTATAGGAGATAACAGTTTTTAACCCTTATCATTTGGAATACACCATTGTGTGAAATAAGTTTGACTAAAATAGTTCAAGGGTGGTGCCAGAATAGCTTGGTGCCTCTAGGCTCCAAGCTATTCTGACACCACCCTTGAACTAAAGCCATTGGTCTATATCCTTATTTGTAAGTACTATAATGTAGCTTGCATGTTCTCAGTATCAAAGCCGCTCTAATATTCATAGTCATAGTTGTTTTCTGTACGCATGAATTTAGCAGACGGTCAGTATGATTTTTGAAAGGTCGTGAAACTTCTGGAAAATTTTGGCTAGGTCGTGAACTGCCTACTAGACTTTTGTGAGACGTCATAACGCGCTGGGATTTCCCAACATAGAGGCTGAAATTAGCAGTCAAATTTTTGTAGACTATTGTAGTTTATTCTAGAAAGTTCTTTTTATTTAATATTTATGAGTTTCGGTTACGTGTTCCGTTCTGATTGGTTGCGTTGTGTGAATTCCTTGGATTATTCTGGAAAGTTTTTTATACTATTCTGGAAAGTTTTTTATACTATAACTATAAAAACTTTGTGCTGGGAAGCACGTTCGTACATTGTCAGTTGTAGGGACACACAATTTATCGTAGGTACATGGCCCCTATATGGTGTACATTGTGAGAGACACAGCGTAACGGTGGTGTTGACATTTTGCAGAGATTTTGCAGTGGAGACATTGTCTCAGTGTTGGTGCATTTGGGAATGCATTGTGTGGAGATCGCATCGCTGAAATAAAATATTGTTGGAACTCTTACCCAAGTGTACTCTACATCTTTAGTTTAAGCCACGTGACGGGTTGCAGCTGAATGAAGTTTCTTTAAAAAGAACCTTACATGCGTGCGTCTGGTGTGATATCATACTACGACTACACACGTAGCAAGTTCAAAAACTTCAATTCAATACATTAAGTATGTAATGAATTATAATTATACAACATGCGTGCTGTGACTGCAGAAGAAATGATTTATTGATTTGTCAATGCAAGGTGGCTGCTTGCCAGTTAACCCATTTTGCCCTGGGATCCTGAGCAGGAGATGGATTGATCATGATAATTCAAGGGCAGTGCTAGATGAGCTTGGCATCTGAAGGTGCCAAGCTCATCTGGCACTACCCTTGAATTATCATGATCAATCCATCTCTTACGACTGGTTCATAATCTTTAGACGTCTCCAAAAGTTTGGAAATGTGGCCTTGGGGTTAAGAGGGTTAATTCACAAAAGTAACACAAGGAAATGTATAAACTTAGCAAGAAACTGTGCAGTAAGAAGTAGAAGAGCCACCATAGATAATGCTGTAGTTTCTTTCTCCGTTGGGTACTTCTTTGTAGTTTCAGACATCAATTAAACCAGTAAACTCTCAGTCTTTCTCACACTCACAGTTTCCACACACACACCCCAGCGGAAATGTGAATAGAAACTACTCCTAAAACACGTTTGCAGTATGCAGTCTACAATGTCTTCAACTCTAGCCTTTTCACACCTGCATGTATACTGCGAGTGTACGTGCTTCTCTCAGAACAAGTGGATCATGACATTTGAAAAAGTCAAACCACCTTTCATTTTTTGTCTTGATACTAAGTGATATTTTTGCCTTCACACACAATGCACACAAAAGAAACACAAGTCTGTACTGTACTTTCCTGTTTTTCACCAGCTTAAATCACTAAACTCCAGAATATAATACTTTTAATTTCATAAGTTAAAAAATGAAATCTCACCAAAATACAAGGTTAATAATTCTGAGTTTAAACTTCTCCCGTCATGTTGATCAGATCCGTTTAATAGTTTGTTAATACACACAAATTTGGATGATATTTTCGTCAAATCGACCTCAGCATAGGCCACAGCCCTTATGACACTCTCACGCCTGAAAAAAGTTCATACTGTATTAGTATACATTGCTCAGTACCATCATCAAGAAAGCGCACATTTTCTCGAGTCCATGCGGAAGCTGGGGCTCGTGAAAAGCTGTGCCGCTCGCGGTTGATGCAAATGGTGAACAGAATGGTTGATACGACAGGTGACTGTGACCTTGCCTTGAGTGTGCACCGATGGGTCTTTCTAAGCACGCCACCAACACCGACTGGGCAGAATGAAAGCCAGAAAGTTGATGGCTCTGAGCGAGCCAACTGCAGCCTAAGTCCGCCCGAATAACTTTTGTATCTTTTGGGTGTCACACGCACTGGCCAGGGGGTGTATGACTCATTGACTGTGAACCCAATAAATGTGAAAGAAGCAGATACTGTCTCTGCATGCTATTAGTATTAGAGCCACTGTGTCCCCGTCACTAACACCGGTGATCTACGGTGTTGACCCATTTAACCCCAACACCCTACAGCAGGAGATTGATTAAAAGGGTTAATGTAACGAAACCCCTTTCACAAGATGCAGACCCTCGTAAGTCTCAGTCAGCTGCTGGGGCAAAGTGAATCGAATCATGTTCAAAACCATGATCTGCGTTCCTATTGGAAGGGGCTACGAGCGTTTCAGGCTACGCCTTTAGAAGCGAATTGTGTCGCGTCCCTAGTATCCAGGTCGGCAGGGATGAGTCACTCCTATGACGATACTTATTTTTGCAACCATGCGGTGCCACACGCTAATACACTTCACGTTTGGCACACATTACTACAAGGGTGTTACAGTTACGTTTCATTCCAAATAAACATGTAATGCCAAATACTGAGAACCCAGACAAGTCAAACGCACACTATACATTGCTGCATTTGTTGTCGGGGAACAAGCCAGGCTAAAAATATTTGCAGACAGAAATCTCGTCACCGCGCGGCCATGGGTCTGGCACGCAACAGTGATCAATGGTCCCCTGCTTTCTGCTCCTGTTGGCTGCGACAAAACACCGCCCGCCATCAAATTCCCAGAATTGCTCGCACACTGCACTGAAAGTCAACATTGACCTGAACCCAACCTTACCTTCCCACTCCTAGAGTGCAAAAAGTCCCCGGGCTGACTTTAGCATGCGCACGACTGTGCGTGGGCGAACGACAGCCTGAAGACCTTTTGCTTACTGGGCTCTAACTGCGTTCCACCGGCGACAGCTACGTATGGCAAAGGTAATGGTGATGAAAGAATTAAAATAAACAAGATCACTTGCACTACATAATGCTTTTTTTTTTAAAACTTAACCCTTTGGCAATATCGCTTTATTAAAAGTGTTCACAAATTAATGGAACAGGTGACACCAAATCAAGATGTGTTCTAACAATTTAAAAAAATCATACTTATGGCTGCTGCTCTCATAAACTGTTGTGTCACTTCCATCTTGGTCTGGAGTGGGTGTGTGCTGAATTACAACCCCATTTATTTATTTTATTCTCAGGTAAATGTCACATTTACTGCGACTCAGGCTTATGAATCACAGATACATTCAGCATGCTCTGCATGTCGTACAATAATTATTTAAATTTAATTTTTATTGCTAATTGCATGAGAACACAAAAGTGGAAGCCTGGCTGAACAAGTATCCAAGTGAAGAAGTGAAAGACAACAATTTCAGCAAAATGCAGTTGTGCCAGACTGTCATCTATTCATATTGCTGGAAAACAAAACCTACAGAAAATGAGCCATTGATTATAAGTTATTGGTCGCAGAGGGGTTGATACACGGACCCTTATAGGCCTGAGGGAGGTCAAAGGAACCATTGTACTCCGAAGGCTTGAGGGGTACAATAGTTCCTTTGACTTCCCAAAGGCATACAAGGGTCCTTGCAGCAAGCCCCTGCTACCAATAACCTATTTGTTTTCATTCCTCCACTATTTTCATAAAAGAAATCAAAAAGAAATCTTGCGACCTGGATCACCCCAGACAGACTGACGTCAAAGGAATAGATAATAGACTTATGACGTAATTTAAAATCTTTCATGACGTTGCCGTCTCCAGTTGTGTGCCTGTTGTTTCGAACAACACAAACTGAATAAGTAACTTTGTACTTTAGACCGTTTTGAAGATCTTTTATAGAACAAAACTGGCCTCCAAGATGTGTCACAAAGAGGGCTACAAAAAGTTGGCCATTTGTCACAAGGCTTTTTGTATCACGGTCACATGGTACGTTTTGCACTAAAGCCAAAGGTATTGGTCGTGTGACGTAGGAATGAAAACAAAATATATCATACACACACAGTAAAACCTAAAATGAATGGTCACACCTCTTGCCAAGAAAAAGTGGCTATATTATACAGTACAACCTAAAAAGTGCCTATTCAGGTTGTTAATAATAATAATAATAAGCGCATTAAATAGGCGCTTTATCCCAACTGAAAATCGGCTCAAAGCGCCGCTGCGAACTGAACCCAACAAGCACGCTCACGTGAATCACGCGCATTCACTCACACACTGTACATAAACACAGAACATTCACGTGGTGCTAAGGGCAAGCTCAAGTGAGCTACTGTAGTTTTTGGAAATTCAAAATCGTTTGTATTTGAAATTTGATTAAGTGGGCTGAAACTGATACCAAAGTGGAGGGGGAGGAAGAGCCGGAGTACCCAGAGAAAGAACCCCCGACAGTCCGCCCGAATTAACGGTGACACTTACTAGAGGAGAAAAATCCGACGCCGAAACCCGTAATCGAACCTCGCACCTTTAGCATTGGTGGCAGGCGCCTTAACCACTGCGCCATGGACCGCCCCAAAGAATATGGTCATCAAATAACTAAGTAGTGGTGTGATACCTCTCTAAAAACTCTGAACGTAATTCATCTGGCAAAATGAATTCATCTGGATTAATGAAATTATAATCACGTGTGACTAGGTCATCCGACATGCACTACAGTGACAGCAGTACTGTAGTGTACCCGCAGCGTTTGAAATACACGTTCCCTTCATTGGGGAACCCCACGATGTCCTCAATTCAGCTCTTATTGCCCACCCAACGGATACTTGATATAACTCGGGGTCACAAGGTCACATATCACAGACCTACGCACATTATACCTGTGCGAACTGACAGTATGAGTAAAGAAACACAATTAATTACTCTCACAACCGGTAAAAATTAAAGAACAAACTGAACTGACATTGACAACACATACACCAACACAGTACAAACTAAAAATAAAATGGTACAAATTTACTGACTAAAGAATGTATTACTTCTCACCGCTTAAGTAGAGTACACTGCTCATAAGCTGCTGGACTATCCCTGGGGTATAATCCACAAGATTAGGAAGACCCTAGCGGTTAGTGGCCCTAGCTGGGTGAACAACCTATAGTCCATAAGCTAGGAAGGTCTACCGTGCACACCCCCCCCCCCCCCCCCCCCCCCCCCCCGTACTCAATAAGATGGGTTTCAAAGTGTTCCATAGTATGTGACTAAGTGCCAAAAGGTGAGCAAAAAGTGAGTGATCTCTTTTGCTGGAAACTAAAATCTGTTTAAAAAGACATGTGTTGACTTTAACAAGTGCAATGTGTGTGTGAATGATTGAAGATATACTGGCAATAATTTCTGCACCTAAGGTAAAGCCGTTTGGTGAGTATACTGTAAAACGCTAGAATTCACCAATAAAAATCGGCCCGGGAAAGCGGACGATGACTTGCCGTCGGTCTGTTTTGATCTCGCGTGTAAAAGCAACAATAACAAACCTGGTGCCAACCATGCCCATATGTTCAGGGAAGACTGATCTTATAATCCGTGTATTTCCCAGATTTGAAGGTAAGCCATGCTTTTGTTTATTGCTCTTGAAAGTAGCCACTGTCGGACGTCAGATTTGTCGCAACAGCAGCATCTTAAATTCCGCAAACTTGTGCTAGCGAAAGGCACGCTGACCCAAACCGGAAATGGCGTCATTGCGTTGTTTCGCTTTCGTTGAATATTTTATAGGCTTTAAATTTACTTTTCCGTCACAGTTTTCTAAGCTGGCAAAAAAATTGTGAGCGGCCAGTTTTTGTCGCAAGATCTGACGTTCAACTATTTGACAAGTTTAACGAAGTTGTTTTGGGATTTTTTGGTCTACGATCGTCCGGTTATGATAGATGCATTATGGGCCACACTCCAGCGTGGTTGTTTTGAAAGTCCGGTTTGTCAATGGAGAGCTACAACTCGTGACATTTTGTCGCAACTGACGTTCGAGTGTAATTATAGACAAAATAAAGAGCCAAATGTTTATTGTATAAATATTGTAAGGGACCATTTCAAGAGTTTGAATCGCCCGAGACTCCAGCACCTATTTTAGGCAGTAGGTTGGAGAATGAAGATGATTTCTTGTGATAACAAATTTTATGGCTGTAGCAACCTGACGTTCGATCGCGAACACGTGTCGCAAATCTGACCTCCGATCGATGCAAGTTGGTAAATGAGATATTTGAATGAACACAGTCACCGATGTATTTTTGTCGTTTGATGGAGACATGCAGTTGTTGTGACGCAAACATAAGATAATGAGATCAAGAAACAGGTGAATTTCATAACATAATAATGCAACTGATAAAAATGTATCGGACGTCAGGCTTGTGCCAACATTTGTTGCTGCAATCCTGACGTTCAACACATATGGATTGTAGAACTTTTGGGGGCAAAGGCACTGTTAAAATGAGCCATTTTGGACAACCAGTTGCATAGTCATTAGGACCTTCTAAATCTGAGGGTCAGTGTTAAAATAGTGCATCAGCCTGTACACAGATAAAACTTATTTGAATATTTGTTTTATTTTTACAGGCGCAGACTGTTTAGCACGTCATGTTTCATCATGTATATTACATCAGAAAGCTGTATGCAGTTTGTTCTTCATATCTGTTTTGTTTGTTAAATATTGTAGCTTGAAACTGGGGGAAAGGCTTTGTGTTTGTGGCTTCTGATAACTATTCTGGGGATATCTGCTGCAATCCTGATGTTCGACATAAGTTACAAATTCTGGCCCTGACTGCCAATAAATATATTTGGGCAGCAAAGATAGACTCCCATTGTGCTCTAATGTGTGCATGTATTCCTGTGAGTGGTATATAACATGACAAAGTGTGTTTTTCTTGGTTGTAGGATGTTTTAAAAATGTTTTAAAAATAGAATATGGTCGGATGTCAGGTATTGCAACACAAATCATGTTCGGGGATTAGAACATTCTAAGCCAAAAAGCAGTAATTGTTTGGATAGGTCAATTGTGACCACTACTTATTATTTTAACTGTTTAGAAACTGATTTGTGTTTTTTTATCCCACTAATTTAAAGGCACTATGTCGCAATACCTGATGTCCGACATATCAAGACTTACAAATCTTAACAGCCATTTTCTCAAAAACCATTTCAGATATTATCTTTTTCTTTTACAAACACATTGCCAATACAGTGTACATCACTTAATACATTTTCTGGTACTTTGTCACACTTTGATTTTCAACCCAGTTGTCCTCTTTGTGAGAGCACCTTTTGGCACTTACTTACTTACGCCTGTCACCCCTACCCGGGTATAGGCCGTCGACGAGAGACCTCCAGCAACTCCTGTCCTGTGCTTCTCCTTCGATTCTACTCCAGGTGGTTCCCAGTCTCTTGATGTCTGCTTGGAGGTCTCGACGCCAGGAGTTTCTCAGCCTACCTCTTTTCCTCTTTCCCTGGGGGTTCCATGACAATGCCTGCCTAGTGATACTGGAAGCTGGCTTTCTCAGACTGTGACCGATCCATCCCCATCTTCTTCGCCCAATTTCATTCTCTGCTGTTATCTGCTCTGTTCTCTCCCAGAGTCTGACGTTGCTGATCTTCTCTGGCCAGTGGATTTTTAAAATTCTTCTAAGGCAACTGTTCATGAAGGTCTGTACTCTGTTGACTGTGGTTTTTGTCAATCTCCATGTCTCTGCTCCATATAGGAGAACTGCTTTTACATTGGAGTTGAAAATCCGGACTTTGGTGTGTTGTGACAGCTCTCTGGAACTCCATACTTTTTTCAACTGGAGAAAGGCTGCTCTGGCTTTACCGATTCGTGCTCTGACATCTGCATCAGTGCCGCCTTTTTTGTCTATGATGCTCCCGAGATAGGTGAAGAACTCCACCTCCTCCAACGGGGTGCCAGCAAGCAAGACTGGTTCTTCCCTGGTTGCGTTCAGCCTCATTGTCTTTGTTTTCTGTTTGTGAATGGTGAGGCCCACTTGGGACGAGATGTCAGCAAGCCTCGTGGTCTTGTCCTGCATTTGTTGATGAGTGTGGGACAGTAATGCCAAGTCGTCTGCAAAATCGAGGTCGTCAAGCTGTGTCCACAGTGTCCACTGTATTCCACTTCGTCTGTGCTCTGTGGTCATCTTCATGACCCAGTCTATGGCCAGTAGGAAGAGGAACGGAGACAGCAGACACCCCTGCCTGACACCAGTTCTGACCTGGAGCTCTCTGGTGAACTGCCCTTCGTGGATCACGCGACATGTTTCTATTACTGTTAGTCTTTTCGTCGGCGTTTTTGTAGCTATTTCCTTTTTTTGCAGGGTGGGGAAGCTACCCCCACGCCCAACCCCCTTACTAGGAGGACCAGGGGTTTTCCGTCGGGGTCACCTTCCCTTAGACCATGTTGGTTCACGGCACCTTATTTCATTCGGTGCACCCCTCTCACGAGGGACCCCCTATCCACCACCCAGGGGACGCGCCTCAACGCCGTATGGTCCCAGCGCGAGGTTTTGGCACTTAGTCATATAAAAAAATTAACATTTTACACACATTTGCCGACCTCTTGTGACCCTTGACCTTTCTGAGGGCTCATCCAAACTAGTATGCATAAATAGGTCTTACCATCAGGTATCTCTGTATCAAGTTTGGGTTTGAAGTTGTGAACAGTATTTGAGAAACAAGGGCAAAGCCCTTATAGTCCACAAGCTAGGAAGGTCTAAATTAATTAGAAAAAATTGCTTAAGTTATTCCATTTTATTTTGACCTTTCTTTACCTATTAAGTTTCAATAATGTGAGCATAAATTGCAAGAAAATAAGGAAAGTCAGCATCCTTTACAGTATGTTTGTGGTGAATGATAGTTTTTCCCATTTAAAATTGCCGAATTGGGAAACGTACGTTGTTTCTGATGCCCTCAGACATTTTGTATACAACTGATAGGTCTTTTTTTAGGTTTTATTGTTTAGGAAAGAGTACCACAGTTACTCCCAACCTGATTTTATGATGCTGTGATGCATTTAGGGGCCACAGTGGCTGAATCTGCTGCCCTACCCCCATTTTTACCTGTACGCAAAGGAACGAAAAATGATCATAACAGTTGCTCCTCTGATTAAATATGTTTGTTGCCAGTTTTCTTAACAAAATATGCATATTGAGCATAAACATTTGTGATCATTTCATTAATTTCAATGTGACCCATCAATTTAATTGTAATTCTTTTTATTTAAGGCATGCGTAACAGGGGCTGTCGCTGAAGCTTCTATTGCCTGCACATTCAGCACTCTTGTGAAACTCGGGGAAGGTGTACCTCAGGGAGATGTTGTGTTTGATGCCGTTTTTGGTCTACATTAATGACATCAGTACAACAGTACCAAGGTTCGTCTCGAACATCCTCCATGCGGATGACTGCAGTGTGGAGCGCAGCAGAACATAAAGAAATAGCATCCTCCAGAATCCAGGATGCTGCCAATAGAGTCAGCAGCTGGACTGAAAGAGGCCACTCAGACTGAGCTAGTACCAAAGACAGACAGGCCAACTTTACTGGCAACAAATAAATTACTGGATTCACGTGGAGGCCTCACATTGAAGCCATGGAAGCTAGAGCTGCAAAAAAAAAAAAGTCTCTGATGAAGAAACTGGTGCCGGTGGGGACCACATTGGCGCAAATTACAGCATCCTGGCACAAGCAAACACCTGCTCGGTCAGACCAGTTGTGCGGTACCAAGATACATCGACAACATGAAACACTGCCTGCAAAACCCAAAAAGCCAGGCTTGACAAGATGCAGAACATGGGTCATTCTCATGATGCAGTGACATTCTTAGAGCCATCTGGAGCACCCCAATTTAGGAAATGGAGGACATTGGAGCCACTGGAATGCAGAACAGCACACACGACGAAGAAACTTACTAAACACTGACAGCATGGGAGACTACAGGAGCAGACCAAGAACCGTCTGAAATGTCCAAATCTGAACTGCCCAAATCTGAACTGCCAACTGAAGGTCCTGCAAAGGGCTAACACTGACGTCCTGGAACCAAGCCCAAAGATGTGTGAACAGTTCCCTTCAGATACCTGGACATCTCGAAAGAGCCTTCAAGACAACATAAACAATGTTCCAGGACTCTTTGCCAAAGGTCGCGGCACTGCACAAAGCCATCTTGCTGGAGGTTGTGCACAAGCGCTACCCTCCCAGCAGCTGTGATACCACACAAGATGCAGTGCGGAATGAAGGAAGTGGCGTGTACATCTGTTGTGCAGACCGCACTACTACCTCCCTCTCCTTACCAGCTGGTGGCAGCAGCTCCAACTATCGTACAGATCTGCAGGTGCTCAACACAGCAGCAGAGCACTAGCTAGGGAAAGGCAGCAGCTTGATCCACTGATCTCACCAGGAAGCTTCAAGATAGACTGGATGCCCTGTCCACAAAATAGTGCTGCAGTGGATTCCAGTGCATTCTGGACTAGCTGGGAATGGAGACACTACAACAACAAAGTGATTGGCAACAGCAGAATGGCAGCTGCAGCCCGTGGGCAGATGACATCAACAAGCTGAACAGGGAGAGCCAGGCCACCATCTTTCATCTACGCACTGATTACTCTAGACTGGGTCCATACAGAAAAGCAGGAACGTTTCACAAACCCAAAATGAAGCCTGAAGATTTACACACTTTAATCAGATCACTCTGCATCAGCAATTATTTGAAGCTTCCGTGCCTAATGCATGAAGAGATACCAAAATAAAAGAACGCTTAGCGAATGGCGGACTTCGGTAGAAGCGTAAACAACCAATCAGAATGTTCGGCAGAAAGGCCATGCAGTCACTTTATGATCAGAGCTAAATATAGATCACTTGCAACAAGCGTCTGCATGATCATTCGCAATGGAATAGTCACAAATTGGGGGAGAAAAAAAAAAAAAAAGAAGTAGACAAAAGTCTGCCAGCACGTTGTAATTTTGTACAAACTTTCACAGACTTTAAGGAAACGGACTGAAATTGACAGACTTTCCAGGGCCCTGAAAAAGCCTTGTCATTTTTTAACAACTTTCACAAATGTTCACAGACCGTAAGGACCCTGCTGAACTCACCTCGTGAGATTGGGTCATGCGGAAACAGCCCTATGCGAATTTGGCGTAGAAAATCAGTCTCCTTAGCACATTTTCCAAACATGTCCATACACAGAAGCGGTCTGCTGGCAGTTCTGACCAGAAGACACGCCCCTATACACCAAACTCTGAAAACATGCTGCCTAGCTCTTGACAGCTCACTTATTGGCAGCCAAAACAATATAAGATTTAAAGACGGCCATAAAAAATTGAACGTTGCAGAAGGTGGAATGGAGATCTCGTGGTCGACATGTGGAAACTAAGTATTTTGATAACATTGTTTTGGCTATTAGGAACCATGAAACTTTATTACGCATTCATATTTACACATTTCTAGATGAAAATAAATGAAAGGAAAAGGGGAGACCTTACTAGACCCGCCTTACGCTAGGTAAAATATCGCCTAAAACAAAAGACCAGCCAGTTAAAAATAGTTACAAATACTTAATAAATTGATGGGTTACATTGAAATTAATGAAATGATCACAACTTGTTATGCTCAATATGCATACTTTAAAAAAAAAAAAAACTGGCAACAAAAAATATTTAAACAGAGGAGTATGAAGTAAGCAATTTTTATGATTATTTTGCGTTACTTTGCGTACAGGTAAAATGGGGGTAGGGCAGCAGATTCAGCCACTGTGGCCCCTAAATGCATCATAGCATCACAAAATCAGGTTGTGAGTAACTGTGGTACTCTATCCTAACCAATAAAACCAAACAAAGACCTACCGGTTGTATACAAAAACTCTGAGGGCACCGGAAACAACGTACGTGTCCCAATTCGGCAATTTTAAATGGGAAAAAGTTATCATTCACCACGAATGTACCGTAAAGGATGCCGACTTAACTTATTTTCTTGCACTTTATGCTCACATTATTGAAACTTAATAGGTAAAGAGAGGTCAAAACAAAATGGAATAACTTAAGCAATTTTTTTCTAATTAATTTTGTGTATTTTTACAACTTGGGGGTAGGGATACAAAATCAACCACTGTGGCACTCACAGTGATCACAGCATCACCTAGTCAAGTTTATAATAATTGTGACATCCAGTTTTAATGATCTAAACCTGAAAATGGACTGTCAGTGCTATAGAAAATGTCTGAAGGCATCTGACACATTATTTTTGTCTTTTTTTGCGATTTTGCGGAAATGGTCGTTTACCGGGTGCACAAATACCTTCACTGTGAGCCTAAGATTCAATATTTTTTCATTCATTTTTTTGGCAGAGGATGCAGAAGGTGTGCCTTGACATAATATGGGTTTCTGGAATGAATTCTGATTTATTTAGAGGAAAGTGTTTCTCAACCTCATTTTAGCACCTGCGAAGAGCGTGAATGGGGGTACCCTTGCGCCATCGGCTATATCTCTGGTGTGTTCCTAAGGATTTTCGGGGAACATGGCTTAAACATCTCAGGACGTACTAAGGGACACTTTGAAACCCATCTTATTGAGTACTGGGGGGGGGGGGGGGGGGGGGGGGTGGGGGGGGGGGGGTGCACGGTAGACCTTCCTAGCTTGTGGACTACTAGTCTGTGGGGTTAAGATGCAACACAAAGAATGAGAAGAGTTAACCCTTTTTATTTTGATTGATACACTTGTTGCTTGAAATACATTTGACTGATAGTTCAAGGGTAGTGCCAGAATAGGCGCCAAGCTATTCTGGCACCACCCTTAAACTAAAACAGTTGATCTATAGATCTCCTAATCTGTAATGTAGCCTTCATAGGACAATAAGCAAATTTTACAAAATCAGCCTCAAGATGTAATGGGTTAAACAATTAAATTAGACATGTTGGCGGAAATGGCAACCATGTGCATACATTTGCACAATGGTTGCCATTTCAGAGCACATTTGTACTAAAAAAATTTGGGACCCACTGCTTCTCAGCATAATAAAGACAAATTTGCATGCCACTGACAAATTTGTTATCAATATAAAAAATTATAATGTATTCAGCCACTCGGACAGTAAAATTTCACATTACTGGTACATGATTGGTCTATTCTAGTAGTCTCAAAGCACCCTTGGGGCTAAAAGGGTTAACTTAAAGTGATCTGGGTTAATAGTTCGCAAAATCCCCTCTACAAATGTTCATGTTATGTCTTACTTACTATAAATAATGATGCACAGAACTCAGAAGGACCAACTTAACTTGTGATTAATTGTGAAGCTTAAACTATTAAAATGAAAGTCTTTTCGTCTCTAATTACCCTATTTAATGTAGGGGAGCTTTCCATGATGCGCAAAAGGAGAAAAAATAAACTGGGAATCCTTGAAAGGAAGCAAATTAATGTTTTTTTAAGTTGTGACTGATTTGTTTGTCGGGCACTTGGCTTAGTGCACTTGAGACAAAATCCCCTGTTAAACATCACTACATGCACCCAATCAGCAAACCAGGATGTCCCTGGCAATGTCTGCACACACAATTCAAATTGACACTTAATAAATGGATCGATGATGCATGAAATGTAATGTACCCCTACTTTAACTCCCTTGTGCGTGCAACCACCAGTACTGTAACTGTATAAAAAAAAAAAAAGTACCAGTAGCTACATGCACAAGGGGGTTAAACACTTCCATCCACAAGTAATCCATCATCCCTCGATGTCTAGATACACAACATCTGGTAAACACAACTTGCATTAATGGGCCAACTTCCGCTCTACAATTCAATTGCCCTCTTACAAAAACCCAGTGCTGTCAGACATTGGAAGGTCGCACACTATCACAGTATCGGTGTCATACAGACTCAAGTACATCAACTGATCCTGTCTCAGCATCCGACACTTGGCAATAAATAGAGCTGAAGAAACATGTAACAAAAGTACACCCACTAGTACTAATGAAGGCGGAGAGTCCAAACAGGGGAGAAGGTATGCTGTATGTTGATGTCTACCAGTAATTACATATGTGGCACCCTCAGCTTCCACCTGTCTCACTTTTTGTCTAGGTTCTCTGACAGTGACACACTTCTGCAAACAAATGTCTACTGCTAGTGTCTAGTGGTGTACTATAGCATCAGTCTATCACACAGACGCTGAGTGTAAACAAAGTTCCTTGAACTGGTCACACTGGTCCACTAGCATAATCAGTTCCATGACTATTAACCCCTTAACTGCAGAGGAAAAATAAACAATCTAACTGCAAGAATAATACATGTAGATTTATACCACAGTCTTCACAGTTGCAGGGAGGGGGAGGGGGGGGGGCTCAGAAGATCTATGCCTCATGCTGCAAAAGAAATTATAGGCATGACCCATGTTCTTCTGATCCGGATCGCAGCAGCTCTTTGACTTTGCAAATGATTTCAGAAATTATACAATCTGGCAATGTAGAGGTTAATGACTATTCTTTAGACAAGAGACAAATTTGATGTATTATGCTTTCGTTCCAGTATCACTACGCAGGCATTGTCATGGAACCGTCAGAGAAAGAGGAAAAGAGGCAGGCCCATAAACACCTGGCGTCCAGACCTCCAAGCAGACATCAAGAGATTGGGAACCACCTGGAGTAAAATCGAAGGTGAAGCACAGGACAGGAGTCGCTGGAGGTCTCTCCTCGACGGCCTATACCCTGGGAGGGGTGACAGGCATAAGTAAGTAAGTCTCCATATTATTTGACAGACAAATTTTGACAGGGATGGAAAAAATGGAAGGCTGTCCGTCACCGGATGTAAGAATATTGAAAAAATACTTTATCCAACCATGTTGTGTAAGTGAATTCTACTATATTGCAGAAACACACCAACAAACAAATAAGTTCACCCCTTTGGAGCATGCAGCCACAAAAGGAGTTCTCTGACTTTTTGTATCAGTGGAGAAAAAAACAGCATCCACAATATTCTGAACAGTACCAACACCTGCTTCTCAGCTTAAATTCAGTAACACAAAAAGAGGCCAATCAAATACAAAACAGGCAGACCACAGACCATGTGAGACATGTACTTGGAATCTTGTTCCAACAGTGTCACTCAAAGCCTACCTCACTACCAGTATAATTCTGCAAAAAGGGTGTTATTATGATTACTTATACTTATACTGTTATACTATATAGTTATATAATGCAACCTGTATGCAGCAAAAGTGTCACATAATATACAATATGTGGTTACTGTATGTAATTACAGTCCCAAGGAGCTGGGTTCACATTTCAGAGAATCACCCATTTATTATTTTATTACTATTAGAAGCTCCTTACTAAAATGAGTAAACATTGTCTCAATTAAGCAGATATATGCTGTATTATAACCCCCCCCCCCCCCCCCCTCAACAAGATAATCAATGATCGCACTAGGATGTTTGAGAACCGGTATTTTCTTTCAGTAGCAACTGGTCAAAATAGCGCCCGCCATCAAAATCAACTATTTAATCGTAAATTCCAGTATTCCTGACAATTTTTAATTATCCTTACCTCCATAAATGGTATTTTTGTTGTGTAACCAGTACTGTCTACCGGTCATTTTGATTGTCATTACTATCCTTTCCGGTATCTGCTTTTAAAAACCGGTAAAATACTGAGAATTACCAGTTACTGCGAACACTGGATGATTGCTCATTCATAGTCATAGAACTTAATCAATTAAAATTATGTGGCTTTCAAACTTCACAAATTTAAAAGAAAAAAATGTAAACTTTACAATGAACACATCTGTTTCCATTTTCATTACCACTGCCAGTACTGTTTTTTCCCCTACTACTAACTTAAACAATTCAATTTATTGATCCGCATGTTGCCCCAAACCCATCCAATTAATGATCTGACCAACAGCATACAAATAACTTAACATGACACAGGAATTGATAGTTTTCTTGTATAAATAATGTATTCATGTACTCCAGTACCAGTGACGCACCCTACACAGGTAGACCTAATCAGGCTAATGAGCTAACAAAGTATCAATTGCTGTTCACTCAAACAATTACTAACAGTTCAGCAAAGAAACAAAGCTCAGAAAACACCATACACAGTTAGGTGTTTTCACAGCTTTGTCTCTTTCCTACACACTATAAATTCCAGTAAAGCAGCATCACAGGTATTGGCCACACACACCTACAGTATAAGTATGCTCAGATGTTACAACACAGTGTATCACTATCACTATCACCTAAGGGAAGTCAAATCTGCCCCCAAATACCACAGCACACATAATCTTTGGTAATGGGAGGCCTAGGTGGGGCCACAGAGTCAAGCCAACATGTTCGCTTTGCTGGTGTTTACTCAATAATTATTTAAAACCAGTTAACCATACTAACAAAACAGAGTAACTAACAGATAATTTATTAGTACAAATACTAGTAGATCTTTCTCAGCAACCACTCCTTGAAAGAAAATGTGTGATTGTGCCATCTTCTTTTTATCTACTCCTACAGGAACAACACAAACAGCAGTAATGTACTACAAAGAAGGACAGTGTAGAAACTATTCATTTCAAATTCTTGATCACGTCTAGTAAAAAATAAATATTCAAGAATCAAGATGTGTCTATGCCAGTAAGACATGCTAAGTCTTAACCTGGCGAAAACAGGAAAACAAATCTTTGTATGGTCATTCTAATAACATTCTAGACTAAGAGGATGTGGGTAGGACTAAGTGAGTAGTTAGATTGTGGGACTTGAGTTAGACTTGGAACAATGAGGTTCTGAACCTGAAGGCGGCATAAATTGGTGAAAGTTTGCTCTTTGACTTTGTGAAGTGTATTTAAATTGCGAATTCTACCACAGCACAGCATAGCTGAGCCATAAACATGTATAATATGACAAAGATCAGTCGAACAACGACTAATGCAAAACTGACACGAAAACATGCAGTCTTCCACTTCCAGACGAAAAAACATGAACAGTCTACCAGACGCACAAGAAAGCAGAATGTTGATCACAGTGTGACAATCATCAACAGAGTTTTACAATCAGTCTAAAAGATATTTGTAAATTTAACAGGCTAAAAAGAAAGACAGAGCGCACCCGATGCCAACAACACCCCCCACCCTCCACTTGTACTTTTCGAGACTATGTAGAAGAAACAAAATGCCACGAGCTGCGTGTTACTGAAGACGAATGGAACACAAAAGACCAATCGCTTACCTTCAGACCGTTGACAATAGTTGAATTAAACAAGTAGACGAGGGAAATTCATATTATATTCACCAATGCAAACAGGATAACGTAGTACAAATCCAAACACCGTGTGGCTATGCTAACGAGAATCAGATCCCACAGTCGGCCATTTTGAAACAAAATGACCTTTGCTTGTATTCATACGCGGGACGCTGGTTGAAAAGTGGAGCTGGCATAAGGATTTGGATCTAATCAAATCCAAGCCAAACCCTATTTTCCTCATTGAAAAGCTCGTGTCTCTTGTTTAATGCGACCTGCTCCAGGCAATAGAGGTTTTTGTAGTTCGCAATACTTCCTTTGTAAATGTTCTTAATATATCTTACAATAATACTAGCAATGAAAACAAAAGCCAGTGCCAATACATGTAATGTAGGAAAACTGCCAAGTACAGTATTTTTTTTTTTTTAAACAGTCAGGGGAGAGAACTGTGCATTATTGACCAATGATCATAGATCTAATTGGTCAGAGAGCACACACACACACACACACACACACACACACACACACACACACACACACACACACACACACACACACACACACAATAGGAAAGGGAGGGGGTACAAAGTAATTGACTGGACGCAGTGAATGCAGAACCCCCTTTGTTTTCAAAATCCAGACAAAACAGGTGACTGCAAAGTGTGTAAAATGAAGAGAAGAACACAGAATATTGGTAAATTGTACTGTAACTGTTTTTTCTAAGCAAGTGGGTTTTTCTTTGTTTGTTTTTGTTGTTTACTATAATTTTAACTGCAACCCTTATAGCCAATACAGTTTGCTTTGAATCACAAGTAATATGCAGTAACTCTGTTATTTGCGCCTACTCATTTGGATTGTGGAAAGAGTGTAGAATGTCTTAGCTCAGACAATACACCATAAGAACCAACTGTATCAGCAAATTTATTAATCAAAGCCTGCCCTGGTGCAGTTCACTTTAGCAAATTATTTCCAACAAGAAGAAGGCAAAACAATGGCACAGGAAGTGTGTGGGGGGGGGGGGGCATAGGAGGGACTGCTCCTTCTTCCTCCTCCCACCCCCATATATATATATATATATATATATATATATATATATATATATATATATATATATATATATATATATATATATATATATATATATATATATATATATATATGTATATATATATATATTCTTTACTTTTAACAAAGGCGAGTCGCCCAAAGCCAAAAAATGCACTCAATCAGAGTAGCTCCAAGGGACATAATTTTTCAATAAATTCTGAGAATGCTGTGCTAATGCCATGGAATTCCAGGCTGGTAAGCTTCCATTGTGTCATCAGGACATCAGCTGTCCTTTTGTGACTGCATCGCTTATTAGATCTTTTGAGCTATGTAGTAGGTGTTCAGTGGAAGGCTCAAAAGATCTAATAAGCGATGCAGTCACAAAAGGACAGCTGATGTCCTGATGACACAATGCAAGCTTACCAGCCTGGAATTCCATGGCATTAGCACAGCATTCTCAGAATTTATTGAAAAATTATATATATATATATATATATATATATATATATATATATATATATATATATATATATATATATATATATATATATATATATATATATATATATATATATATATATATATATATATATATATATATATATATATATTTTTTTTTTTTTTTTTTTTTTTTCATTCAATTCTGAGAATGCTGTGCTAATGCCATGGAATTCCAGGCTGGTAAGCTTGCATTATGTCATCAGGACATTAGCTGCCCTTTTTGTGACTGCATCGCTCACTAGTTCTAGAAAAGAGAGGGTAATGGGAGAGAAGGAATGACAGACCTATCATTTTGAGCCTTCCACTGAACACCTACTATATAAAGTAGTAGGGACTACCCCCAGGCACCCTGCCATCTGCTAGAGAATATCCAGACCTCCCCCCAAGGGGTGATGCTAGAAAATATTCCCAAACAGATTTTGGACCTGCTGAGTAGATTTTAAGTTTTTGCCACCTACGACCAGTTTCGCCCCAAGGGGGGGCTTTTCAGGTAGGCATACGGCTCAAAATGATAGGTCTGTCATTCCTTCTCTCCCATTGCCCTCTCTTTTCTAGAACTAGTGAGCGATGCAGTCACAAAAATGGCAGCTGATGACATAAAGCAAGCTTACCAGCCTGGAATTCCATGGCATTAGCACAGCATTCTCAGAATTGAATTAAAAATTACGTCCCTTGGAGCTAATCTGATTGAGTGCATTTTTTGGCTTTGGGCGATGCCTTTGTTAAAAGTAAAGATATATATATATATATATATATTTTTTTTTTTTTTTTGGCATCCTGTCTCGGAAGACAATGGAGTATATGCGCTTGCTGGGTCAGTCACTGGAGTGACCTCTCCAGGGCGCAAGCCTGGGCGAAGTGTATGGAGATCCTGGGGTGCCCAGTCGTCAAGATCCCCCTCTCGGCCTCGCTGATGTATCCAAAGGAATGCAAAGCAGTACGTTTGGCACCAGTTTGGCTGCAGGAGCTGCCAGAACAGTGCGTGAATACAGGCAGCTGTCTGCCTTCGGGGCTCCACTCCTGATTTGAAGGGTTTACTCCCCCACATTTGGCCGTTGGATCCAACCTGATCTCCTCCGTCCTCTAGCCGTTGGCTGTCAGAAACAGCTCATCCGCCTAGTGGTGCAATGTGAACACCACCCCCTCACGTGGTTAAGCCCACCAGCTGAGGTGGTTTGCCAGGGTGTGGCGCTTGGAGCCAGCACGTGAGAGATTAAGGAGATGGATGAGGACCAGTGATGCCCGTCCGTCCTATGTAGGACGCAGCTGCCGAACAGCAAAGGTGCTACCTCTATCTAGAGCCCCCTATATATATATATATGACTAAGTGCCAAAAGGTGAGCAAAAAGTGAGTGATCTCTTTTGCGGGAAACTAAAATCTGTTTAAAAAGACATGTGTTGACTTTAACAAGTGCAATGTGTGTGTGAATGATTGAAGATATACTGGCAATAATTATATATATATGGATTTAAAAATCACATAGAATGATTTAAAGATTTCACTGAAGTTGGTTGGACGGTCACGGGGTGATGTGTGCCTAAATTAAATTGATGTCCTGTGTGATACACAACTTGTATTCATTTGTGTCTGAGTATACAAGCTCCTAAAGATGTGCATGCATAGATAAAACAACACTGAACCATTTCTGTTCAATATGATAAATGTGTTCAGTATACAGAGAAACAAGACAGGGTCATATGCTAAATATTTGTTGCTGCAATAATGTTTATAAATCCTAAAGTTGATCCCTATTTCCATTTGGGTCATAAATCACTTTATTTTACTGAATGCAACCAAGTCCCTAGTATTTGAAAATTAATGTTTGTGCTGTATATGCTGGAAAAGTAAACCAGATAAAAGCAAGAACTGTTCTGTTATGAATCATTATACTAGAGAAAATTCCTTTATTTTCTGGTACTATGTTTCAGGTAACGGTCAACTCGCCCATAGTTTATCTCGCCCAGTCAACTCGCCCAAGGTGGTAATCATCTCGCGCCAAATAGCAGTCGCCCGAGCAATTTTAGTCTAGTCTCTTTCTCTCTCGCTCTCTCTCTCTCGTGTGTGTGTGTGTGTGTGTGTGTGTGTGTGTGTGTGTGTGTGTGTGTGTGTGTGTGTGTGTGTGTGTGTGTGTGTGTGTGTGTGTGTGTGTATATGTGTGTGTGTGTGTGTGTGTGTGTGAAGTTTTCAAATGTGTTGATCAGTTCTTCATCCGTCCCCAGACACTGACATACGTTCACACTGATATTATATTATATTGAGCAGCATTTTGCTTGATATAGTGCCGATAACAGGCAGATGTGATTACAAAACCCTAATCAAAATGTCTGAGTCGCAAAACGAGGACATTTGATTCGGGTCAAGTAATCACATCTGTCGGTTATTGGCACTATATTAAGAAAAATGTTGCTCAATATAATTTATGTACACAGTCCAAACAAAAATATGCCTGGCGTCATTCATTTTGCGGCTGATTGCAATGTTCAGACAAAACACATAAATGGCAGACAACTGCATATCACTGTCAACTCATAACGCAGATTTTATCTGAGTATGAAGACATGAGTGCATTGTATAACTGTGCATGTATAACCGTGCGTAAATTCTACTTGTAACTAGATCACGCATAATTACGGAAAATGCCAGCATGTTTGCTTATTTAGTTCTTTTCTTAGGTTGTCGATATTGCCAGCTGACATCTCGTCAATTTCACTTCAGTCCAGCAACTCGCACGTTTCCTGGCATCTTTTCTCTATTCGTGTCTGTGTAGAGGATATACATTTCAAGCGTTCATACATACTAAGACATATTTGATTACTGCTACACATAAGGAGCTTGTTAATGTTGCAGTATGAGCATATTTCTCATTTCCATTTTGAAAATGCAGGGACGTAGTGGGCATGAGAAAAGTAGTCCGGCGGTTACCAGAGAAAGTCAGAAAGTTTTAAAACTATTCAGTTGAGAGACGATGGCGACCAGAAGCTAAATTTATTGATACTAAAATGTTAACCCTATTTTAAAGAAACAACATTCACATCCAAAGATAGACTTACCTATGACTATGATATGCTGGATTGGAATCAAGAATTGGGTAATGTCACAATTGTTTAAATCCTTCAAGTGATGGTAAACCAATCAATTAGTAAACAAATTCGCCTTTCTTTAGTTAGAAGATCACAACATGTCAGAGTTGAAGATCGTTTGTTGTAAATGAGACTTGCAAAACAAAATTAAAGAAGAGATATAATCCATGAAGAAATGTTCATCACAAAAGCTTTGCATCTCAGTCCTGAGTCAACTTTGACAGCAGACGTTAGTGTTGCATGGGATTTTTGAAGCACATTGGTTCTTGACACATTCAGCTCATAAAATGTCCCCAAAAACTGTTTGCCTGCATGCTGCAGAAGCCACAAAGTTGTTGGCAACACAAATCAAGTTGAGTGAGTCAGTTTTAGACTAGTGGACGTGAAGTACCATTAAATGGTTAAATTGAACCTTGTGCATACTAGATCTTTTTTTTATTTTATTTATTTATTTTTTTATTTTTTTTTTGGGGGGGAAAAAGGTGTCTGTACATTGCACACCACTATGTGATGGCTTTATGTGACCAGCCGTATACCCTTATGACAATTCACAAATCAGTCATGTTTTGTGTTAGCTGTCAGGTGTATTTCGGGCATGTTTAAGCCTTTATTGGCTAAGGGCTGCCTTCATCAGCATGCTGACCCTTTTGTTTTTGTTGAGCAGACCTTTGTTGTTAGTTTTTATGGTAGTTTGTTTTGTGGTTCATTTTGTATTGTTCAAGAGGATGTACTCTCGCTCACACTTTCACTTGGAAAGGCTAGTGGAGAGTGGTGGTGTGTTCTTTTCATGTCGTGTCCTTAGTTTTGATTGTTGGTGGGGCAATTCCGTGGTTGTTTGTGGTCTTTCCGGGTTCCGTTTAAGTATTTGTAGTGCCCGTTGATCATGTCGTAGGCGTACAAAGCTTTGCTGTATCTGCATGCCCTCTTTAAAGTATATGAAGAGGTATTCTAGTTGTTTCCTTGTATCTCTGCAAAGGCCCATGAGGTCGACCCATTCAAAGAATATCGTAGGGTTCAGTCCATTGGAGAAGATGAATGCGGCTAGTAGGAATCTTTAAAAGTGTGGGAGGTTTTTCGTCCACATTTTTTGTTGTTGTTGTTGTTGTTGTTTTGGTTTTTTGGGTGTTTTCTGTTTTTTTTTTTAAGGCCATTTGTGTATTGGTCCTATGATTTCTTGGATGTCGCTCCATAGTTCAAAGGTCTGGTGGTTTTTCTGTTTCTGGTTCATTCCGTTTTCTTTTCCCTGTTGTTTGGGGGGACTTTGTATTGGTTGCGGTGTGGCTGGCACATAGGAATACTAGTAAGATATTTCCAACGCCAGGTGGTTTCCTATTGGGAGGTCGTTCTGCTTCGTTTAATGTGTCATGAGTCTGTTTCCGTTTGGAGTCGGCATGCGGATTTTAATTTGATTTAGCTAGTGGTGCATCATGTTCTTCTTATTTCTGCTTTAAGTTACCACTGCTAAATTGGTGGAGCTAGTGGTGCATAAGTCTGTTGTGTTGATGCACTTCGGCCATTAGCTTTCGTACTTGGGCCGGCGGCGATTTTGACACTTCTCTGTTTACCAGCCACTGCTAAGTGGTGTAGCTTGTGGTGCAAACAAATGTTGCCTGATTACTGGTAAACATGAATACACTTGCGAAGTTTTGACACCTTTTTTTTTTTTGGTCCATAAAGTACTCCGGCGGTCACCGGAGCGCCGGAGTGGCCTGCTACGTCCCTGAAATGCAAGTATCATCAAGATTGAGTCTTCTTGGCACACAAGGGATTTGGGAAGGAAAGTATATCAAGCAAGTTTATGAATATTAAGTTGCTTGTTATACAATATATATTATCAGCACATGTGTCAAAGAAGGATACACTATATGGAGTGGGTACATAGTGCGATGTCTGAGAGCCCAATATAAGGGATTTTGCAGGAAGTAGACATTTTTGTATAAGTGCAGCAAAACACCTTATATTGGGGTTTGAGGTACAAATTCCTTGTGTTGTGTTGTGCAGTAAGTTGATCTTTTGTCTATTTACTGCAAAATCAGTGCAGTAAGTAGACATTGTGCCTATTTACTGCAAAATCCCTTATATTTTGTTTGTTTTGTGGTAAATAGGCATTTTATCTCTTTACAGCAAAATCCCTGCTTTGAGCTTTTGTGGTAAGTAGACTATTTACCTCAAATGTCCGTTTCTGGATTTTGTGGGAAGTAAACATTTTGCCTACTGACTGCAAATTTCTTACTTTTGGGTTTGTAGTAAGTTGACATTTAATCTGTTTACCACAAATCCCTGTTTCTGGATTGCTGTAAGTAGACGTTTTGTCTACTTACCACAAACTCCCAATCGAGCTTTGCTGTAAGCAAATATTTTGTCTATTTATTGCAGAATCATGGTTTCTGGATTTTGTGGTAAGTAGACATTTTGTCTAATTAATGCAAAATCCATTATTTTATGGTTTGTGGTAAGTACACGTTTTGTCTACTTACTGCATCTATTCTTCTATGGTTTGTGGTAAGTAGACGTTTTGTCTATTTACCACAAAATCCCTGTTTCTGGATTTTGCAGTAAGTAGACCTTTAGTCTGTTTACTGCAAAATCCCTTTTAGTTGGCAAAATCCTGTTTCAGGATGTTGCGTTAAGTAGACCTATTGTCTACTTTCTGCAAAACCCATTGTTTTTATGGTTTGCATTAAGTGGACATTTTGTATATTTAAAACAATTCCCTGTTTCTGGATTTGCGGTAAGGAGACAAAACACCTATGTACCACAAAATCCCTTCTATTTGGTTTTGTGGCGAGTAGACTTTTTACAGTTTACCACAAGATACATGCTTAGGATTTGTGGTAAGTAGATGTTTTGTCTACCTACCACAAGATCCCTAATGTGTTTGCAAAAAATACACATTGTGTCTATTTACTGCAAAATCCCGCTACCTGGATATTGCAGAAAGCTGATGTTTTCTACTTATTGCAAAATCTCTAATATTGGGTTTTGCAGTAAATACACGTTTTGTCTATTTACCACAAAATCTCTGTTTCTGGATTGTGTGTTAAGGACACAAAAAATTTGTGTACCACAAAATACATTCTATTGAGTTTTGTGGCAAGTATAGGTTTTTACTATTTACTGCAAGATCCCTGCTATGGATTTCATGGTATGTAGATGTTTTGTCTACTTAGCACAATATTAATAATATTGACTTTTGAAGTAAATACTAATTGTATATTTACTGCAAAATCCTGCTTTCTGGATTCTGCAGTAATTAGACATTTTTCTACTTACCACAAAGTCCTAGATATTGGGTTTTGCAGTAAATACACATTTTGTCTGTTTACCACAATCCCTAATATTTGGTTTTGCTGTAAGTAGATGTTAGCATATTTATCACAAAATGCCTTTTATTGAGTTTTCAATAAGTAAGCATTAATTTATTTACCACAAAATTTCTATTTGGTGTTTTGTGGGAACTATGCATCTATTTACTGCAAAATACCTGTTCTGGCTTTTGCAGTAAGCAGATGACTTACCACAAAATCCCTATATTGGGTTTTGCACTTAACTAGATGTTTTGTCTATTTACAGTAAAATCTGTTATTGGATTTGCAGTAAGGAGACATTTTGTTATTTACTGCAAAATCATTTTATATTGGGTTTGTGATAACATTTCTTTTTAACCACCAAATACCTTACATTGCTTTTGTGGCAACTAGACATTTTGTCTATTTACCCCCAAATCCCTTATATTGGGTTTTGCAGTAATTAAAATGACAAAATGAACTTTGTGGTAGATAAAAACATATTTACTGTAAAATTGTAATTTTGTAATAGACATTTGGTCTTTTACCACAAAGTCTTCCTCGGATATTGTTGTATTCACCACAAAAGCCATTATAATGGGGTTTCAGTATGTCTAATTAGCACAAAATCCTTTGTTGGGTTTGTGGCAAGTTTTTGTATTGTATATCACTGCAATATCCCGCAATCGTCTAAACTGCAAAGGCCTTTAATTTGGGCTAAGCAATAACTGATGTATATTGGTTGTGCTGCAATTAGTCGCAATTAGTCTTATGCCAGATTTGCAGTAACTGAATGGTCAATTTACCACAGTATCATAAAATTACTAACCTTGAACCAATGTACAAAACTGCACTCGTAACAGTCAGCTGATGGGAAACGGTGTGTGCATGTGTGTGTGTGTGTGTGTGTGTGTGTGTGTGTGTGTGTGTGTGTGTGTGTGTGTGTGTGTGTGTGTGTGTGTGTGTGTAAATGTAACAAGCCAATGTGTGTACAAATAACAAGCCAATGCCATCGTTTTGGGGTTGACACGAAAATGTAGAAAATGATAGAAGATGTCAGGACATCACTTTCATCACAGCGAAAATACACATTTAAAATTGATGTGGTAAGACAGTCAGTCTTGGTTAATGTAACTGACCTCCACTGCTGCAAGCCATGTGACCCTGGCCTTACATGTTCAACCCTAACTCAAACCCTAACCCTAACCCTAAACCATAGCTTCAAATGCATATTATCGATTGTAAACAGCAGAGTTAACTGAAGTGTCAATGGCAACCTTTTTTTTTCTTTTCTAGCACATGACATTTGTGAAATCTGAGAGAAGTTATCCACAATATTTATGTTTTGCCAAAGTATGGATTTTTTCCTGCAAAACAATCTTGACCTTCAACTTCAAAAGAGGTCAGCCATGAATTGTTAGGAAAGAGATGGTGTACAATTTTAATTTCTTTTCTGCCATGTTTGAAGATTTAGCCAAAGTACCAAATGAAAGTAATTTTACACACATTTGTTGACCCCAAAGCCATCCCTGATGGACCACTGTGAGGAGTGACATGCATAGAAAATCTTACCATAAAGGCAAAGGTAATCAAGTGGATAAATAGAAATGGTAACCAAGGACAGAAGCAACATGGCAATTGTTCACATATTTAAGCTAGCCTGTCATGACCTTGAAGTTTGAGAGTGTTTTGCTGAATTAAATCAGGGACTGTATAGATTGTTTTAAAATCTCTCATTAATAGGATAATTATATTTACAAATAAATGTATGGCTATTTTGCAGCTATGTTCTGCCATGTGTCAAAGTATGTGGCTGCATGAATCTCAAAGTTAACTTGTATGTCTCTCTGTATTCGCTATCGCTAGTCAGAGCTAGCAAATCGACAACCAGTGTGCATTTATAACTGATGCAGAGAAGGACCCAACAGAGAAAGAAACACGCTTAGAAAGACAGACAAACAAACAAGTATAGAATTCAGTCTTTACTTATTTTGTGGCCACTCGGTTTCGTTCTTCACTGACAAGATAAATAGCGATTGAATTCTATGTTTGTTTCTTTGTCTATTTTGGAAAAAGGGTATTAATGAATATATAAAACTGTGTTGTAACTGTCTTTTCTAAGCGCGTTTCTTTCTTCGTTGAGTTCTTCTCTTATTTTGCCGAGTCGACCGTATCTTGGATGAGATAGTACATGAGCGAGATGACAGATGTGCGAGTTGACCGGCAACCTTTGCGAAAGGTCAAGGGTCAAAGGTGTAACGTCGCTATAACACCAAAATGTTAACGTTGCATTTTAAAGATTGAGTATTGCGTTACATTTTTTATTTCATATCCATGATATTTTATAATTAACTACATAAAAATAAAACAGCTTAAAGGCTACCGGAAATAGGATTAACTTACAAGGTCATCAAGGTCATCATGGCGGGGACAGCGGTCCGAACGTTTATCGCGCAGTCTTTGAGCGTTTCAATGGCACATGGATCGAAATTCATTCCCATATTTCAGATCAAGGTAAGTGTGCATTCTGTGAAAATATACGTTATTTGGCTGATGCTAAATCTGGAAAACTTCTTGTAACATCGGCCAATGTGAAGTCAGGACGTTGTGGCAGACGATTTTTTTAGTTGGAATGTCAAATAATACACGTGCACAACACGTATTATGCATGTAGATCAACACCTATTACCGTCTAAAGAGTTTATACCTCGAATCGTAAAAGGGATGTGCGCGTATATGTACGTACATAGGACTTTGCCGGACCTTGTTTCCGAAAAAAAAGCTCTATCGTTCCGACAATGAATGAATAATTAAATGGTTAATAATTCGTCAAATCTTTTTTATGAATGTTCGTAGTATGTCTTACAATAATGCTGGACAAAAGGGCAAACTTATACTTGAATGTCTTAAAATGAAAGACCTTACAGCTCTTTTTTTCCTTCTTCTTCTTCCAGTGTAGAGTCGGGCTTAAAGACTGCGTCGACACATTCCGGAGTGCCATTAACACTAGTTAAAACTATTTTCAGGGGGCTGGGAGTGCTGTTGCAGGGCTGGGATGGCTGGCTGCTGGGTGGCATGGTGTAGCAGACCAGTCGAGCTCTGAAGTCGTCAAGGGAGGGGGCACATATGATGGATATACTCATATAGGAAGCCTGTTCCACTCCCTTAATGACCTGGGGAAAAAGGAGTTGAAGAGAACGGAGTGGGAGGTTCTTTCCAGGTAGTCGCGCTCCCCTAGTCCTACACACAAGAGGCAGCAGAACACCGTTTTCGTGTACATACCGGTACTCATAGGGAGAAGGGGATGCCATCACAGATTCACGATTACTTATTTTTCATTTTACCAATCAGAGGACAAGAAATATGACATGTTTCATGATAGAGTATCTGTTGCAGACATCCGCCTCTGAGTCTGATGGGAGGGGGGAGGGTGGTGGGGGAGAGAGAGGAGGAACCGTTTTGCTCTCCTTTTAATTTTATTGGCTGCAAAAATCGGCCAGAGAGACCCCAGCAGACTAAGAACCAAAGCACCACCACCCCCCCCCCCCCCCCCACCCCCTCCTCCCCCCCCCCCCCCCCCCCCCCCCCCATGTCAGAGAACTGTCGAGTGAGTTCAAAAGTAACTTGAATTATTACACCAAATACCGTCACAGGATCACACACACAGCCTTTTTGGATCTGTGAGTCTACTACACAAGTGGTCGTCCGTCACATATATATCTAATCTAGCGTCCAGCATTTATGGTTAACTTTAGCATTGGCATTTTTTAGAGTATTCAAGCCACAGACTTCAAACTTGTCCCAATGATTCTTTGTGGCAAGATCTTTCTAAACATACCAATTTAAGTTACCTCTGTCATAGGTCAATGTTACAGGGTCAATAAAACTGTCATATTTTACAAACATTTTGTTTTTCAAATACATTAAATGGAGATAAATGTGTGAAAACATAAGTCTATTACTATAAGTATGCAACACCTATAAAAAAAAGTCAACGCCTAGTTTCGCAGGCAACACACATTTGAACAGGTATTTTCTAAGTCTATTTGAAGACGGGGTGTGGAGAGCACACCCGTAAGACCTATGTCAGTAGAACGGTATGAGCCAGATACACAGAAATCTTTGACATAATAATATGTTCCTCTATGACGTATTGGCATGTAGACGTAATTGTAATGTTCTAAGCATGCAATGTTGAAAGAAAACTTGTGTTGTATCGTGCAGGATTTTGCATAGCATGTGTGTTTGGAAGATGTGGTGGTGGGGGGGGCGGGGGGGGGGGGGGGGGGGGGGGGGGGGGGGAGGAGGTAGCAGACTGCTGCACAAGATGACAAAAGAAAAGGATATGATTTTCTCTTTATTCTGCATAGATGTAACAAAGCAAACAAAAATCCTGCTGAAGGCCGGTCTCATAATTATCAGACAGAAGAAATGTCACTGTCCAGTACATTTAACGCACCATTTCTCTTCGTCTTCAATTTTTTTTCAGAAAAATTAAAGCAGTATTGAATGACCACATTTGTCACCATGTTGCCTAATGCCAGATTACATCATCTTGCCTAAGACAGTGACGTAGTTTTGGAAATTTCTATGATGCCAGCCTGATTTGTTTTTGGAAGTCTGTGTACTTGTTTTTTACGTCACTACGGAACCTTCAAGCTAGCTAGGGCATTTGAACATTACGATTAAAGTTACAACATGTTACTGCATGTGCAGCCGACGTGTTGCATACTTAGAGTAATAGACTTATGGTGAAAATTGCACATACTAGCACGTTGCTGATTTGAGTGAACGTTTGGAAAGACCAAGGTCACAGAGGTCAGACAAATAATATGAATTCATCATGCATGTGACTGTGAGCCATAAGGGGCTTTGCTATTCTTATTGGTTTTATTGATGTTGTTTTGTGTGTCACCATTTTACAAATTTATTTTCAGAGTCATGACGGACTGCAAACACATATATCTAAACGACATTACACATATGCAGTAAGTAAAACGTAACTATAAATTCATTAGTTAGTTATTTGGGTGTAACCCTATTCTGATTGACAGAGCCTCAGGCAAGTGCCTTTCAGCTGCCTAAAGTTACCACTAAGAAACACTAAAATTTCAGGTAGTTGACTTCAACCGGTTGTAGCTCCTTTTGCTACCTGTTTAAAGCACAAGGAACATGACGAATATGTAAATTAGCAAGGGAAACATCTCTAGAAGTAGTCTGGAATTGGGAAATAAGGTTCACACCGGTGGATATGATTTGCTCCATCCCATTACACACCCACATTGAGCCCGATGCTGAAGGCCGCTCAGCTGTTACCCACCTGCATGTAGTCCATCAGAAAAGGGTTAAAGCCAAGCAAGTGATGAAGGCCATCTCACAGCAGCATGCTATATCCAGCAGAACAAAACTGGTAAAATACCAATTCACATGTACGCATGTTCAGCGTGAATTTTTTGTTTTATAGTTTCTAATCATTTGTTCTCTTTCATTATTATTTATTTTATTATTAAAATACAAAATGAAGTATTTTACTGAGTGTGCATGTGTTTTTAGCTTGTCATTATTGTGTAGTATTTTCTTGTTTATATATGCATGTACTGCGCCTAGAGCATTTTACCATGTATGGGTGCCTTAAAAATCTTCTGTATTATTATTACTAATATGTATTATTCTGTGCAAAAATGGTAGGGGATATTGAGATTTCAACTTGGATGGTTGAACATTTTTAAAATAGGCAAAATGATGAGTTATGCTGACAATTAGGCATGCCATTGGTCCTCATTTTCACAATGTTAATTTTGTTGTGCAGGTCATGTGGTCAGATAGAGAACCATGAATATGGCATTTGGATCTTGTGATAAAAACCACATGCGGGTTATTCTTGTGAAAATCGCTTCAGTTTTGTTTTTGTTTGTCTCGGTGATAATCACAACATGAGTACAGTTATAAAAACTGGTTTTCTTTTGTCAGATGATAAGGTAGCAATCAACAGGCAACTGATCATCGTTGTTTGAAAGCAACAAACCAGAAGTGCTTTGTTAAAAGCAATCCAAACAAAATTCAGAATCACCGTTACACTTAGCTAGATCAGAAAATAGTCAAACATTGAAAGAGATGCTGTACGTTGTTGTGTGCTACAGCTGACAATACATTTTCTTGTCGTATACCCAGCGTTATCACCGTGTCATTGGTATACCATAGAGAAACATAAACAATAAACATTAACAATTGAAATGACTGATATTGAACTTGCAGCAGAATGCCTTGACCCATGTGTATCCCAAAACTAGAAGCACCACCCCTTACATTTTTTCACAAGGCTTCTATTCAAAGTATACTGAAAGAACACCTTTTAACTTCATACTCATACAGTTTACAGTGGAGTGCAGATTGAAAACATCGGTCAAATGTAAAGTGTCAAATTATGTTAAAAAAGTGTGTTGAGATGAGAACCTAGATATGTCTGGAACCTGACAACTGCCTTAGTTATCGTCCTTTGGGTTCCAAATTTTAAAACCAGCCTATGAAGCGCATACCTACTTTATGTCAGTAATGGTAAACAAATATCCCATTTATCCCATTAAAGGCAGTGGGTGATGTTTTCTGGCAAGTGTGTTCTGTTTCAGAAGTGGTCACTGGTGTGCAGCATGTCAGTCAGAAGTGATGATTAGTTGCCTGTAAATTGATGCCTGATTATCTGACAAAAGATAACCAGTTTTAATAATAGTACACATGACCACGATTATCTCAAGATATGTCACCAAAAAAAATGAAACGATTTTCACAGAAATAACCTACAAGTGACTTTTTAGACCCGAATGCCATATTCATGGCTCTTAATCTGATCAGGTGACTGCGCAACGAAACCAATTTTGAAAAATGTATTCCAGTGGGGTGTTTAATCAGTGGTGTGACTCATTTTGCCGATTTTGAAAATTCTCGATCAGTTTGAAATGTCAATATCTCCTATACTACAACTACAAGGGTTGTTGTGAAAGTCTTTAGAATCTCTTCACTGGTAAAGCTTACAGATCATCTTGCTGTGTCAGCTATTTAAGGAACCTCCCCTGAGCTGAAACGTATTTCACACCAGCTCAAACTTGCTCATCCACACCAGTGTGCACGTGACTTTGTGGGTACCTGAAATCATCCTTGTGAACTCTCTGGCGGCGGCTTAAGGGCTCTCAAATCATGTTTCCTGTAGCTATGTCTCTGTGTGCGGGATCAAGAAAAAGTCACTAGGGGTGAGGTCTGAAGAATGTGACAAAGGGGACATAAGCATGATGCCCTCTGAAGCCAAAAAGTCAATTGTTACAAAGGTAGTGTGTGCCAAAGCAAATACAATTTGTTCTTGTAAGTGTAGTGAGTTTATTTGAACGTCAGTGTCATATTCAAGTTTCCACTTGAAAATATTGCATTTTTTAAGCATAATTATGCATAACTCATATTTATTAAATTAAATACATTCTAGACACCAAGCCTGCACAACAAAGCCACACCAAAATGCTGCATGAAAATGTACACACCTTTACAAAGTTCACTTTTGAATCAGTTTTATTCACATCCAAAGTAAGCGACCATGAAAAAAAAAATTCAATTGTAAAGAAGTGTTCATATACTGAAAACGATACTAGACATGCATCTTCAGAAACTTCAGATTCCTCTTTGTCTTGTCATCTTTCTTCTTGTTCATCGTCTTGTCTTTTTTCTTCAAGTGATTCCAATTTTGGCATCATCATATACAGTAATGTTGATTACCTGTTAAATAAAAAGAGTGAACTTTTAAAAAGGATTGATGATATAAAGCCTGACATCATTGGTCTTACTGAAGTAAAAGCTAAAAACCAGATCTATACTCCATTGGATTCAGAATACACATTACCGAATTATGATATGTTTCTTAACACAAACCCTAAGAGAGGGAGTTGCCCTTTACTTTAACAAAAAGTTAAATGCTCAAGAATGTGAAACATTAAACAATAGTAAGTTTGAAGAGAGCTTGTCGTGCTATTTTGTGAGTGCTTCTGGTGAAATTTTTTTTGTTGGTTGTGTGTATAGAAGCCCCAGCTCCACAACTGAAAACACAGATTTACTATTACAACTTTTACGATCCGAGGAGATACAAACATATGACAAAATTTGCATTTTTGGATATTTGAAGTTCCCTTATGCAGGATGGGATGGCTCCTGGACAGGTGAGAAAAATAATCAAATTGTTGAATGCATAAGGGATGCCTTCCTGATTCAGATGGTGAAAAATCCAACAAGACATAGGTTAGAGGTCAACATTAGACGACCTAATGTTAGTAAATGATGAGTTTCTAACGTCAGATATTCAACACTTGGATCCCATTGGCAAAAGTGACCATGATGTTTTACTCTTCCATCTGTATGTACCTAAGGTTAAGGTGACGCAGAGTAATAAACAGTCCCTTAACCTTGGAAAGGGAGACTATGATAGTCTGAGAGCACATTTGGCAAATATAGACTTTACAACTACTAAACCTGAAAATTGCGAAGTGGAAAAATTCTGGGCATTAATTAAGACTCGATTTTGAAAGGTATGGAGTTGCACATCCCAAAAGTGAAAAGTAAATCGCATAAAACAACACCATCTTGGATGAATAAAGGTACTTTAAGAATGATTAAAAAGAAACATAAGTTATATAAAAGATATCTTCAAACTAAAGAAGGTAGGGATTATCAAAGATATATTATCTTAAGAAACGACTGTAATAAATTAATAAAATGTAATAAAAAATTACATGAAAGAAATATTGCAGATAGATGTAAAATGAACCCCACAATTTTTGGGAAGATGTACAGGAACAAACTAAATATAATTCTGGAATAAATGCACTTAAAAAAGAAGATGGCACACTTGCTGTAGCAGATCATGAAAAGGCAGCAACCTTGAATACATTTTTCTCAAGTGTATTTGTGGAAGAAAATATGAGTAATGTTCTGTTGCTTGGTAAAGGTTGAAAATCAAATGAGTGCACCATAACAGATATCGTAATAACTCCTGATATTATCAAGAAAAAATTAAAAGAATTAAATCCTTCCAAAGCTCAAGGTCCAGACTGCATCCCTCCCAGAGTTTTACAAGAGTTGTGTAATGGGTTGGCAGAACCACTTTGCACATTATTTACATTTTCCCTTAAATCAGGTATTGTACCGCAAGACTGGCGAACCGCAGAGGTAAGTGCTATTTTAAAAAAAGGTTCTAGGTCAGATGCAGGAAATTACAGACCAGTAAGTTTAACGTGTATAGTATGTAAAGTTTTAGAGTCTATAGTCCGCGATTAGATCGTTAATCATTTTACTGTGAATAATATGTACACTGAATGTCAACATGGTTTTAGAAAAAAACGATCATTTGTTACTCAATTACTGCAGGTTATGGATGATATAACTTCCTTACTTGACAACAAAAAAACGGTTGACATCATATACTTAGACTTTTGAAAAGCATTTGACACTGTTCCTCATGAAAGGCTTTTTCAGAAGCTAGAGGCCTACGGTGTATGTGGAAACATTTCCAACTGGATAAGAAGTTTCTTACATGAAAGAGAACAAGTGGTAAAGGTTGGAAACGCAAAATCAGACAAAATTAAGGTGCTGAGCGGTATACCTCAAGGAAGCATCTTAGGACCTATATTATTTACGATATTTATAAATGACTTGCCAGACTGTGTTAATAGCATGTGCAAAATATTCACAGATGATACTAAAATCTATAATGAATCGAGCAATAAAGACGTGTTGCAGCATGATTTGGATCACTTGCAAGAGTGGTCTGACACATGGGACTTGCATTTTAATGTAGAGAAATGCAAGGTCTTGCATGCTGGAAGGAACAATCCTGAAAATGATTACTTGATGAAAGTTAACAGCGACATTAAAAAGGTGGTACCTTGTGAGGAGGAAAGAGACTTAGGTGTTGTTTTCAACAAAGTTCTATCTTTTGACCCCCATATTCAGAACTGTATCAATAAGGCCAACAAAATGGTTGGAGTAGTTAAGAGAGCTTTTAATTATTTGGATCATGGACAAAGACATTTTTAGTAAACTGTATAAATCACTAGTCAGACCACATTTAGAATATGCAAACACTTTATGGTACCCAGGTTTATTGAGACAATCAGTTGCACTCGAAAGGGTACACAGACGAGCAACAAAGCAGGTCAAATAATGTAGAAATATGACTTATTTAGACAGACTCAAATACTTTGGACTACATTACCAGAAGATTGTCAGGCAAGTATGGCCATACAGAAAGACCAGTAAAAGACAAAGAAGGCAAGCCTATTGCAGACAGAGCAGACCAACTCAACAGATGGGCCGAGTATTTTGAAGAGTTACTGAACAGACCTAGCCCACCCGACCCCCCAGACATCCAGCCAGCAGAGACCGACCTACCCATCAGCTGTGACAGACCCAGCCGGGAAGAGGTCAGAAGAGCAGTGGCATTCTTGAAGAACGGCAAAGCAGCAGGCCCAGATGGCATCCCAGCGGAGTCTCTGAAAGCAGACCTAGAGACAACAGTGGAGATGCTGTACCCACTGTTTGGAAAGATCTGGGAAGAGGAGGTGATGCCGGCTGACTGGAAGGAGGGGTACCTAATCAAGCTTCCCAAGAAAGGCGACCTCAGCAAGTGTTCCAACTACAGAGGAATCACCTTGCTGTCAATACCAGGAAAGGTCTTCAACAGGATCATCCTGGAGAGAATGAAGAGCTCCGTTGACCCCCAGCTGAGAGACCAGCAAGCAGGATTCAGGAAGAACCGATCATGTACAGACCAGATCGCCACTCTCCGCATCATCGTGGAACAGTCTCTGGAGTGAAGCTCCCCGCTGTACGTCAACTTTGTGGATTATGAGAAAGCATTTGACAGTGTGGACCAAGAGACTCTGTGGAAACTCCTACGACACTACGGTGTACCCACAAAGCTCGTCCGCCTGATCAAGAGCAGCTACGATGGCATGACATGTCGCGTGATCCACGAAGGGCAGTTCACCAGGGAGCTCCAGGTCAGAACCGGTGTCAGGCAGGGGTGTCTGCTGTCTCCGTTCCTCTTCCTACTGGCCATAGACTGGGTCATGAAGATGACCACAGAGACGAAGTGGAATACAGTGGACACTGTGGACACAGCTTGATGACCTCGATTTTGCAGACGACTTGGCATTACTGTCCCACACTCATCAACAAATGCAGGACAAGACCACGAGGCTTGCTGACATCTCGTCCCAAGTGGGCCTCACCATTCACAAACAGAAAACAAAGACAATGAGGCTGAACGCAACCAGGGAAGAACCAGTCTTGCTTGCTGGCACCCCGTTGGAGGAGTTGGAGTCCTTCACCTATCTCGGGAGCATCATAGACAAAAAAGGCGGCACTGATGCAGATGTCAGAGCACGAATCGGTAAAGCCAGAGCAGCCTTTCTCCAGTTAAAAAAAGTGTGGAGCTCCAGAGAGCTGTCACAACACACCAAAGTCCGGATTTTCAACTCCAATGTAAAAGCAGTTCTCTTATATGGAGCAGAGACTTGGAGATTGACAAAAACCACAGTCAACAGAGTACAGACCTTCATAAACAGTTGCCTTAGAAGAATTTTGAAAATCCACTGGCCAGAGAAGATCAGCAACGTCAGACTCTGGGAGAGAACAGAGCAGAAAACAGCAGAGAATGAAATTGGGCGAAGAAGATGGGGATGGATCGGTCACAGTCTGAGAAAGCCAGCTTCCAGTATCACTAGGCAGGCATTGTCATGGAACCCCCAGGGAAAGAGGAAAAGAGGTAGGCCGAGAAACTCCTGGCGTCGAGACCTCCAAGCAGACATCAAGAGACTGGGAACCACCTGGAGTAGAATCGAAGGAGAAGCACAGGACAGGAGTTGCTGGAGGTCTCTCGTCGACGGCCTATACCCGGGTAGTGGTGACAGGCGTAAGTAAGTAAGTAAATACTTTGGACTACACTCCTTACGTGGATGTAGAATACGTGGAGACTTAATCCAAGTTTTTAAAATTTATAATGGCATCGACGACCTAATTTGGAACAACTTTTTTGCAGCACCATTTTGTGACAGAACCCGAAACTCTGAAGGGAAAATCTTTGTACAGCACTGCAACACTAACCTGCGGAAGTTTTGTTTTTCTAACAGAGTTGCCATTGTTTGGAATAAGTTACTAGTTTCATTAAAAAAAGCACCTAACATAAATTCTTTTAAAAACCAGCTGGACGAATTACCAAAATTTAAAGAGGTTTTCTATTCCTATGACAAATGATTTATAGGAAAATTTGCATGCATAGCAGACCCATAAAGTAATTAAAGAAAGAAAGGACATTTGCAAAGGCCTCACGGTTTGTTTTGTCCTCACAATACTACTACTACTACAACTACTACTACTACTACATGAACTGACCATACTTTTCAAGAGAATTGTGTTTTTAATAAGATATGCTCGAATTGTAAGGACTTTCAGAATGCTCCTTATATTATTACTACTAGTGAACTACTACTGCTACTACTACTATTCAGTGTCATTATAGCTGGAGTACTGTTGGGTTGATTTTAGAAAGTTTTTAGTATGAGTCATTAGAAAAAATCTGGCTGCCCAGCTGAGCTTGTCTGGTTTGTTCCTGACAGGGGGGATGGAGGACTCCACTTTGTCCACAAGGCTTTCCTCACCCTCCCAGTCCCCCTTATCCTGCAAGTAACACTGGTTCTTGGTTTTGCTTCTTGAAACAGTTCATAATCAAATTCCTTGTTTTTATTGAAGATTGTTGTCACTGAGGCACAAAGAGCTTCTTTGTTCAGTTTGTTGTTACGGTTTTGATTCAAAACTGAAGTTCCTTTATTTGTGAATGTGCATTGTCTGATTGTCATTTTGTTTAATTTTTTTTTAAAGATTTTGTTTCATTTTTGTTGTACAATAAAGTCATGAATGCATACTACTCAAACCAAGGGGAATCACAGCGCTGGACAGACAAACAGATTCCAGTTACGCTGTGATTCCCCTTGGTTTGAGTACAATTCTGCCAGCGCTAGCCTCACCTATCTGGTTTGTGAGCATGAATGCATAGGCCCCATGCACTTTCATGCTACGTGTTCATTGTGACATCAGATGGGTTGATACAGGCAATAGACACATTTAATGTCATCATCTGATAGCAATAGAGCAAGTTCTGTTTTGTCATCCTAAAACAGTATGAGGTAGGTGATAAAATTGCATATCTTGCGACACACTTTCCAAGAAAAAGAAATGATCTTCGCTCGTCAAATTGTATCATACACGCAGTGTCCTCTGGGACCTGGCACTGGCTGCGAGCAAGGACCACACAATGTTTACTCCTTACGCCCTGAGGATGAAATTATCACATTTTTTTCAGATATCCTCTGAGGTATATCACAGTTTTGGAGACAGATTGACCATATTTCAAGGTTGGTGTCAGAATAGCTTGGCGCCAAGTTAGTCTGATACCAACCTTGAAATATCTTGGTCGATTCACATCCTCTTGTAGTCTTTAAGGGCTTTATGCGTTAGCCAAATAGCTACAATGATGCGCACAGCTTGAAAGAAAGTTATAAACCCATGCAACTTGGACCATGCTAAAAACATGCCCTGAGGCTCACCTTCACGATCATTTATCATCTCACCTGTAGACGATGCCTGAATGAGGGTTGCTTTTACACTATCAGCCATTGCTATCAAACATCAGTCATTTTGCAATGCCCTGCCACACTGCCTGTGAGTGGATCAGGGCTTTTAATGTGTTCAGTGTCTTTAGCAAGCCCAGATGTCCATGATGAGAGCTCAGTGCAAAAGATTGCTCGGACTGGTTTCATGACTGCTTGTAATGATACCTTCAGACAGAACAGTATTATGGAGTTTTGTGACAGTCTGGTAGGTAGGCAAAGGTCACAGTGGTGAGAATTAACCTTATTGTGCATGCAGCCACTGGGACTGTTTGCAGTACAAGTGTGTACAAGGGAATTGTCGACATTTTTTTCCCTCTTTTTGCAAGCAGGTATCTTTTAAAGTACCATTACGCATAAATCTGAAGATACATCTTGGCACCATTTGTATTTATTATGCCTTGTCAACGCACCTAACAGCAGTTTGGACATGCAGCAAAAGCACACGCATAAAATACTTATTTATTCTGCACAGCTGTTAGCGTGCCAATCTATTTTTAGCTGTTTCTTGTACTGATAATGTTGTATTTATAGAACGGAGTAGAGTCATTGTCAGGTTACTTGATATAAAGACCACATGTGCTGAACCGGCTTGTCCTGTGTCTAAATGAACCAGAATTAGACCTGTGTGTAGCATTTCGTAACCATCTGTTACAGAAGTATCTTTGAACAGTTATGGCAGCAGAGGGCCTTTAACTAAGTAGATGATGTGTGTGTGTGCGTGTGTGAGAGTTTTTTGTTCCTTGTAAATCAATGTATTTTTGTTGTTGTATGTGTTTGTTTTTGTATTTTGCTTTGTGTTTCATTACTGGATTGTAAAGCGCCTAGAGCACCTTGGTGATTAGGCACTATGCAAATTACCTTTATTATTATTATTATATTGGTATATCAGTTGTTATTCACATTAATACATGTAATTTCATAATCATGTTTTAATTGCTTTTTTCAGCCTCGCAAGGTGACCATGATCCCTGGGGATGGCATTGGTCCAGAAATCTCACAGTCTGTCAAAGATATTTTTTTCGCTGCCGGAGTGAGTTTCAGTTTTCTGGGTTGGACGTCTATCCCTATGCACCATTTTGTGATCCAATAGTTTTACAATAGAAATATTGTTTTTTATTAAAAACAATAAATGTTACTAATTTGTTGAATTTTATTGTCAGCTGTTTTGAAAAGGACCACAAGTTTTAATCTCACACAGCTTCTCCACTAGAGTCTTCAGTAGGGTCTGCCCTGGGTCACTTTGGTGGGGTTAACTACTTTCTAGTTCCCAGTCACCCTGGTCAGCCCTGCAGGGTGGGGGTTTCCTCTTTTATCTGGGGCTTATATTTTTTCTACCCTTGGTCCATTCATCTGTATTTTTGGCTCGAATGCGAAGTGAAGTGCGTTTATATTCTTGGCCAGTGGTCATCCATCGGTCTGCCATCGTTCATCCGCAGTCATCAGTGGTAAACTTTAACATTGGCATTTTCTTGGATACTATTCAAGCTACTGTCTTCAAGCTTTCCCCGAGGATACTTTGTGGCAAGACTTTTCTAATATACCAATTTGAGTGACCTCTCTCAAAGGTCAAGGTCACAGGAGATCAGGAAATAGGTAAAAAAAACACACAAAAACAAAAAAAAACCCATGTTTTGACTAATTTTTTCTTCTTCTCAATTTAATACCCAAACTTGGTACAAAGGTACCTTATGGTAAAACCTTCCTACGCGTACTAATTGGGTTGACCTAAGAAAGGCCAAGGGTCACAAGAAACCATAAAAGAGCCATATTTTCACAGAAGATGTTTTTTCTCAAATATTATTCACAACTTCAGACTCCAGATATATAAATGGTTTAATGCAGATTTTCAAAACATTGTGGAAATTCGGTGACTGTTCATGGTGCTTGTTGTTTAATCTTTTTGATGCCCAGATGTGTCTGCATTTTATGGGCAAATTGTACGTTCATTGGCATTTTTTTTCCAATAAACATGTATATCATACTTGAAAATGTTGCATATGTATCTGAATGATAACCTTTGTCTTATTTCCAGCACAAATTTTTGGATAAGCTACCGGTATTTATGTGATTTTCACAAAAGGTAGCGAGTAAAATAAATGCTAGACCCAAATAGAGGTGTGTTAGTGCACTGTTAGTCTTTGACAACAGCATGTGGTCTGCTACTTATCTTCAGAAAAAAAGTTTGAGAACTTACACCCATGTTTTCATATGTCCTCCTCCTTATTCCTCAGGTTCCTATCACTTGGGAAGATGTTGATGTGACGCCTGTGAAAGGCGCAGATGGAGTGTTCCGTCTGCCACAGAAAATATTTGATTCCATGGCTGAGACCAAAATTGGACTGAAGGGACCACTGGCTACGCCAATTGGAAAGGGACATCAGTCTCTCAACTTAGCATTGAGAAAGTATGGACTATCTGTAGTTTATGAAAATGTCTGACTCTTCCAACAGCTGTTATGTGTTTTATGGTCTCTCAGCCAGATCTTCTGTGTGTGTGTGTGTGTCATAGGAGCTCTTCAGCTCTACAACTGCAGGGGCTCACAATAATCTATGATGACTATCTCTCTTGCTGGCAGAGATCATCCCTATGTACATCCCCAGATGTAGATGCATGCTTATCTCTAGGTTAACCCATTTAGCCCCGGGACCCTGCAGAAGGAGATGGATTGATCATGATAATTCAAGGGTAGTGCCAGATGAGCTTGGTGCCTGAAGGCACCAAGCTCATCTGGCACTACCCTTGAATTATCATGATCAGTCCATCTCCTACAACTAGTACATAGTCGTTAGGCAACACCTCCAAAATGTGAGATATGGGACCTTGGGGCTAAAAGGGTTAACTCTGTACCTGCTGCATGGTTTGAAATGTTCTTTGTTTTTAAGGTGTACTTTTTGGCTCACATGAAAAAGTAAAACTGAGTCTGTGTTCTAGGCCAATAGTCGTTTGTCATCTGCCTTTGTCTGTCATCCGTCTTAAACTTTATGGTTGACATTTTCTCGGAGACTATTCAAGACTATACACATACCTGATGATAAGATCTTCTTATGCGTACTAAATTGAGCAACCCCACTCTATGGTCGATGGTCACAAGAGGTCAGGAAATGTTTTTGTTTTTTTAATGCCTGCTCTTTTTTTGTGTAAGGTGACGTGTAACTTTTTATTGGCACTTTTGCACACATTTCAATCAAACTTGGCAGTAGGCTATTTCATGATAAGACCTTCCTATGCGTGCTAATTTAGCTGACCACTTGTAAAGGTCAAGAGTCAAGGGAGTTTGACAAATTCATGAAAAATGCATACAGTCTTGTCAACATATATGTATTTTGACAATATATAATTTGACAAGACATACCGGTAGGTTTTTGCAAGTACTATTGCCGTTTGATATTTAAACACCTACTGATGTTAGTGACATGTCAGAAAGATCAAGGTCTCAGGTGGTCAGGTAAATGATGCCGGTCAGTCATGCACATAATAATAATAATAATAACTACGTTATTTATAATGCACTTATAATAATTATAACTCTAAGCGTGCACTTACAACTCGCGCACGCATGCGCACGCTTTAGAAAATGACTCACGTACCACAAATACATAACATTACTACAGTCAGCTTGGGGTGGTGGTGATGTTATAGTGCTAGAACTGTTGGAAGAGGTGAGTTTTGAGGGCGGACTGGAAGGAGGAGAGAGAGTGTTTCTGACAGAGAGAGTGGGAGAGTGTTCCAGGTGGATGGACCGTAGACTTAGAAGGAGCGGGGGTCGAAAGTGCCCTGAGGACTTTGCCATTCTTGATACATGTACTTTGTTTTACAGTAAATAAGTACATGCATTGTTTTGTGTCATACTGTAAGAAATGAGAGCAACTGTTTGTATTTTTGTCAGATTCAAGTTTTGATTTTATTTAAGAATGCATAGACCTGACGCTCATTTAATATGTGATTCCTTACTTCCTTTTTTCAGAGCTTTCAGTCTGTATGCCAATGTTCGGCCCTGCAAATCAATTGATGGTTACAGGACACTGTATGAAAATGTTGATCTTGTAACTATCAGAGAAAACACTGAGGGAGAGTACAGCGGAATTGAACACACGGTGAGTGTAGCTAGTTTATCAGTTTAAGGTATATGTACATGCATACAAAAAAAATTATGCCAGAATTTCCGATATGCAAAATATATCACTTGTGCTCAGTTAAACCAATAAAATGCTCACTTTAACTCTTCCGCGCACGGCGCACAATCTTCAAGTGCACACCGTCAAATTTTATATCCCTCTAATGAGCGCACAAAGGCGAATAAATTTGCCCAGCCCCTTTCTCATACTATTTCTTGTATTTTTCCCACGAAACCAGTGTCAAGTGGGGAGATGTTTATCAACCATGTCGGGCGAGAAATCCTGGGGGAAATTGGTTAGAGAGCTGGCTTCCGGTGGCAATGAGTGATACTTAGGGAATGCAAAACTAAATGTTTCTTGTATTTAGTATGCTAAATGTCCCCTATGTAGCTCTGTGTCTTTCATGTATTTTCGGAGGAGGGTGAATGGAACTTGTTCAGCTATAGTAGAAGAAGTACATTTATAGCTGGAAGGGTCCAGAAAGCAGTATTAGGAAATGAAATTTTGAGTGTTTTAGCTCACACCTGCTCCACAGATTTTGCCGTGCGTTTAGGGGGTGCGCTGCTGTGCGTTTCATAGTGGCAAGTTTTTTTGACTGCGTGCGTCTAAGAGTTAACCCCACGGCTTCATTTCCAAACTTTTAGAGGCGTTTTCTAAAGACTATGTACCAGTTGTAGGAGATGGATTGATCATGATTATTTATGGGTAGTGCCAGATGAGCTTGGCACCTTCAGGTGCCAAGCTCATCTGGCAATACCCTTGAATTATCATGATTAATGCATCTCCTCCTGCAGGGTCCCTGGCTAAATGGATTAAATCTCTGTATTTTTATAACATTCTTTATGGCACACAGTACAAATGTGTTCCAACTGGTGGCAAAAATGGAAAATATAACGGCATATGTAATTATTTTTTCCATTTTTGTCACCAGTTGAAACACATTCGTGTTAACAGTAGTGACTGTTGATCAGACTGTAAATACATGTATTTGCAGTATTGAGAAATGACCAGTTGTTTCCCTTTGTCAGTTAATCTTATTAGGTGGAGTCAAGCATTCAGTCAACTGAATGTGGGTTAAGTTTGCTTGATGATCTGGACTGGGGTATTCAGGCAACTGAATGTGTGCTAATAAGTTGGAATTTTTGGACAATTTGTCTGAAGTGGCTGTGTTTGCCTTCTCAAGTACTTTACACATAATTGGTCGGTCAGCATGATCAAACCAATATGTGCAAATTTTGTAAGTGTTACTTAAGGACTATGTACTAGTTGCAGGAGCTGGATTGACCATGATAATTCAAGGGTAGTGCCAGATTAGCTTGGCGCCTGAACTGCTGAAGGCACCAAGCTAATCTGGCACTACCCTTGAATTATCTTGGTCAATCAATCTCCCGCTGTAGGGGCTCGGGGCTAAATGGGTTAAATGTTTATATTAGTGAGGTTTTGTGTGCTATGAATGGATGACTCCGCAAACGAAAATGCGTTCATTGTAAATTATTGTAGTACGATAGCTCCGTCGTCATCATGCGAGGTACGTTTTGAATGTGACAGACTGCACTGCACGAGGAGCAAGATGACGTCCGTGTGGAGTGTACATAATGACAGTGTTTTTGCATGACTCGGTTACATACACAGTCTACATCACAAGCGAATTCATGACATGATGCTCACAATTATGTCATGTTGCTGCTCATGCTATTGATCGTCTTGGCTGTCTGAATGAATGGCTGTCTATTGTATTCCTTCATGAGTATAAATGGAACAATTGAATGCGAATTTTCACACAAATTGGATACATTTCCTGCTTTAATTCACCCATAAATACCTGTAAAGAGTGGCTTTCACAGCATGCAGCATTGCAATTGTGAGAATCACAAAATTCAAGTACAAAAATAACTGTTTACTCACTCGTTCTGACCACAACACCTGCCTCCCTTGATTTTCATTGGGTGTGAGACATACGATGATGAAAACACACGTGTACCGAGTAAAATGTCCCATGACTTAGTTTTGGTTCATTGTTTTTGTCGTTCGTTGCAAACGAAACCTCACTACTGACACGCGGACAGAAACAATTGGCTACTTATCTTAACCCTTTTTATCCTGATACATTGCTTCCAGTCACTTACTTAGCGCACCCCATCTTTCCTATCTTTTTTTTTTGTGTGTGCTTGGACCAAAGTAGATCTATGATCATTGGTCTATCATGCACACTTCTCTCCCTTGACAGTGCTTTTTCCTACTCACTTGGTATTTTTTTCTGATACACCCACTGCTTGAAATAAATTTGACTGATAGTTCAAGGTGGTGTCAGAATAGGCACCAAGCTAGCTGTAATTTAGCCTTCGGAGGACAATAAGCAAATTTTAAAAAATCTCCTCAGAATGTAATGGGTTAAACAGAAACTATGGACTAATCTTTTTGAGGCAAGAGATTCATTGAGACAAGAGATACATCCCTTGCCTTAGAAAATAAGCAGCCATTTGTATTTTTGTCTGTTTGTCTATTTTGAAATACATTTAGACCTTTAACCACAAAATTTAATAAACTGTGTAATAATTGTCAGTGCTTGCTTCTTTTTAAAGTACCATTACGCGTAAGTCTGAAGACACATTTCAGCACCATTTGTCTTCATTTTGCCTTGTCAACACAGCTAATGAACTTTAACAGCAGTTTGGACATGCAGCAAACACACATGCGTAATCGCTCTTACGTATTCTGCGCATCTGTTAGCTTTTCAATCTATTTTTAGCTGTTTCTCATACCGCTTCAGAGCCAACAGGAGTACCACCGACATGGTCTTTGTGCTGAGACAGCTTCAGGAGAAGTGCCGCGAGCAGAACAAAGGGCTGTACGTAACGTTTGTCGACCTAACAAAAGCGTTTGACACTGTGAGCAGGCAAGGTATGTGGCAGATCCTGGAGCAACTAGGCTGTCCCCCAAAGTTCCTCAGCATGATCGTCCAGCTCCATGAGGACCAGCAAGGCAAGGTCAGACTAAACAGTGACCTCTCAGAACCATTCCCCATTCGCAACGGCGTGAAGCAAGGCTGCGTGCTGGCACCGACCCTCTTCACCATCTTCTTCAGCATGATGTTGAAGCAGGCCACAGTGGACCTCGACGATGATGACGCAGTGTACATCAGGTATCGTCTCGATGGCAGCCTGTTCAACCTCAGACGACTGCAGGCCCACACGAAAACCCTAGACCAACTGATTCGTGAGCTGCTTTGCTGATGACGCTGCCCTCATTGCACACACAGAGAGAGCCTTGCAGCGCATTACGTCCTGCTTCGCAGATGCCGCCCAGCTCTTTGGACTTGAGGTCAGTCTGAAAAAGACAGAGGTCCTTCATCAGCCAGCACCCAAGGAAGAGCATCGCCCTCCCCACATCACCATCGGCGAGTCCGAACTGAAGTCTGTACACCAGTTTACCTACCTCGGCTGCATCATCACGTCAGACGCCAAGCTGGACAAGGAGCTGGACAACAGGCTGGCAAAAGCGAACAGTGCTTTCGGGCAACTATTCAAGCGGGTGTGGCACAATCAACAGCTGAAAAAAGGCACCAAGATCAGCGTGTACAGAGCTGTCGTCCTCACCACCCTGCTGTACGGTTCCGAGTCCTGGGCCCTCTACCGCAGCCAACTACGACTCCTCGAACGCTTTCACCAGCGCTGCCTGCGTACCATCCTCAGCATTCACTGGAGTGACTATGTCACCAACGTCGAGGTCCTTGAACAGGCGGAAACTTTGAGCATCGAGGCTTTGCTGCTGCGGACACAGGATGGAGGATCATCGCCTACCCAAGATCACTCTGTTCGGCGAGCTCGCCACTGGACACCGAGACATAGGGGCACCAAAGAAGAGATACAAAGACGGTCTCAAGAAGTCACTTAGTGCCTGCCAAATCGACCACCGCCAGTGGTCTTCGCTTGCTGCGGACCGTGACACCTGGCGCTCCACCATTCACAAGGCAGCCGTCTCATTTGAGGACTCTCGCAGAGCTAACCTCAAGGACAAGCGGATCAGGAGAAAAAACAGAGTTGTCGTAACTCAGAACCCTGACCAGACCTTCCCCTGCAGCCACTGTGGTCGAACCTGCCTGTCCCGGATTGGCCTCCGCAGTCACAAAAATGCCTGCAGACGATGTGGGCAAGCCCTATAGAATCTTCGTTCGCGAAGTCAAGCCATGATACCCTTGTATATATAGAATGGAGTTGTGTCATTGTCAGGTTACTTGATATAAAGACGACCTGTGCTGAACTGGATTGTCCTGTGTCTAAATGAACCATAACTAGACCTGTGTGTAGTGTTTCGTAGCCATCTGTTACAGAAGCCTATCTTTTGACAGTTACAGCGGTAGTGGGCCTTTAAGGTATTTCTTCACTCCAGACAAGGCATGTTCTGTACAGTATTTCCTTTAGGTCATCAAAACACTTTTAACCCATTCAGCCCTTAAGCACTACAGCAGGAGATGGGTCAACCATGATAATTCAAGGGTAGTGCCAGATTAGCTTGGCGCCTCGGGCGCCAAGCTAATCTGGCACTTCCCTTGAATTATCATGGTCGATCCATCTCCTGCAACTGGTGCATAGTCATTAGATGACGCCTCCAAAATTTGGGAAATACACCCGTCGGGCTGAATGAGTTAATATGTTTATAGATTGTGGATGGAGTTGTGTAGAGCATAAAACTGATCACAGAGGCCCTGACACACTACAGCAGGAGATGGGTCGACCATGATAATTCAAGGGTAGTGCCAGATTAGATTGGCGCCTTCAGGCGCCAAGCTAGTCTGTCACTACCTTTGAATTATCATGGACAATCCATCTCCTGCAACTGGTGTATAGTCATTAGATGACGCCTCCAAAATTTGGGAAATACGGCCGTCGGGCTGAATGAGTTGGTATGTTTACAGATTGTGGATGGAGTTGTGCAGAGCATAAAACTGATCACAGAGGCTGCCTCCATGAGAGTGGCAGATTATGCCTTCAAGTTTGCACGTGACAACAACAGAAACACGGTCACAGCTGTACATAAAGCAAATATCATGTAAGTAATACACACACACAGATTCAAGTGGTAGGTATCACATTTGTTAAAGGTACTGTACCTTGAGTTGTGCCCCATTGTGCAATAGGTCCTTGGGCTGATGTTGGCTGCAGATGGTCCTTGTACAGCCATAGGCTAGCTGCAGCTGATATTTGCCTGAGGAGCTATTGCACACTAGGGTGCTCTGACCAGATGGTAAAGATTTCTGGCTCATGTGCCATAGCAAAAGTATGTAATGGGTTGTCTGTCCGGTGTCTCTTATCTGGTATTCAAGCCTCAGACTTGGTAAGCAACCAGAATAAGCTGCCATACAGTGAACTTACAGTTTGTTTCTTATATTTGTGCAAATCCGTAAAACACAGACATTTAAACACACCAAAACTGAATATGCTTCGCAGTGCTACTATGATATGCAGGGTGGAAAAATGTTACCTCATGGTGGACTATCAGTTATATGTGGGCAGAAAATTTTGCGTGGTTGTTTGTTTTTTAATGCTGGAAATTTTTCAGTGATAAGGACTGCTTGATTCTTGTCATGAGGAAGAGATTCAGCATTAGCTTTTTTTGTGTGTCTTAGGACAAGTTTGAGATATGCAGGTTTGATCAAGTGTTTTGGGAAAGGTCACTTTGTAGACAAGACTCTTATAATGACGTCATTTTATTTGAAAAACTTGCTTAACCCATTCTACCCCATCACCGAAATCCCCAAATTTTGCCGTTGTCCTCTGAAGACTGCATTAGCAGTGCAGGACACAGATCGACCATGATAATTCAAGGGTGATGCCGGGATAGCTTGGCCCCCATAGGCGCCAAGCTATTCTGGCATCACCCTTGAACTATCATGGTCGATCCTTATCTTGCTGTGGTGTGTCTGGGGTAGAATGAGTTTTAAAAAATTGACGTTATGAGATAGTTGCATCTTCCCAGATGTTCTAGCACACATTACTATTCCTGACAAGACAGAATTTAAAGATTCATCGGGTTTTTTGTTCACTGTCAAACTTTGATGACAGGGATCAGCATTGACTGTGTTAGAACACTTGAACACTTGCTCATTTTAGTGACCTGTCAGAAAGGTCAAGGTCACAAAGGTTAGATCAGTTATTTGGATCGGTCATGTACATGAGCCTTGAGGGCTTTGAAGAAGGGCATTGCCATTTTTGTTTTTTTCCTTGGCGACAGGCTTCACCTGTCCTGAGTCATTGTCTATTTTGTAGCTCTGTTATTATCATTTGTGGAATGAGTGAGTGAGTGAATGTGAGCAGGACCTAAGGTGGCAAGACACATTTTGCTATATAGCAACAATAAAGTCATGTTGAATCTTATAGGATGACATATTTTCTTTCTCTCATGTGTTCTTTTCTGTTCTACATGTTTCCATATCACCAGAGGAAGGATCTTAGATCCGAAACGTTTTCATTTTGCCTGTACTAAAAGGGTTTTCAACCTTTCTTCTTGGTTTCCTTTTGCCAATGTGAGGTGTACATTTGTCTTTCAAATCTGTGTTATATTTACTGTACAAAAGATAATTGTTACTACTGTTCAAGTCAGCTTGTCATTCCAGTATTATATTATTGCAGCTAAACTTTTTCAGCTTTTCTGTACAAAGATTCAGTGCTGATAAAAGTATGTTTTCACACATAATTAAACTCAGAGATGTGAACATTGCCTGTTTATGTATGTAATAAAGTACATTGTACTGAATACATTTCCCATGAGTACTTTAAGTGTCACTACTAACAGTGTCCACTTTTGCAATTTTGTGCAGGCGTATGTCAGATGGTTTGTTCCTGAAATGTTGCCGTGAGGTTTCCAACAGAAATGTGGACATCAAATTCAAGGAGGCCTACCTTGACACAGTTTGTTTAAATGTAAGTGAATAGACTATTTTTAAATATAAGTAAATAGCCATGTTTCATTAAATGTGTGTGTTATGTTATTGTTTTCAGTTGTATTTGTCACTTTTATTGTTACAGTTGATGAAACATGTACCAAATCTTAACCCTTTTAGCCCCATGGGTGCATTTCCCAAATTTTGGAAGTGTTACCTAACGACTATGTACCAGCTGCAGGAGGTGGATTGACCATGATAATTTAAGGGTATTGCCAGATTAGCTTGGCGCCTGAAGGCGCCAAGCTAATCTGGCAATACCCTTGAATTATCATGGTCAATCAATCTCCTGCTGTAGGGTGTTGGCGTTAAATGGGTTAATGTTAATAATAATGGATATTTTGGAGGAGCCTATACTTTCAATACAAGTTCTAAGCACCTTACAGTTGGCATACTACAATTACCGTGCATCATACATACAACAGACATGTTCTGTACACAACATAAAGAAATATGTCGCCAATACATATACTCTGGTCCACCCAAGTAACGTGATATACATGTATACACAAAAAAATTAAATGTAACAATGAATGAAATGAAATGAAACACTCAAAAAACCTCACACAAATTTATGTACCATAAAAATACACCAAAATGGAAGATTTGACACATGCCAATTATTCTAAAGTGGCTTTAATTGACAACCACATTTTTGTACTAGGCGGGAAATGAACCAGTGTGAGGAGAATGATTAATAATAATAATTACGATATTTATAATGCGCTTATCTTATAATAATTATAACTCTAAGCGCGCACTCACAACTCGCTCACACATGCGCACGCTTTAGATGACTCACGTACCACAAATAGTGAAATACATTACGACAGTCTGCTTAGGGTGGGGAGTGTGGTGATATAGCACTAGAACTGCTGAAAGAGGTGAGTTTTGAGGACAGACTGGAAGGAGGAGAGAGTGTTTCTGACGGAGAGAGAGTGGGAGAGTGTTCCAGGTGGATGGACCGTATACTGAGAAGGAGCGGGGGCCGAAAGTGCTGAGTTTGGTGCGGGGGATGTGGAGGCGGAGAGGGTCGGAGGCGGAGCGGAGGGAGTGGGGAGGAGTGTAGGGGTGAAGTAAGTTTGAGAGATAAGCGGGAGCGCAGTTGTGCAGGGATTTGTAGCAGAGAGACAGAATCTTGTATTGGATGCGTTGGGGGATAGGAAGCCAGTGAAGGAGCTTGAGCAGGGGAGTGATGTGGTCGGATTTTTTCTTTCTGAGGACGAGGCGGGCAGCGTTGTTCTGGACGCGTTGGAGAGTGAAAGTGGTGGAGTGAGGGAGGCCGGAAAGGAGAGAGTTGTAGTCGATGTGAGATAGGATGAGAGAGACAGCAAGTTTGGTGGCAGCTTCGGTAGTGAGGTATTTTCTGATCTGACTGATGCGGCGGAGGTGTAAGTAGCATGCCTGGGCCGTGGCGGAGACAAAGCTGGTCATGGAAAGAGAGGAATCGAGGATAACGCCGAGGTTTTTGACCGAGTCAGAGAGGGAGATGGGGGTGCTGTCGAGTTGAAGGTGGAGGGAGGGAGGGAGCTGGGAAAGTTTCTGGCGAGTGCCTGGAGGCACCAGCATGGCTTCCGTTTTGTCGTCATTCAGTTTAAGCTTGTTTGCTGTCATCCAGTTTTTCACGTCTTCGTAGCAGTCAGCCGTGCGAGTCAATAGTGACTGAGTGTTGTCGAGTTTGTCTTTGTCTAGTAGTTGTGAGTTGTCAGCGTAGAGGTGGTGGTGTATGTGGTGAGACTGGATGATGTTGGACAGGGGAGAGGTGTAGAGTGTGAAAAGGACCGGGCCAAGGACGGACCCCTGTGGAACTCAGCAGGAGAGCGTGACTGGGTTGGAGGAGACGCCGTCGATGATGACGGACTGCTGTCTGTCGGAGAGGTAGGAGAGAAACCAGGAGTGAGCAGAGTCAGTGATGCCAAAGGAGTGGTGAAGGCAGTGGAGGAGGATAGAGTGGTCTATAGTGTCGAAGGCGGCAGAGAGGTCGAGTAGCGTAAGAAGGGAGATGTTGCCCGAGTCGGTGGAGAGAAGCAGGTCGTTTAAGATATGTAGAAGGGCTGTTTCAGTGCTGTGATGTTTGCGATAGGCAGACTGGAAGGGACTGAGGAGGTTGTTGTCGGCAAGGTGGAGGTTGAGCTGGTTGAGAACGACCTTCTCAAGAAGCTTGGACAGGAAAGAGAGATTGGAGACTGGGCGATAGTTTTTGAGTTCGTTTGGGTCGAGGTTGTGTATTTTGAGGAGAGGACGGACGATGGCGGACTTGAAGATATCAGGGACGAAGCCGTTCTCTAGAGATGTGTTGTTGATGTCCGTAATGAATGGCAGAAGTTTTGGAAGGCCGTCCCGGTAGAGAGAAGCTGGGAGAGGGTCTAGTTCGCAGGTTTTGAGAGGCATGGACTTTATGGTCTTGAGGACTTCGTCCTGAGAGACGGGCCGGAAGGACGAGAGATGGGTGCCAGAAAAGAGGGTGTCGGAAGGGCAAGGCGGAGAAGGCAGAGTGTCGAGTGTGTTGCGCAGAGTTTGGATTTTGTTGGAAAAATAGGTGGAAAAAGCGGACGGGAGTTCTTCTTTGCTGTGTGTTTTGGGAGAGGAGAGTCTTTAGAAATGCCTAGGAGTGTGTTCATGGTAGCGTAGAGGGTTTTGGAAGAAGTGGATTCCAGGATTAACATTTTGTTATATGGGGAAGAGCAACATCAACACAGTCAAACAGGAGGGAAGTGGGCATGGGATCTTGTTCACAAGACTTGGGGTCGCTTTTCAACAAAATCTTGTGCACCTCTTCGTCATTCACAGGCTAACTGTGTGAGAACATCTGACCCCAAAACGCCTCTCAGCAAATGAAGGATCAACCTGGCATGAAGTCTATCACCAATTTCCTGCACTTTATTTACCTTCGTTTGTAGCCTGTCATGTCTATGACCAGCATTATGTACATGCAGTCAGCTTTCCTTACAACAAGGTCAAATTTAACAAAAGTCTGATGTAACAACACTTTTTCAGAGGCCCTGACAACTCTTTGTTTCCTATGTCTCCTAGCCTACTGATAGCATTACTATTCGGAAGATACACCTAGCTTATCGATTTCAGCCTAAGACCCCTTGTGTATAATTATGCAACAAGGGGAGCAACTCTTGTGAGGTGCTAGCTCACGACCTGAGTGGCCTCCCTTACCTGAGTGGCCTCCCCTCCTCTCATATAATTGCGCATGCGCAGTACCGCTTCGCCAGCTCGGCCTTCAGTGTACTTTTGTGTTTGGTGCTTTTTGGTGTTTCTTTTATATTTCCCTCTCTCCAATGATAGGTAAGGCCTCGGGTACGGTCTGCTGCTGGCTAGGAAGAAGTGACAGTCTTCGACTTTGCCCGGGAATTTTATTCTTTGAAAATTTGGCAGTCGCAGTGCGACTGGTTGTTTGTTGCAACCATTGGTCCACTTGTGGTTTTCGATTTTACTTGACCCTTTTTTCTCTTGCAGTATGCAAGTTCGGACCTGCCAGCACAGTGGCGATTTTCAATGGCCCAGCGATGCACATTCCCTGTGTTTACCTTGCTCCGGTTGCTCATCCACTCAGACTTGTGCCACGTGGCGGGAGGAACTGTGGTCCCAGTTGTGGCTCTTCTATCGGTGGGAGCGCCCTCCTGGTGCCTGTGGCCCGCCTGTTCAGGCGTTGGACGTCCATTGGCGGAGAATCCCCCTCCCGCCCCTGGGCCTCCGGTCGCCCCTGGACCCCGACGTGCGGCTTCAGAGACTTTGGTTCCTTCCTGTCTCCGCGCAGACGGTCCTACCGTCGGTCCTGACGGTTCCTTTAGTGTCTCACTCTACCATTCCCAGAGAGGCTTGCGCTACATGCTTGGAGGTTGTGCAGAAGGCCCTCACAGCAAGAGCCTTCTCGCATGTAGCTGTGGAGGCTATCGCAAGGTATATGAAGGCAAGTGGCAGGTCTTCCTGTCTTGGTACGAAGCTCGACACCTCTCGCCCTCCTGCAGATTCATCCACTTGGGTATGGAGTTCCTGACAGACCTCAACACGGTACGGCTGCCAGAGAAGTGCAGCCAGAAGTTGGCAGAGCTAGCCCTCCCCGTGTCTCATGCCAAAGTCGTGACGGCCAGGATCTGGCTTCAGCTGCTGGGTCTACTCAATGCAGCAGCGGATCTCTTGCCCCTCGGCAGGCTCTACTCGTGCCCGCTCCAACTACATCTGCTGGTCCGCTGGTGTCCCTCCTCAGGAGACCTGGAAGCCATGGTTCCCGTCACTCCCATGATAGTCGCTCACCTTCAAAGATGGTCGGACCCCTCGTGGCTGAGGACGGGGGTACCCCTTTTCTCCCCTCCTCCTCTTCTGTCCCTCTGCACAGACGCCAGTCGGACGGGCTGGGGTGCCATCTGCTACCAGACTTCTCTTCAGTCTCGGGCCGCTGGCCTCCGGCTCTTGCGAACAGTGACACATCAACTGGCTGGAGTCTGGCTAGCAATCAGCAGCTGGACGTCCCGGCTCCAGTACCAGGAAGTGTTAGTCCTCTCTGACAACTCGACAGTGGTGTCGTACATACAGAAGCAAGGGGGTACGCGCTCTCCGACACTCTGCATGCTCCTGTACCAACTGATGCTGTGATGCCGGAACCACGGGATCTCGCTCAAAGCTCGACACATTCCGGGCCGCCTAAACGTGCTCGCGGACTCTCTGTCACGACAGGGACAGCTCCTACACACTGAATGGTCCCTCAGTCCGGAGACTTTTTGCATGATCTGTGCTCACTGGGAGATTCCCATGATCAACCTGTTTGTGACCAGGTGGAACAAGCAGCTTTCGGTCTTCGTATCGCCCATTCCGGACCCCCTCACGTGGGGGGTCCGTCTCCTGGGAGGGCCTCATGGCCTGTGCCTCCCCACCCACCGTGCTAGTACCCAAGATCGTGCACAAGCTACGAGGCAGCAACACCCTTCTCCTTTTGGTCGCCCCGTTCAGTTGGAACAGGAGTTGGACGACCGACCTGTTGGGCCTCTCCACGGAGCCTCCTGTGCAACTACCAACCCCTCGCACAATGCTGAAACAACCCAGGCAAAACCTTTTCCATCCTTGCCTGGAGAGGCTTGCGCTACACGCTTGGAGTTTGTGCGGAAGGCCCTCACAGAAAGAGCCTTCTCGCATGCAGCTGTGGAGGCTATCGCAAGGTGTATGAAAGCAAGTGGCAGGTCTTTCTGCCCTGGTGCGAAGCTCAGCACCTTTCCTCCATGGCACTGATGACGCCACAACTTGCCAAGTTCTTCCTTTGGCTTTTCGAGGAACGGACGCTGGCACCTATTACCATCAGGGGTTACCTCTCTATGATCACTGACACCTACTGACATATGGGATGGACAGATCCGGGCTCGTGTAAGGATCTAGCAGAACTGATGGCACATTTCAAGCTTTGGTGTCCAGTCTCGCGCTCGTTGGTGCCACGCTGGGACCTCCCTTCGGTGCTCACGTGGCTTAACTCGGCCCAGTTTGAGCCCTTGCCCTTGGCACAGCTGGCCGATGTGGCCCAGAAGACCTGCTTCCTCCTTGCTCTGGCTACAGCAGCAAGAGTTAGCGAGCTACATGTTCTATTGGTAGACCCAGCCTGTCTCCAATTCCGATCGGACGGCTCAGTACAGCTTCTAACCAACCAGGCCTTCCTGGCAAAGAATCGGCTCCCCACGGTCGCGGCACCGGTAGTCTCCCTCCAGCCACTCAAGGGATTTGATCGGTCCCAAGCATCTCCTCAACAGGACCCAGTCCACGCTTTGAGGATCTACCTATGTAGGTCAAAACCTTTCAGGAGAGGCCGCTCCCGTCTGTTCCTGCCCCTGGCACTAGGCAGAGACGACATTTCCGACTCGGACAAAATCGTCATGGTTACGCTGGGTCATCCGCTCCACCCATGATGAACTCTCCCCGGGGGGGGGGGGGGGGGGGGGGGGGGGGGGGGGGGGGGGGGGGGGGTGGATCGGTGGGCGGGGGCTAACGAGACTGCGTACATTATCGCGGCGGTCGGCTGGCGGTAAGAATCCACCTTCGCCCGTTTTTACCTAAGAGACCTCTCGGGCCAACGAGACAAACTGGCCCTACTTGGAGCACCATAGGTAACACTTAGAGCACCATAGCTAACACTTAGCTGAAATCAATATGAGGGAGATTACTCCGAGTTCTTTTTCTCTAAGCATATGCAGTTGCACGGCTGGTTGATGGCACCCTCCTCCTGTTCGTTATTCTTCCTAATAGTAATGCCGTCTGTAGTCTGTTTTGAGGAAACAAATGTATTTTTCTTTAAAATGTATTTTTTGGAAAGATGCCTACTGATGGCATTACTCGGAGGACCCTCCCACCTGCCCTGCTTGGCGCTAGTAAGCTAAGAGTAAGACTGGCGAAGCGGTACTGCGCATGCGCAATTATATGGGAGGAGGGGAGGCCACTTAGGTAATGGAGGCCACTCAGGTGGTGAGCTAGCACCTCACAAGAGTTGCTCCCCTTGTTGCGTAGTAATACGCAAGGGGTCTCAGGCTGAAATTGATAAGCTAGGTGTATCTTCCTAATAGTAATGCTAATGGTAGATATTTTTCTTAACAAAAATACATTTTAAAGAAAAATACATTTTTCTTTACAAATTACTTCACTTACAGCAAGCTTTGGATATAACGAGAACATTTGAGTCCCCAGGCAATTTATTATATGCAAAGTAGACTGTATATTAAATTGCACTCAGTTTGCGCATTTTTCTTAACCCATTTACCCCATGGTCACATTTCCCAATTTTGTCGGCGCCAAGCTAATCTGGCACTATCTTTGAAGGCGCCAAACTCATCTGGCACTACCCTTGAATTATCATGATCAATCCATCTCCTGCTGTAGGGCATTGGGGCTAAATGGCTTAACCAGTTCACATCATCAGGCACCTTTCCTGAATCTTACAGGTATTTCTGTTGCTGTTTATGATTATTTCTTTGATTATGACTGGTACTTTCCACAGATGGTGCAAGACCCGACTCAGTACGATGTCCTGGTCATGCCCAACTTGTATGGCGACATTCTGAGGTGAGTGATCAGATGGTATATCATATACACATTTAAGTGTCTCTGTTCTGTGTATGGTTAACCCTTTCACAACCAGCACCTAGAAACGATCTCTAGAAAACCGTCATAGATACACCCCATCTGGCTGAGGCTCAAACATGTAAAGGAGGCCTTCTGAAAGATAACACCTGTTGTCACTTAGAGCATCCAGATGCCTCTTGCAGTTTGTGATGTTTGCAGTGTTCAGATTGAACAAGTGAATGAAATATTGAAGTGCTTGTTTGGCCTGAAGCGTTCTGGACTTGTATGACGAATGACAAATGTTTATAATGGTAAAAATCAGAAAGATCTTATTTCATTAACCCTTATCATTTGGAATACACCCGTGTGTGCAGTAAGTTTGACTAAAATAGTTCAAGGGTAGTGCCAGAATAGCTTGGTGCCTCTAGGCGCCAAGCTATTCTGGCACCACCCTTGAACTAAAGCCATTGGTCTATATCCTTATCTGTAAGTACTATAATGTAGCTTGCATATGGCAGTGTACAAATTTGAAGCTTTTAGACTCAGTATGACATGGGTTAAACTACTTTTAATCTGTGACAGTGATTTGTGTGCGGGCTTGATTGGCGGCCTTGGTGTGACACCCAGTGGTAACATCGGAGCTGACAATGTTGCCATATTTGAGTCTGTAAGTGCAGTTCATTACAGTCTCCTGTACCATAAGTCTATCATCTGTAAGTACGCAGCACATGTAGTATCATGTAGTACCTTTACTCGATATTTTATTTTTGATTGCCCAAGGTTGAAGGTTCTACTGTATAATGATTTAAAAAGCAAGTACCTGTAAGCATACTTCTAAGAACAAATATCAGTCCGGTATGATGCGATGGTTCCAGCACATGATAGTTTTAGCCAAATGGTGTAATCAGAAATAGTATGCAACATAACAACTTGATTCTTCTGAAAAAGATTGAATAGGCAAAAAACCCCACAAATGATGTTTCAGTGTACACACTTTTCAGCTTTATTGGTTATGTCATTGAAGGTCCTCTGTTCAAACGAGGAATCATACTCATTCTAGTGCAGCCAGTTGCAACACATATGCGCATATGCGTGCACATATGTACATACACACACGTACATACACACACACACACACACACACACACACACACACACACACACACACACACACACACACACACACACACACACACTCGCACATACAGCGTGAAACCCTAGATTGTACAATAAATGCTTTGTACAACAAAAGTATTGTTTTAAAATTGTATGCCTCACTACATGATCTCAAAATTCTAATATGTCAGATACATATGTAGATAATTTCTGCGTATGAGGCTTGAGCGTTCCTTTGGCAGGGTTGTAGCGTTTGGGAAAGTTTGGGGAAAATGGATTTCATTTTCCAGGCCCTGGAAAGTCTTTGAAAAATGAAAAATGTGTGTATGGTTTGGGAAAGTTTTTGGGAATTTTGAATGATTGCTACAGCTACATGGAATCCACATTGTACATCACTCACAGCCAAGTGTTTTTTAACATAAAAATGAAAATAAATAAATACAAAAGCGAGTGAATAAGAGCAGGCATTCCGATCAACGACTTTCGATTTCTAACCAGAAATGAGATCTGCGAATTACCTCCCTTTGAAGACATCCAGGGTCTCCATGCAAAAAAAATCAAAATGCCGGGTTCATGTGTTTTCAATGATCTATGGCTGGAAAATCCGCTATATAAAAGCTGGCTCCGAAAAGTAGCATCAAACAAGAGTCCGAAATAGCTTAGGCGGTTAAACGTCAGAGCAGGAGAGCGAAGGAAATCGCCGGGTCGTGGGTTCGAATCCCATCCCGGCCCCGGTAGCTGGACTCACAATCCAGGGGGAAAAACGGATTTGTTCAATAGCGTGTCCGTTGAAAGGTCCTGGTAAATCAAAGTGGCACAGTTGGAGTGCACCTGAGTTGATCAGTGTTCAGGTCGTATTCCATAGGCAATAGATTTCCCTGTCCCCCATAACCCGCCCGTTAGGGCCGTTCATGATCACCTCGGTGCTGTGGACGTTAAACCCGAACTAACCAACCTAGCATCAAACAAGAGGTCGGCTTTTTGTGCCGCTTGTCAAAAATCTATTGATGTGGCAAGCATGGGTGAAGGTGCCATCATGAGTCATAACAAAGGTAAGCAGTCTGTTGAACAGTAGGCATATAGACCTAGTCTATATTTCAGTCACTATATCTTATGGTCTATAGTAGATATGTGACAATTTTTTTTTTTTTATTTAAAAAAAATATAGGCTTGGGAAAAATGTAAAAATGGTCTTGAAAGTTTGTGAAAATTTTGTGATGCCTTTTGGCTACGAACCCTGTTTGGTCAGCAGGCCTACTTTTGTGTACTTTTTTCCGTTTTGCAAAAGCTTTCCATGATAAGTAAATTTTCTGTATTATGTACTCTGTCAGTACCTAAGTAATTTTGTTAACCCCATCCCTGACAGCGCCAAGCTAATCTAGCACTGCCCTTGAATTATGGTCAATCCATCTCCTGCAACTGGTGCATAGTCATTAGATGACACCTCCAAAATTTTGGAAAAACGGCCGTTTGGAGTGAATGAGTTAAGCATTCATTTCAGGATCCGGTGAACATGCCAAGTAATAGCTTCTAATGGCACATTCAGCGCAAGAAAATAGCCATACGCACTCACACTGCAAGCGAACCTTTGCTGGGCGGTTTTCACCAGCGATAATGTTCTAGGGGAAGTAATCTCACGGCGGCAGAAGTCTCCATCCGTAGGCAAAGAGCTACAATAGACACTAGAAAATGCCCATTTAAATGCATGTCACCTGCAACACTACACATCGACTTTTACTATAGTAATGAAGGTGCCAAGCTCATCTGGCACTACCCTTGAATTATCATGGTTGATCCATCTTCTGCTGTAGGTCATTGGGGCTGAATGGGTTAATTGTGGCTTACAAAAAGAGTCCTCTTATGCGTGTAAGTTGGCTGATGTGTTTATTATTTATTACCTCCTTGAGCATGCAGTCAGCAGTACTTGTGGTGGTATGTAGTAATGTACAGGGTTACGTGATTTCTTTCTTGATTTGTGTTGTATACGGTATTTGAATTGTGTGTGCAGGTGCATGGCACAGCCCCTGACATAGCTGGCAAGGACAAAGCTAACCCCACAGCGTTACTTTTGAGCGCTGTTATGATGCTGCGACATATGCAGCTGAATGAGTTTGCACGGCGCATTGAAACCGCAGTTCTCGATGTCATCCGTGATGGGAAGGTATAACTTAACTCCTTGTATGCATCCACCAGTACTGTCAACAGTACCTGTGGCTTCATGCATGATGTTAACCCTTATCATTTGGAATACACCAGTGTGTGAAATAAGAGTGACTAAAATAGTTCAAGGGTAGTGCCAGAATAGCTTAGCGCCTCAAGGCACCAGGCTATTCTGGCACCATCCTTGAACTAAAGCCATTGGTCTATATCCTTATTTGTAAGTACTCAGAGCATGGAATTACTCGTACTAAAAAAAGAGGAAAACCCCTTTTTACTAGGGGGGTCCGGGGGCATGCCCCCCCCGGAAAATGTTTTGAAAATTTACATTAAAATTTGTGCAATCTGGTGCATTTTAGAGAGAAACTGAGCAGTTTAACCACCTAAAAATCTTGCTCTTTTTTCTTATTTTTTGGGTGCACTTTTTATTTTTTGTGTCAAAGGTTTAAAAGTTATACTAAAACTTAAAGTATTCAACAGAATATATCCAAATGCTTATTCAAAATACATCTGAATGTCTTTCCATTTTTTTTTTTATTTGAGTTTAATTATATATATATACTTTCTTTAATAATCTCTGATTAATCAGCTGTAAGTATGGATTCCTTTTCTCTCTTATTTAATACTATGTACCATGGTCACTGAACTGGAGAAAGGTTATATAGATTTTTCAACATAATTTCATCAAACTTTACTGGAAAAAAATACATTGTAATAAATTTATTCACCATCAAGAGTAATATTTCCAATGGCACTGCTTTTAGCTTTCTTGTGTTTCGCTGTAGACACGTGAGCATCAAGAGCTACGCGGCCGCGTAGTTAATATCAACTCTGCGCAGTTCGTGGCAATAAGCCTGCCCACAGGCCGCTAACTTGCGAATACACTGAGCGCGGAGCTCGTCGTTTACGCTTTTCTCGAGCCAATCCATCTCCAAATATTCTTGGCTCCAGAATCGTCTATTCTGTCTCCGCGTTTAAGTATTTTCTCTTCGCCATATTTTGACCAGACTGGCCACACAGGGCAATTGCTTCCGGTGCATGTAGTAACTTTTCCGCCAGAAATAGTTCAAAAAATTTCCTCCCTTTTTGCCATTTTTTTAGGGTGTAAAACTTCAATTGTGTGCCTTTTTTGGCGTTTTGAGCAACAAAAGGCATGACAGGTGGTGTGAAAAAGAGCAAAATCTGGGTAATTTTAGTCGACCTAGTGTGTTCATGGGAGCCTAATTGGGGCATGTGCACGGTTGTATGCAGGCTTGCAGACGACAGTTTTGTCATGGGGTACTTAATGCATTTGAGTGTTGTGAAAAACGCTAACTCTTAATTTTTTTAAGAATTGCTGAAATAGCTTCTCCTGTGATGTGCTCCGCGTGGATTTTTTGTTTTGGCAGAAAAGTTCTTCGTTCATAGTTTTATGCTGCAAGAGGCTAACAGATAACAGTGTGTGAAAAGGGGGCGTAACCTAATTGCCCTGTGTGGCCTGTAAAGGCAGAGTGAATTTTTCTACTATTGGCGTTTGGAAGGAGATTGTGCCCAAAAATCGACATTTTTTGCTTTTGATGCTGATATCAGGTGTTTTTAGGCCATGTTGGCACTTTTGATGCCATACAAATAGCTTTATTTAGCTGTATAAGGATTATAGAGGCAAAATGGTGCATATTTGTGCGAAGGGGAAAGAAAAGACTAGAAAACACACAGGAACAATCCCAGGTCACATTTTCTGTCATAGTAGTCATTCAAAAACCCTTCTGACAAGGTAACAGTCATTACGGTGTCATCTAGATGAAATTTAGTTAAATTTGATTTTTGTCGGTTGGCCGATTTTTTTGCTTTTGTTTTGACTGCATTCAAAATACCCGTTTATCCTGCACAGTGTAATTTGGGCTTTGTGAGGGTCATCTTAGTGAAAACATGCTGTAAACTGCAAACCTCAGTGTGGTGACACCAAAACATGTTGTTTTGACTGGTTTCTGAAGTCGGTTTAGATGGTGTGGTGCGGTGAAAAGGCACGGTTGTCATAAATATTATCGAGAAATTAGTGTGTGAGAAATCTCTTCACCTTTTTCAAACACAAATCATCCTGCTGTATCCTGAGCATATTTATTATGCCTAAAAATCCATGCCACACATTTCCACCCACCCACCACCCACCCCAAACACCACCTTCTTGCCCCCATGCCCCCCCCCCCCCCCCCCCCAAATATCCCTCACCCCCAACCCTCAGTCATGGTAAGCCTAACGTTACTATGCTAACTCAGATCCCAAAACTATGTTAACCCTAATCCTAACTCTACTATGCTTACCCTAATAATACTAACCCAAAGCATTAACATGCACACCTCCCCCCCCCCTTCCCCCCCCCCCTCCCCCCCCCCCCCCCCTCCCCCCCCCCCCTCTCCCGAATGAACGCACGCGTTCACGTGAAATTTTTGCTACTTTTTCAAGCATTTTACACTATTTAAAGCATTCTGCTGCTTTGCCATGCAAAGTAGTCAAAGTCAGAGAAGCACCTTGGTCCCTTGAGTTGGCTGGTACAAGGATTTGTAGCTGTTTGCAAGAAAAAGCATGTTGGCTGGTGATTCATTTTCAGAAAAAGTACAGAACATAGCTTCAGTTGCCTTCAGTATCTTAAGCCTTGTTTAAAGCTGGAAGGAGGGAATAAAAGAAATGACACCTCATGCAGACTAGTTGTGGTTAGGCAGTTTGCTGAATTTTTTTAAACAGTGCAAGGGCTTTTCTATGTTGTCCAGTTGGGTTCAAAGTTGAAAAAACTGTCAAAATGGTTCTTGCTTGGGGGGGGGGGGGGGGGGGTAGTATAGCAAATAAATTGCCAAAAAATAACCAACTGTTAAAAATTGTACTTGCTGGTTGTTTTGAATGCGTAACATGTGTGTCTGCTTGTCTGCAAAATACAGGGTTGCTAGCTTGAACATAAGTCTTTCTTTTTGGATCTTTACATGTGTGGTGCTGACAGTCGGCCGCAGGAGCGAATGGTACTCCGGGCACCAAGGGGTGCAGGTAGTAATTTTGGTGCAGCTTTAAAACCATCAGCCATTCATGTCTGAAACTTGGCAGTGTATCTTCTTATAGGGTACGGTTATCAGTGATAAAGTTTTGATTGCAGCTGACAACTTTTTTTGTTTCATTACATACGACTCCACTGAAGACCGGAAGCGACCTGTGCGAGCTAAAGCTAACGCCTCGCTCAATTTTGAATACGCGATTTGGGGATATCCACCACATAAAGATCGCGAAACTCGGTATTGGAATAGTGACTTTACGATTTTGTTTTCGGCGGAAATTTTTATTTTCGGCGGAATGTCAGCTTCATTTAAGCGGAAATCCGCCAAAAAGAGGAAAATTCCATGCTCTGAAGTACTGTAATGTAGCTTGCATGTGGCAGTGTACAATTTTGAAGCTTTTAACCTCGGTATGATATGGGATAAATATGAGGCTAATTGTTGCACAACTCCAATGTCCACCTCTGGCTTGTCAGTACCATTCCTTGGAAGGAACATGTAGTTTGCTCTTCACTTTTGCATTTTCTTTTGATAATATCATTTGAATCAAACCCATCAGAATAACATATAAGCAAGATGAGAGAACTAGGTATTAGGGTTATTGGCCAGTTCTCTTCAAACTGTTGTGTACCAGTATACATTTCTGTATAATTTGCAGGTCTGTGCTATCTTTGGTGTTTAGGTGATATAAAGACATCACTCATGGCTTTAACCCTTTGGCTGTCGTTAGTGCTTTTTGTCAAGGTGCTTCATGCAGGAATCACCTCAACAAAAAGTGCTACAGACAGACAAAGGGGTGAAACATTTCTGAGCAAAAATAAAGTGAAAGATGAGGTTCTAAAACCATGTGGATGATATTCTCAGTATCACCTCACCTACACACTGAATTACAACTCATGTATCACTCCTCAGGGAATAATTTTACAGCTTCTTTTAAGAATGGTGTGTGTGTAACTTTCATGCATCACCATTGACATATGTATTGTCAGGTGTGTGGAAATTATATTTCCACAGTAAAACACAAAGGAGTTGTATAAAAAGTGAAGTATGTTACATTTTTTTTTTTATATCTTACTACATTAGTTCAAGTACATAATGACTGACATTAATTCCTTATAATTTGATAAAATGTTGCAGATTTTGACAGCAGACCTTGGTGGCAATGCATCGTGTTCAGACTACACAAAAGCAATCTCTGAGCGAGTAGCCAGCATCTCCTGATCTGATAACTCCTGTCCTCTCCTGTCTGTTAATACTCGCAATCTCCCCTCTTGATGTCTGTGATGCTAGTCCAACTACATCTGTTAGGTAGCAGATGGTTTCTTGCTAATTAACCCATTTAGCCCCAGAACCCTGCAGCAGGAGATGGATTGATCATGATAATTCAAGAGAAGTGCCAGATGAGCTTGGCGCCTTCGGGCGCCAAGCTCATCTGGCACTACTCTTGAATTATCATGATCAATCCATCTCCTACAGCTGGTAAATAGTCATTGGATAACACCTCAAAACGTTAGGAAATGTGGTCGTGGGGTTATATGGGTTACGTTGTGTGTGTGTGCTTGGCTGGTTGCTGGATGGGACAACTTGAAGGAAGCACTGTAAAGCTGGATAGGTAGACGTACATTGGAGGCTGTGACGTAATCAGCATCTGTACACAACATGCAGTACACACGTGCTTTACATAACTTAACATTTGTTAGTTTAAGAAGCTGTAAAATTGTGTCAAGACATTTTTGGAAAATAAATCACTCTTCTGCTTTTCCCCACACTAGAATCAAATGCAAATACTCCACACAACAAAATGCCGATGCACTGCATTATACAAATACCTTTATTGTCCCAAGATGGGAAATTTGTTCACAGTGGAATTTTTATTAACAGATGTAAAAAACAACAAATGTGAACATAAAACAAATAAATACATTTGACTGACTAGTACACACTGACCGTTTACAGTATGTGCACGTACACATTTTTTGTATGTAACATCACAACCATCTGTAATGTTAATATCCACCTAGAAAGAAAACATGCTTAAAACTAACTGAAATGACACTACCTTATACCACACGCACAAACACACGCACACAACATGCAAACACAAACCTACACACACACTTGCGTATCGCATGACATTGCAAATTCATAGACCTGAGGCTGACATCTTGACCGTCCTTCAAATGATGCCATGACTATAGGTCTGTGCCATGGCATCATTTAGGAGACAGATGATGGCCTGAAAGAAAAACGTCTGCGATTTGTTTTGCACGTCACAGTTCTGTATCTCCTGGAGGAAGCCAACAGGCATATTCTTCGGATAAAACATGAGTATCATCAGATACTATGTGGAAGGCTTTGTTAAGCACCTGCTTCTCATACAAAGAAGAAAGGCAGGGCTGCTGTATACCAGTTATTTTGCTACTGATGTTGATAATGTGCTGGAGCTTAGTCTTATCTTTTAGGCTCATGTTCCCAAACCAACAGACACATAAGAAGGTGAGTACACTTTGAATAAAAGACTGATAAAAGAGAGTTAAAATAGAGTTGTCAGCATTAAACTTGCACAGCTTCCTCAAAAAATACAGGCGCTGTTGGCCTTTCTTGTGTAAAACATCATGCTGTGTGACCCATTTAAGTTAGTCATCAATAGTGGTTCCAAGGTATTTGTACTAGGTCACCATTTGCACTATTTCATCAAAAATGACTGTCTGACTGCGTTATAGTCTGTGGATGTAGTGGAGTCGATTCAGTAAACACTGAGCATGATCATTGTAGGACGTGTACTTTCTTCAGTGCAAGATGGGCAGACCAGCTGCAACTGTCATGTTTCTATAACTCGTCTTGGTATTTATGTAGCAAATACGAAGATTAAATAAACATACTTTTACTCAGCGACCGTCTTCTCTATGTATCAGGTATGATTTATTTCTTCAAAAACGTTACCGATGGTATTACTGATAGGAAGACATACTTAGCCTGTCAATTTCAGCCTCAAAATTGTTGTGTGTTGCTACACAACCAGGGACGTAACTCTAGTAAGCAGTTACCTAATCCCCTGAGTGGCCTCCCTCTCTTCCGAGTAGCCTCCCTCCAAATCTCGCGAGAGTCCGTTATTGCAAGTTCCTTACTTAGCTTCCATCTTGTTTGGTTTCCTCATCATCAGTCTCCACGTTTTCTTCATCTCCCTTGTTCCACCTTTGGTTTCGTTTGTCTTGACATGGCCAGGTAAGGCCTCGGACATTGCCTCGCCCGACGATTGTTGTGGACTGGGGCAATTTCCGTGGATTTGCGCTGTTTTGCTGTTCATTTTGACTTCGCCTTCGACTGTCAGTTACAACGGTCGTGTGCTCGGTTACGTAGCCTCTGGGCTATGCGCGCTTACTTTCTTTCTGTTGCCTGTTGCAGTACTCAAAACATGCCCCACCTGTAAAAATTTCCAGTGGCCTTGTGATTTACACCCTTACTGTCTGCCTTGTTCGGGCTGTGCGTCGGACCATACGTGTGTGACTTGTGCTACGTGGGAAGAGGACCGCTGGTCTGAACTTTGGCGATCCTACCGTCGTAAGCGCTCCATGCAGTCCGACGAGGCTACAAATCACCCGGCCACTCCCAGCTCTTCCGCCATTGGTGTTACTTCTTGGTGCTCCGGTCACCGGACCCCAGTCGCATACTATTACCACACTCCCGTTCTTCGGAGATGGGACCATTGCGGCTAATTTCCACCCCGGCCAAGGTGATGGATGTTGTCTCTTCTGCCGTGGGTTGTGTTGTACCGGGCGAGATTTTACGTCCCCGCTCTCTCGAGCATATTTCGCAGCCAGCCCCGCGCACCCGATCTTTGGAGACGGGTCTCTCGCGGAGGTACCCCCATCTCCGTTCGGCTCGCCGTTACTTACGCTTCGCCTTCCGCGGGGTGGTGTATTAGTTCCAGGCCATGCCCTTCGGTCTCAACCTCAGTCCTTGGGTCTTCACCAGGATTCTGGATGCGGTGATCGCCCGCGCTTGGCAGTCTTCTCTCAGTTCGACCTCCCACTATCTCGACGATCTCCTCCGGAATTCGGACGAGACCTGCAGATGTATCATGCAACCGAGGCTCCAGCACGGATGTGGTTGCAGTTGTTGGGACTCATGAGCGCCGCTTGGCCAGCTCTACTCGCGGCCGATTCAACTCTATCTCCTCCTTCTCTGATCTGCACGGATGCCAGTCTCTCCAGTTGGGGCGCTCACCTGCTCCCAGACTTCAGCGAGACAGCGGGCCTTTGATTTAGTGGGCAAGCACATCAACTGGTTGGAGTTGAAGGCAGTTTGGCTCGCCCTTATCGCCTTGGAGGCTCGCGTGTCACACCAGGAAGTCTTGGTTCTCTCTGACAACACGACTGTCATCTCCTATATTCAGAAGCAGGATGGGACGCGTTCTCCCTCACTTTGCATCCATCTGTTCCAGCTTCTCGTGTGGTGCCGAGATCGGGGCATCTCGCTATGGGCGCATCACATTCCAGGACAGCTGAATGTGCTGGCGGATTTCCTGTCTCATTAGGGCCAGCTCCTCCATACCGAGTGGGCTCCGCGCCCCGACTTTTTTGGATGATTTGCCTGCACTGGGAGACGCCCATGATCGACCTGTTTGCGATGAGGTGGAACACGCAACTTCCCCTCTTCGTCTCTCCTGTTCCGGACCCCCTTGCGTGGGCAGTGGATGCTCTCTCCATTCCCTGGGAGGGTCTCCTGGCTTACGCGTACCCTCTCTCTGTGCTGATACCCAAGATTCTCCTCAAGCTCGGAGGCTGCCACGCAGTACTGTTCCTAGTAGCCCCGTTCTCTTGGAACAAGCTGGATCACAGATCTCCTGAGTCTCGCCACGGATTCCCCTCTGCGGCTTCCCACGCCGCGCATGATGCTGAAACAGCCACGGCAGGATCTTTTTCACCCTTGCCCGGAGAGCCTCCTCTTACACGTTTGGCGATTGTGCGGCGTGCCCTCACCGCTCGAGGTTTCTCGGATGCGGCGGTGGAGGCTATTGCTTCAGCCCGACAGCCTTCCACCCGGAAAGTCTATGAGGGAAAATGGTGGGCTTTGCAGTCTTGGTGCGGGACTCGACACCTCTCCCCCACAGCTTTGACTATGCCCCAGCTTGCCGAGTCCTTTCTGTGGCTCTTCGAGGATCAGCACCTGGCACCCATCACCATTCGGGGATATCTTTCTGTGGTGGCTGCCACTTTCTGCCATTTGGGTCGACCAGATCCCGGATCTTGCAAGGACCTCATGGCTCATTTTGACCTTCGGCGACCAGTGACCCGCTCACTGCTCCCACGATGGGACCTTGCGTGGGTGTTCACCTGGCTCAACACTGCTCGTTTTGAACCGCTACCCTTGGCGCGGTTCTCAGACCTGACGAGGAAGACGTGCTTCTTGCTGGCTTTAACCACTGCCTCTCGAGTAAGTGAGCTCCACGCTCTCTCTGTGCACCCGTCTTGCCTGCAGCTCTGGGTCAACGGCTCGGTTCAACTACTCAATAGTCCTTCTTTTTTGGCTAAAAACTGGCTCCCCTCCTCAAACGATCACTATTCGTCCACTGCAGGGTCCTGACACGCCCTGGGATGTCAGACAGCAGGATCTAGTCAGGGCGTTAAAAATCTACCTCTGCCGTCAAAGTCCTTATGGCGGGGTCATTTACGCCTTTTCCTGCCCTTGGTTCCGGGCCGGCACGATACTTACAATGACCTCTCGACTGAGGTAGCGAAGAGGTTGCGGATTCGGGCACACAAGATCCAGGCTGTCTCCACGAGCATCGCGTTCGACCGCAACTGTGCCGTGAAGGACATTGTGGCAGCTGTGGGCTGGCGGGCTGAAACTACTTTCTCCCATTTTTACTTGCGCCACCTCTCCAGCCAGCGACACAAACTGGCTCTGGTGGGGGACATTGCTGCAGCGCAACACTCCCTCCCGGCGCTGGAGGCGCCATAGGTAACACTTAGCTGAAATTGTCGGGAGTGTGCACCAGCAGGGGACCTAGCTAAGCAGTTACATGGGGGGGGTTGAATGTTGGGCGGCACCCTCCTCCTCTTCGCAATTCTTCCTATCAGTAATACCATCGGTAACGTTTTTGAAGAAATAAATGTATTTTTCTTTAAAATAAATTTTTTCGAAAAATACTTACTGATAGTATTACTCAAACTACCTCCCACCTTCCCAGCTTGCCACCAGTCAGCTAAGTTCAAACTGGCAATAACGGACTCTTGCGAGATTACGAAGGGAGGCTACTCGGAGGAGAGTGAGGCCACTCAGGGGATTAGGTAACTACTTATTTAGAGTTACGTCTCTGGTTGTGTAGCAACACACAACAATTTTGGAGGCTGAAATTGACAGGCTAAGTATGTCTTCCTATCAGTAATACCATCGGTAAGTATTTTTCGAAAAAATTTATTTAAAGAAAAATACATTTTGGCAATGTGTGACAGGTCAAAGAAATTCTTTTATAAATGTGTACTTTCATGCTTGCTGGTTGTACCCACCATTCACCGGATGGCTGTGCAATTTTCAGGTGCTAATTTTACTACGTTGCATTTTATTATTGATAGCCTCTCCTTGTCAGGAAGATGTGATTAACTCATTCGAGACATGCTGCCTCAGGATACACGGCTTATGCCGTATATCCGGAGACAACACGTCTCGAAATGAGTTAAAAGATATCGGTCCAGTGTTGGTGGTAACAAAGATGATTCATCCATTGATACTAGTTTCATTAACAACTGTATTTCAATAGAGCAAGCAGGTAAAGAACTATTGTTGTATGACTGTTCTTGCAGCATGTATAGAGATGAAAAATTGGCATTGTACAAGATGGCATCAAATAGAGTGTGTGCCATATACTAGAAATTTCAAACTGTCATGTATCATCTAAGGGATGTTTCTTTTGAAACCCCAGCTGGCAAATGTATCCATTACTCATTACAGGCCATATTTTGCCATAATGTACAGGGTAGGATGCACTCTCGCTGTGTCATACTTCTACATGTGTCAAAGGTTACTAGTACTGTAGTATGTACTATCTTGCATATTCAGAAACATAAATGTTTACGACTTAAAAATCATCCTTGATAAAAAATTTACAACTTGAAAATCATCTTATCAGCAGATAAAAGGGTACCAACTACTGTCTTGCTCAAGACTTGAATGAATATTGCGTTATTAAAAGAACTAGGCAAGTGTTTTTTTTTTTTTATGCATGCCTGCGTGCATGTGGACTGATATGTACATGCTGAAACCACACATCTTTCTGCTTATAAACTTTTTGTGTTTTAGGGGAGCCTTTTAACCCTTTTAGCCCCAGTGCCCTACAGCAGGAGATGGATCAAGCATGATTATTGAAGAGTAGTGCCAGATTAGCTTGGCGCCATCAGGTGTCGAGCTAATCTGGCACTACCCTTGAATTATCATGCTCGATCCATCTCCTGCAACTGATACATAGTCGTTAAGTGACGCCTCCAAAAATTTGAGAAATATAGCTGTGGGGTTAAATGGGTTAAATATTGCAGTCGCTGTTTTCTTGTGTGCTCAAGTGTACAATTTGTTACTTTCTCAGAACAAATGGCTGTGTGTGTGAGTAAACATGAATGTCGGTGTTTTCTATAATGCAGTATAATGGGTATTTGACACATAAAACTCGGAAAAGGATGCTGAGCATTCAGTTGGACTGTCTAAGGAACACAGACAGATGTATGCTTATGTTGGTTAGAAACCCTTAGAAACAACAAAACGACCCTCAGAATTTCCAGAGGGTCTGTGGGACCTGTAGCGTCTAAATCTGTGGAAAACACAATGTAGTGAAGATTATAACGTGGACGGCATATGTTTGATGTTGATGGCATTATTTCATGAAAACCAATCTTGTTACGTGCTGATGTAGTGTCTTCACAATGTATATTATGTGACTGATTGCAGTGATTTACTGGCTTTACACGATTAACCTATTTAGTCCTGGGACCCTGCAGCAGGAGATGGATGGATCATGATAATTCAAGGGTAGTGCCAGATGAGCTTGATGCCTTCAGGCGCCAAGCTCATCTGGCACTACCCATAAATTATGATCAATCCATCACCTGCAGCTGGTACATAGTCATTGGACAACGCCTCCAAAAGTTTGAAAATGCGGCCTTACCTTATTTGTCCGTTCTTCACTCAGAAATGTGCAACAGTTTCTACGATCTGACATAGGGTGTAGACTGATGGGAGGCTCATGAAGGAACAACATTACGATGACTGTTAGTTACATGTATTATGAATATTTATAGTGGGTGTGTGCCTGCACATTCATGAATTTATCAAATTTCAAAGTCTGGTAAGTTGGGTTTACATAGCGTCCACTTCATGTATGTCGGTACGATTTTCGCAATATGATTTCCTCATTTAAACAGTTGTTTATATTTAGTGAGTGGTCCATTGGTAATCTCAAAGTTGTTTTCATAGAAACATTATCAGAACGCAAGTGAATTTATTTATTTGAAGCCTTGTGTTCCTGATTAGTTTTGTGATACTGGTAGAAAATAGATATTTAGTACATGTATAGTGTGTACAGGTTTGTTTATGACATTGTGTTCTTTGTTGAAGATTGACAGGAAAGTGGTTGTAAAAAGAAATGGTATGTGATCTTTCTTTGATGTTTCATGCGTGTACATTTGGTAACATTTTAGTAAATAGATATCTCCTGAACTTATCTGCGTCTTGTGTGATTTTTTTCACTATTGTAGAAGAGGAGTTCACATGTACCGTTAACCCATTTAGCCCCAGCGCTCTACATCAGGAGATGGACTGACCATGATAATTCAAGGGTAGTGCCAGGTTGAGCTTGGCGCCTATAGGCGTCGAGCTCATCCAGCACTACCCTTGAATTATCATGGTCAGTCCATCTCCTTCAATGGCACATATAGTCTTTAGGTGACACCTCCCAAATTTTGGAAATGTTTCTTTGGGGTTAAATGGGTTAATTCTAAATGACCAATCACAGGAGATAACAAAAATTAGTTAAAAAATAGCCATATTTTGACATAAGATGTTTTTTTTTTTTTTCTCAAATACTATTCACCCCCACCGGGTCTGCCCTGGGGGACTTGGGGGGTTAGTATTTTTAGTTCCAGGTCACCTGGTCAGCCCACAGGGTGGGTTTTTCTCTCTATTCTGGGCATGTGTTTCTGTCTACCCTTGTCATTCACCTGTATTGCCTTTTTAAACTCGCTACTGTCTGCACTGCCTGTAGCTCTGATATGGATGTGTGTTGCTAAATGGTCTTAGCTTTATTTAGGCCCATGTGTTAGGTTATTTATGTATGGACCGGCTCGCGACATACATTCATGTTCTGTAATTTTTTTTTTTTTTTTACAAGCAGTGCAGGCACGTCTGAGAAAGCCTTGTTGCTGTCGGGACGTTAAGCAATGTACAATCAAATACTATTCACAGCTTCAAACCTAAACCTGGTACAGAGATACCTGATGGTAAGACCTTCCTATTCACACAATTTGGATGACCCCTGGGAATGGTTAAGGGTCACAAGAGATCAGAAAATAGGTCACAACAGCCATTTTTTGACCCAAAAAAGTTTTTCTCTCTGTTCTTATTTGCAGCTTCCATCCTAAACATGGTACAGAGATGCCTGGTGGTTAGACCTTACTGGGCATACTAATTTGGATGACCCCTTGGAAAGGTCAAGGGTCGCAAGTGATCAGCAAATGGTGTGAAAAATGTCTTGTTTAGTAGAATTTTAGTTTTATCAGCATTTTGCAAAACTTTTCAACAAAGTTTGGCAGAAAGGTAGCTGTGCATACTAATTTGGTTAACTACTCACAATTGTCATGAGAGGTGTTGACAAAAGTGAAACGTGTACATTTTGAGAAAACACGGATTTCGCACAGTCATTTATGTTAGAACACTTGCTTATTTTAGTGATCTGTTGGAAAGGTCAAAGTCATAGAGGTCAGATTAATTATGTGGATCAGTCATGCACGTGAGCCTGAAAGCCTTTGCCATTCTTTTTTCATCATGGGTTATGCAAGTTTAACACATGGAGCCCCGACGCACTACCGCAGGAGATAGAGGGACCATGATAATTGAAGGGTAGTACCAGATTAGCCAGGCGCCAAGCTAATCTGGCACTACCCTTGAATTATCATGGTCCCTTGATCTCCTGCAACTGGTACATGGTCGTTAGGTGACGCCTCCAAAATTTGGGAAATGCGGCCGTGGGGTTAAATGATTTCACTCGCTAATCCGGGCTGAGTTCAGCTTGTGTCCAGTCTCCACCAAACAGCCATGAAACAGAACAAGATGGGATGAACCATAACCCACAAAGTCCCTTCTATATGAGAGCTGTCCTCGCTGTCAATGGTCTCTACCTTTTGTCTTTGACCTGATTCTGATGTTGAATTATCTCCTATTGAAAACGTCTCTCAGATCTGCCAATGCGTCGGTGATATCTATAAGGGGCGCAGGACATAAACATCATTGATGATTTGTCGAACGTCATTTGTCATGACGTAAGTTTTAGCTTTTACGTTATTTTATATTTTACGTGATAGGCTTGAGAAAATGGTGACAAAACTAGAACTTCACGGTACAATTTCAGTCTTGATATAATTTGTGTGAAAGCAGGTCGACTTTACCTAGCTACATGATATACTGATTACACGGATCACCTGCATGCTCTTCTGAAAGCGCGTCGATGTGTGTGTGCGTGTTGGTGCGCGCGTGCTCCAAACCATCTCCAAGAGGCATAGATCCTCTCCTCCTATGTTTGTGTGAGAGAGAGCGAGAGCCGCGCGCGAGAGAGAGAATGACGTCATTAGAGTATTATGTCAGTGTCTGCGTGGCGACGGAGTTGCCTCTGTTACGTCACCGCCACTGTCTGACTTTCTCTAGCAGTCAACGTTTTTAGTGTTTTAATTCTTTTCTGAAAAGAATTGTTTTTTTGTTTTTTTACTAAAGAAGTTGAAAGGATACAAAGCTGGCTAACGAACTCGTCCAATGTCTTTCTGCAAACTAGCTATGCAAAAGTTTAAGTAAATATGACAAAAATTACGGACTCTAATCTGGGTCAACCGACTTTCTATAAACGCGGCGGTTGTTTATGTCTTCAATGAGACTTCAATTACAATATGCTCTGAGGCTCTCTTAGCCACTTACTTAAAAAAGTATTTCGCCAAGTTTCAAGCTTGTGTGTACATAAATATCAGAGATTCTCTTGTTTACATACATACGCACACACATATGCGCATACAGCGTTTCGCACCAATTGTACGTTCAGCAGCGAGGTTGGCGTAACTAGACATGACGTAATTTCTATCTCGTTACTTCAATTGTTAGGGCCTGCCCGCCTTTGACATCATGGACATGCTATTAAATTCGCCCCACCGCGACCCGTCCTAAAAAGTCCCTTCTATAAATTGAAGGGACTTAAAAATGGCTGTCATCCAAAACGGAGTGATAAATGTTTCATGCACTTTACGATTAAAACTTTGTATCCACTACTAACACAAGTAAGTTCCTTTTTCCTAATGTTTCTAGTTGTTTAGATCCATCGACTTCTGTCGTCTTCATGTAACCAGCATAAAAAAATGCACTGTCAGCACATTTTTGTTTTTGTCTACCGTATTTAAAAAATACGGTAGACTTTGAAATGGGGCTGGTCGGAGCGCATTCCGGGGCACGCACATGACTTTTTTTTGGCGTACTTACTTACGCCTGTCACCCCTACCCGGGTATAGGCCGTCGACGAGAGACCTCCAGCGACTCCTGTCCTGTGCTTCTCCTTCGATTTTACACCCCACCCGGGTCTGCCCTGGGGGACTTCGGTGGGGTTAGGTATTTTTTAGTTCCCAGGGTCACCCTGGTCAGCCCCACAGGGTGGGTTTTTCTCTCTATTCTGGGGCATGTGTTTCTGTCTACCCTTTGTCCATTCACTCCCCACCCGGGTCTGCCCTGGGGGACTTGGGTGGGGTTAGGTATTTTTTAGTTCCCAGGGTCACCCTGGTCAGCCTCACAGGGTGGGTTTTTCTCTCCATTCTGGGGCATGTGTTTCTGTCTACCCTTTGTCCATTCACCTGTATTTGCCTTTTTAAAATTCTCCCTACTGTCTGCACTGCCTGTAGCTCTTGATATTGGATGTGTGTTGCTAAATGGTCTTAGCTTTATTTAGGCCCCATGTTGTAGGTTTATTTAACGTATTTGACCGGCTGGCGACATACATTCAATTTTCTGTTTTGTTTTTTTTCACAAGCAGTGCAGGCACGTCCTGAGAAAGCCTTGTTGCTGTCGGGACGTTAAGCAATGTACAATCAATCAATCAATCCATTCACCTGTATTTGCCTTTTTAAAACTCTCCCTACTGTCTGCACTGCCTGTAGCTCTTGATATTGGATGTGTGTTGCTAAATGGTCTTAGCTTTATTTAGGCCCCATCTGTTAGGTTTATTTAATGTATTTGACCGGCTGGCGACATACATTCAATGTTCTGTTTATTTTTTTTTTCACAAGCAGTGCAGGCACGTCCTGAGAAAGCCTTGTTGCTGTCGGGACGTTAAGCAATGTACAATCAATCAATCCTTCGATTTTACTCCAGGTGGTTCCCAGTCTCTTGATGTCTGCTTGGAGGTCTCGACGCCAGGAGTTTCTCGGCCTACCTCTTTTCCTCTTTCCCTGGGGGTTCCATGACAATGCCTGCCTAGTGATACTGGAAGCTGGCTTTCTCAGACTGTGACCAATCCATCGCCATCTTCTTCGCCCAATTTCATTCTCTGCTGATATCTGCTCTGTTCTCTCCCAGAGTCTGACGTTGCTGATCTTCTCTGGCCAGTGGATTTTCAAAATTCTTCTAAGGCAACTGTTTATGAAGATCTGTACTCTGTTGACTGTTTTTTGTCAATCTCCAAGTCTCTGCTCCATATAGGAGAACTGCTTTTACGTTGGAGTTGAAAATCCGGACTTTGGTGTGTTGTGACAGCTCTCTGGAACTCCACACTTTTTTCAACTGGTGAAAGGCTGCCCTGGCTTTACCGATTCGTGCTCTGACATCTGCATCAGTGCCGCCTTTTTTGTCTATGATGCTCCCGAGATAGGTGAAGGACTCCACCTCCTCCAACGGGGTGCCAGCAAGCAAGACTGGTTCTTCCCTGGTTGCGTTCAGCCTCATTGTCTTTGTTTTCTGTTTGTGGATGGTGAGGCCCACTTGGGACGAGATGTCAGCAAGCCTCGTGGTCTTGTCCTGCATTTGTTGATGAGTGTGGGACAGTAATAATAATAATAATTACGGTATTTATAATGCGCTTATCTTATAATAATTATAACTCTAAGCGCGCACTCACAACTCGCACACGCATGCGCACGCTTTAGACAATGACTCACGTAACACAAATAGTGAAGATACATTAGGACGGTCAGCTTGGGCTGGGGAGTGTAATGCCAAGTCGTCTGCAAAATCGAGGTCGTCAAGCTGTGTCCACAGTGTCCACTGTATTCCACTTCGTCTGTGCTCTGTGGTCATCTTCATGACCCAGTCTATGGCCAGTAGGACGAGGAACGGAGACAGCAGACACCCCTGCCTGACACCGGTTCTGACCTGGAGCTCCCTGGTGAACTGCCCTTCGTGGATCACGACTTTTTGGGCGTGCGTGGCAGAAATTCTGGCGAAGAAGTAACAAGATAAAAATGACGTCACGTCTAGCCACGCAAACCTTTCTAGAGAACGTCTTTTTCTTCACAACCAAACCAAAAATGCAGGGGGAAAAAAAGTGCCATACATGAAGACACTGCACCTTACAAAGCCAAGACCTCAACTGGAGCTCAAGCCTGATGGAGGCGGCGACTCGCGATCTGAAACGGATTCTTGCATCGACTCAAAAATGCCTGTTGCAAAGAAATCGAGGCAGGAATGGGCAGCCCAGACTGGCCATAGTACTGTGCAATGGCAGTCATACAACTGCAAAGACTTCTTTCGCCGGATCTGTTGCCTAAGATCACGGCATGCCATGCTGGTGTTCAAGGCAATGATTGAGCGGACACCTTCGCTGGCCAGGCAGAAATCACACAGGGCCTACGGATAGGCGTATCAGAAGTGGTGAGAAACATGTGAAATCATTTCCAGGAACAGAGACCAAGGGCAACACACACTCGAACGTCTCCGTAGCAGCGGTGTGGATGGAGTGAGGCAGTGGACGTCCTTGGGCAGACTTAAACGGACACGAGAAATCCGTCGGTCGTGAGGCAGACCAACTCTGGCACGATGTTCAAAAGAACTCTTGGAAGACATCCTGTAGATGGGGTGGAGCGCGTATGGGCCTTTCCGAGATCCCATCAGTCTTGACCGAACTGAATAGAGCTGAACTGACGTAAACAGCATACACTCGTTACCCCATTAAACCCTGAGGACAGACAAAATTAGCAAATCAGTGTGGGAGATGCCCTGTGATATCTACGTCACAGTTCTGGAGACAACTGGACCATGATGGTTCAAGGGTGGTATCGGAATTCCGCCGACACCGCCCTTGAACTATCGTGGTCGATCCGGCCACATCCTATCGTAGCCTGTCAGGGCTTTATGGGTTAATGACACCCCTGAGCTTCCCAGCGCTGGAGTTTCATTCTTCTCGGAAGGGTGAATTCAGGCACTCAGTAAGCCAAAGGTCTTTGGGCCGACATAGGGCGCAGTTGACTGTCGCTCTTGAGAGAACATTTGGCTTACTTGATCATTACTGTGACCACTCACACACACGTGAAAATTGTGATCACTGCGCCATACCATCAAGGGACTGAAGGATCATATAATTATAACTTAGTTGTGAGCCGAGTTAACAAATGCAGGACAAGACCACGAGGCTTGCTGACATCTCGTCCCAAGTGGGCCTCACCATCCACAAACAGAAAACAAAGACAATGAGGCTGGACGCAACCAGGGAAGAACCAGTCACTTGCTGGCACCCCGTTGGAGGAGGTGGAGTCCTTCACCTATCTCGGGAGCATCATAGACAAAAAAAGGCGGCACTGATGCAGATGTCAGAGCAAGAATCGGTAAAGCCAGAGCAGCTTTTCTCCAGTTGAAAAAAGTGTGGAGTTCTAGAGAGCTGTCACAACACACCAAAGTCCGGATTTTCAACTCCAATGTAAAAGCAGTTCTCCTATATGGAGCAGAGACTTGGAGATTGACAAAAACCACTGTCAACAGAGTACAGATCTTCATAAACAGTTGCCTTAGAAGAATTTTGAAAATCCACTGGCCAGAGAAGATCAGCAACGTCAGACTCTGGGAGAGAACAGAGCAGATAACAGCAGAGAATGAAATTGGGCGAAGAAGATGGGGATGGATTGGTCACAGTCTGAGAAAGCCAGCTTCCAGTATCACTAGGCAGGCATTGTCATGGAACCCCCAGGGAAAGAGGAAAAGAGGTAGGCCGAAAAACTCCTGGCGTCGAGACCTCCAAGCAGACATCAAGAGACTGGGAACCACCTGGAGTAAAATCGAAGGAGAAGCACAGGACAGGAGTCGCTGGAGGTCTCTCGTCGACGGCCTATACCCGGGTAGGGGTGACAGGCGTAAGTAAGTAAAGTGTGAGCCGAGTCGTCTGGTCTCTAGTTATGTACGCTAGTTGGGACAAACTGGACTTCACATTACATTGATTGTCTCGGTATTCAGTGTGCTGAATCTAATGTCACTACGCGGACGCACGTACAAACACACAAGGACACACATGTTGAATAATTTACCTGCGTTCTGAACTTTACTTGTATGCGTCAGAAGACGTTCAGTACTGAAGCAACCCGCCCACTTTCCGTGGTCTTGACCAAATACGAAAGTTTATGTCCAGAACGTAGTTTCTGTTTGGTCATCGGCGTGAACGTTTGAACGAAGGCTGAGCTGGTAAACTCAGACTGTGTTTGTCTCTAAATCTTCCTTTCCCCTCAGTCTGACCCCTGTTAAACGTATTATCCAGTTTCCAACAGCAGACGCTTTCTGTTTAGTTGCTACCGGTACGTGTACACGTACGGCTGTGTTGGGTATACAGATGTTAAGAAGAAATGTCGTTTAAAAAAAAGTGCTGGGGAAAAAAAAACGTCGGTTCCCAGCTTGTTTGACACAATGCTGCATTATTGTCCACTTGATTGTAGGGGACGCAAAGTTGTCAGTGTTTTTGAAAGCAGGGCAAACTCAGTGTCATTCCATCATTCCAAGGAGAACGGATATAAATAGGGTCAGCACAGGCGGAGAACCTCATTTAGCGAGCCCGAAATAGCTCAGGGGGTTAAGCGTGGGAGCAAGAGAGAGCGAAGGGAATCGCCGGGTCGTGGGTTCTCGAGTCCCCGTCCCGGTAACTGGACTCACACTGAATCTAGGGGCCGCATCAACAACAACAAAAAAGACGGGCTTGTTCAATAGCGTGTCCGTTGTAGTCCTGGTAAATCAAAGTGGCACAGTCGCAGTGTGCCTCAATTGATCAGTCTTCAGGTCGTACGCCATATGTAACAGATTTCCCTGTCCCCCATAACCCGCCCGTCAGGGCCGTCTACTATCAATGACTTCGGTGCCTAGAACGTTAAACCCCAAACTAACCGTTAGGCGGCCACCCAGAACGTCAGAAATGCGAACACCACCTAACTGGAGGAGGCAAAGAACCTCATTAGCCCCCGCATTTACGGGGGTTCATAAGGTTCTGTGCCTCCTCCACTTAGGTGGTAGTGTTCGCATTTATACCTGCAGTGACTCACTGGGGCTATTTATGGTCAGCAGCCGGTTTGGTTGTAAACCCTCACTACAGCTTTAACGCGGCAATATCATCGGTTTAACCCATTATCATACTGAGGCTAAAAGTTTCAAATTTGCACACTGCCATAATTATGCAAGCTACATTATAGGATATAGACCAATGGCTTTAGTGAGTCAAGGGTGGTGCCAGAATAGCTTGGCGCCTAGACTAGACTACAAGTGACGCCAAGTTATTCTGGCACTACCCGGCTTGAACTATTTTAGTCAAACTTATTTCAGTCACACACTGGTGTATTCCGAATAAGGCCGGCTAATATAGCTGTGCCGGCTTACCAAATGTAAACTTTCTACACCATCCGGCTTTTCATTGATTTTGGCTCACGGCGGGCAATACAATCTGAAATATATTACTGACTACCACTGAATACATGTCCGGGCTGTAAAAACCAGGCAGGCTCATGCACATTCTTTCCGCACACCAGCTGCTGGACAGCTAATCAGTCCTCGCCACGTCGTAGCTCAGTCACTGAGCATGGCATGCTGTTGCATTTCAAACTGGTTTGCCTCTCATCTCTGAGTGTTGAAGAGCTTTGCCTCCAAGAAACCGACGAGGTGGCTGTACACCAACACACACCTTCCAGTCTGAGTACTGACTGAGCCCCGTCGAACATCTCATCATTCGGAAACGTGCCGCATCCGGATACGCGTCATTAAGCCGCGTATCCGGAATGCAGCACGTTTTGAATGTGTTATTTTAAACCGGCTGTGTCTCAGACAGCTAATGTAAACTCACAGCTTAAATGTTATAGCTGTATGAAACTTCAGCTGTACTGATTCAAAACTGACTAGACGAACTACCCAATGCGCAAAAGGCCATTGGGCCGACGTCAGCCGCCGTTGGCCCGCGCATGGCCGTACGCGAGCCAACGGCAGCCGACGTCGAAACGATGGCCTTTTGCGCATTGGGTCAGTAATGGTTTCTGGGGGGAGGGGGGGGGGGCTGAATTGGTGACAAGATTCTGCCGTGCCTGCACGGCAATATACTTAATTCATACAGTTTAAACTGTATTACAGTAGTGTTTATAGCCTTTATCTTGTTTTGACTTCCAATTATGTCAGTGGTCAGCACGGACACTGACCGTTGACCATTGTCCAGCAGGTCATGTGTACGGCTGAGCTGTTCGCCGAACGCTTCTCTCCAACTGCAATGTATTGACGCTTTAAAAGCGTGAACTATGTACTGACACATCCGGCATGCGTACATGTCACCGCAAATGTTGCTTGTAACAATGTCGGTTGCATAACAAAATTTGGTAGAGCTCCTGCCTACACTATGTCTATGTAAAACTGAATACGTCGCTCATAACAAACTTGGGATAGTACAATAATTTTTGTTGGCCGGACTGACTCCCCTGCGCCGGCGTCTTGTTACATTCGCCAAAGCCGGTTTACTTTAGTTCAGTAAACTTTCTGTTATAACTGACTTATATCCGAAGCCATGCTTTAAAGCCGGCCCGCTACCGCCGTAACTGTTAGATATCCTTCTGTAACAGATGGTTACGAAACGCTGCACACTACAGGTCTAGTTATGGTTTATGTAGACGGTACAGGACAATAGTCCAGTTCAGCCGCACACGTCGTCCGGCTTTATATCAAGTAAGCTGACAATGACTCCACTCCGTTCTATCATGATTGTCATGGTTTAGAGCATGAGAGGGAACAGGTCAAGGAAATGCTAGTTAGTGGACCTATACACATGCAAAGTGACGGATTGTGGTGACTGAGGAGGAGGTGCTTAGCGTACTTAAACATACCGTACCCAAACAAAGCGTCTGGGCCAGATGGTGTGGGAGGGTATGAATCTGATGGGTGGGATCAAGAAGCAAAAAGCTGTTCCGGTATTGAGCAAAACTACGGACTATGCCAACGACTTAAATCAGTTATATGCAAGATTTGATTGTACAATTCTTGTACAATTGTTGTACAATTCTGCCAGCGCTAGCCTCACCTATCTGGTTTGTGAGTAGAGCAAGATTTGATTGTCATGATTTTGAGCATGAGAGGGAACAGGTCAAGGAAATGCTAGTTAGTGGACCTAAACACATGCAAAGTGAAGTGATTGTGGTGACTGAGGAGGAGGTGCTTAGCGTACTAAAACATACCAACCCAAACAAAGCGGCTGGGCCAGATGGTGTTGGATCAAATGTGTTAAAATTATGCGCTGAACAACTGTACCGAATTCTTTGCTATAATTATTTGTAACATGTCACTTACCCAGTGTGTCGTTCCCTGTTCGTGGAAGACCTCATGTATTGTCACCGTGCCAAAAAAGCAAACCTATGTGATGCATGATTTAAGACCAGTTGCCCTTACCTCGTGACTGAAGGTTTTTGAGAGGGCTATTCTTTCACATTTTCAAATACAGGTTTCTGATTTTATGGACCCCTTTCAGTTTGCTTACAGAAGGCAAAGAGGTGTTTGATGATGCCATTTTGCACATATGTTGTAAACAACATCTACTCTCATTTAGAAAAACCAGGAGCCTCCATTCGACTGATGTTCTATGATTTTTCATCTGCTTTTAACACCATTCAGCCACACATGCTCGCTTCCAAACTAGTTCACATGAACATAAATGCCTCTACCATTCTTTGGGTTTTGGACTATCTCACTAACCGCCCTCAGTATGTCAGAATTAGTTCGGATCTAATCTCAGATATACTTTACGGGGACTGTCCTGTCGCATTTTTTGTTTTCTTTGTACACAGCGGACTGTAGAGCCACTCATGACGACTGTGTCATATTCAAATACGCCGACGACACGGCGCTGACAGATCAGATTACAGCCGGATGAGGACGACAGATACTATCGACAGGAGATCGACGTCTTTGTAGAGTGGTGCGATATAAACTATCTTGAATTACATGTTGGCAAAACAAAAGAGATGGTCATAGACTTCAGGAAGACAACCAGCATCCTGATCCTGTTGTCATCAAGGGAACAAAAGTAGAGCGTGTAGAGTCGTACAAGTATTCATAGGTGTTCTTTGTTGACAACGCGCTCAACTGGAAACAAAACACAGATGCTATTGTGAAAAAAACGCATACCCGTCTTTACTGTTTGCGAAAGCTCCGATCATTTAATGTAAGCACTCAGCTTTTTCAGATGTTTTACTGCTCCAGTATTGTTAGCGTTCTAACTTTTGGACTGACGTGCTAGGGTAGAAATTTAAGTAAAAGAGATCAAGATCATCTTAACGAAGTAATCTGGAAAGGGGGCGGGGTGATTGGTAGGGCACAGGATACTTTGGACGCACTGTACAACAGACGGATTACGAACAAACTGGCTGACATTCTTGATGACCAGACACATACACTTAGATATGAATTTGACAGCAGACGTATCGAACGAAGTCAGTGGCAGACTTCGAGTACCCAAAAGTAGTACATCACGTTATGCCAACTCTTTTGTCCCTCACAGGCTGTTACCCTCTTCAACAGTAATATCAGTAGATAGTGTCTGTCAACATTCTTTAGTTCTTTACTAGCCTTTTCAGTACTGAATTCACTGCAACATTGCTGATACCAGAAGCACAGGGGGAGTCCACCATAAGTGTTTGTGATGCCAAGTGTGTTACACAGGTAAATAATACGTCTGTTACAGTTCATCTCTTTAATTGAGGGTTATGGGTTATTTAATTATTTCAATGAGTGAATGATGATGCCATGTGTTGTATGGCCGGCAGACAGGAAATTTCCCCATGAGGGATTAATAAAGTATTATTGTATTGTATTGTATTGTATTGTATAAATACCATGCTTTCCGCAGTACGAGAAACAGCTAAAAATGGATTGACACGCTAACGGCTGCGCAGAATAAATAAGTGCCATTACTCGTATGCTTTTGCTGCGTGTCCAAACTGCTGTTAAAGTTCATTAGGTGTGTCGACAAGGCATAACAAACACAAATGGTGCTGAAATGTATCTTCAGATTTATGTGTAATGGTACTTTAAGCGACTTAATTAACCTAGAAGGAGTGTTGTCGGGACCCCTCACAATTTGTTAAATGTACCTGACTTTTATTATATGATCTTATATTCCACTGACCTTGTTTTAACTCGTTCAGACCCGACACACCACAGCAAGACATGGATAAAGCGCGATAGTTCAAGGGTGGTGCCAGAATAGCTTGGCACCCATAGGCGCCAAGCTATTCTGGCACCACCCTTGAACTATCACGTTCGATCTGTCTCTAGAACTGTAATACGGTGGCTTCAGAGGGCAGCTTCAAAGTTTGCGGATTTCGTTCCTGGGGTAGAACGTGTTAAGCGAAGTAGATTGCATATTACTTAGTCGTCAGTGAACACCCCCACCCCCACCCCCCCTCCCTATCTCTCTCTAGAGCGTCAAAAAAACTGTTCTTCCAGGAAATGATTAGGGACAAAAAAAGATACAGCATCGGTGTGGAAAGCCCTGAACGTTATAACAAAGGGTAAATCAGCCCCTGAAATACCATCCCATTTGTCAGCTGATATATTAAATAAGCACTTCCTATCGACAGCTGAAACACTTGCTCAGTCAGCTGCAAGTAGTAACGCAGAGTACCAAGTTCCTAGTGTACTGGAAAAATACTGTGAGGCCAAAAATATACTGCAGACATTCATCATTCCTGATATTACCGTCGCTGAAGTCGGCAAATTCATCTCTAGCATGCCGAACAAAAAGTCCACCGGGATGGATGGTATAGACAACAAAATTCTGAAAATGTCACTACCATATACGGTAGAGGCACTCACTTATATATTTAACCTCTGTATAAAACACAACACGTTTCCAACTATTTTCAAAGAGGCCAAGGTGATTCCAATCTCTAAATCAAAAGATCTTGAAGATGTCAATAACTACCGTCCTATCTCACTTTGTCGGCCCTGTCAAAGCCCCTTGAAAAACATATACAAAAACACCTCCTCGATTTTCTAGAGTCAATAGGGCAATTTCATAAATATTCATCAGTCCGGCTTTAGACCGAAACACTCATGTCAGTCAGCACTGGCACACATTGTAGACAGCTGGCTGGAATCAATAAATATAAACCTGATGTCTGGAGTTGTTTTCTTAGACCTACAAAAAGCATTTGATCTTGTCGACCATGACATTCTCTTAAAGAAGCTAGCAGCATACCATATAAGTGAAACTGCCATAGCATTTTTTAGATCATACCTAAAAGACAGAAAACAAAAGGTATATACTCATGGAAAATACTCTAAACAAGGACAAGTTAACTACGGTGTCCCCCAGGGGTCGATCTTGGGACCTCTTCTATTTATAATATTTATTAATGATTTGCCTTTGCATATTACTAACACTGATGTTAATTGCAACCTGTTTGCGGACGATACGAGCCTCCATGTTTCGGGTTAAAAAAACAGCTGACATTAACATTAGCTTACAAAGTAGTCTCAGCGAGGTTTCCGACTGGTGTAGAGAGAATCATATGGTTCTTCATCCAGGAAAAACAAAGAGTATTTTAATCACTACACGACAAAAACACCAACGCCGACCACAGCCGTTACATTTACAACTGAACGCTAAACCGATAGAACAAGTCACAGAGCGTAAATTCTTGGGAATACACGTTGACGAACAATTATGTTGGGAGACGCATATAAATACAGTCTGTAAAACCATTGCTAAAAACACTTTCCTGTTGTCCCAGCTTAGACAAGTAACGGATACACATACTCGTAAACTGTTTTTTCATGCCCATATCAAGTCTCACGTTGATTATGTCTCCACAGTGTGGGACGGTTGTAGTGATGTTCACATGAACAGGTTAAACTCAATATATAAAAAAGCTGTCAAAATGATAGATACGCGGCCCATTCCTACCATAGACAAATTTAGACATCTAAACATTCTCGGCCTGCGTCAACAACTTAATTTCAACAAATGCATCCTCATGCACAAGATATTAAATAACATGACACCGCAGTATCTAACCACCAAATTTGTGCCACAGCAAGAACGCAAAAGGTCCTCAAGGAACAATACTTTACCCCTACCTCTGCCTAGAATTGACCTCTTTAAAACTAGTTTATCCTGTTCTGGACCGTTTGTATGGAACACTATTCCTGCACAGTTGAAGACTATTGCCTCACTTGGAATCTTTAAAACGAAACTTTTCGATTACCTGATGAGCCAAACATAACAACACTGGGCATTTAAACAAACCCTGATGGTTAATGCTTTTATGTAATATAATTATGCATTTATTTATATTGTTGGTATGTGTGTGTGTGTGTGTGTGTGTGTGTGTGTGTGTGTGTGTGTGTGTGTGTGTGTGTGTGTGTGTAGGGTATAAGATGAATGTTAAGTGTTATTATTATTGTGTGTCTTTTTTTAATTTTTTTTTTATTGTTGCATGAAATAATATGTGTAAATACAATTCTTTATTATTATTATTATCTTTTAATCTATTTTATGTTGTAGATGTTAGCAACGGCAAGTTTGTAAAATGACGATTTGTTTCTGTCAAAACTTTTTAGCGTTGATAAATAAAGTTTCATCATCATCATCATCATCTCTCTGACTAAAAATAATTTTTTTTTTTTAAAGTTCATATTGTCTGATATAATGACGCCATGGGGTTTTGTTAGAGCCGGCTCACGGACTACAGTGCCGTATCCGTACTGTCCAGTCTCTTAGCCTTAGTCAGTCCCAGTCATCCCCTAATTTTTCAATTCCCTAAAAAACACTACTGCCCACCAGCTGCACGTTTGCCATGCACAAAATACCAAGAAAAACAGCACATCACCCGTCCCATTTCTTGGCTATGAAACTGGTTCCTTACCAACCCCACACCCAAGCACAGCTGAAATCAGCGTGCTCCTCAAATCACTACGTCAACGGCAACTCAACATAGGCCCACACCATTGGATAAGCATGAATCAAAGCACCAAACATGTCTCCTCACAGCTAACCGAACATTTCCAGCAAATTCCAACATTCAGCCCTACTACAAATTTTTAAACAAGGCAAAAATTATTTTAAAAACACCGGTCCTTGCACTGCCTGAACTGGCCAAATTTGACTATGTAATATGACCTAGAGAGAGACGATCAGTCTGGCGCCCACCTCATTGTTTGTGGCCGCGTAGGAACGCGCGGGGAACTGGAGTAGGAAGGAGGGGGTTGGAGGCAGGAACGTCATGACCGTGCGGTCGCCCGGACGCCGTATACTAAGCAGAAAATCCTTTAGTCATACCTCTCTTTTTTAAACTCGTTCACACAATGCGCAAAAGGCCATCGTGCGCGGGCCAACAGCGGCCGACGTCGGCCCGATGGCCTTTTGCGAATTGCGTACCTAATTTTCTCGCTTGGGCCAGACCTCCTCATAAACCTGTCTACATCAACGTATGAATGAATGTGCCGTGCCTCCGTTCCGGTCGAGCCCTGGCTTAGATGCAGATCATATCTTTTTGTTGTTGTTGTTTGTTTTGGTTTAAAGTTGAAAATTTGTTGTTTTTCTTCATAAAAAAAATCACAGGCCCTTTAATAATACCTACAATTTTATATTTACACTGAAACCCTTGTTTGGTGTATTTACTCAGTGCGCAAAGGCCATCGGCCCGACGTCGGCCCGATGGCCTTTGCGCACTGGGATGTAGGCCTATTGTTTAGACCTTGCTAAATCGGCCACCACCCCCCCCCCCCACCTTTTTTTTTACCCCTCCCGCCCCCTCTTTCCCGCCCACCCTCCACCCTAGTGTTGATCACTAAAGAGTTTTTATTTTAAGTCATACCACCACCCTTTCCTATCTATCTATCTATCTATATCCCGTAGTCTTGCCGACCGTTGGGGCACCACTGATGACTTGGCAACCAGCTCCCTCCATTCCTCTCTGTTCTCTGCCATTCTTAGCGTATCGCCCAGCCTCAGTCCTGTCCACTCTGAGATATTGTCCTCCCATCTTTTCCTCTGTCTTCCTCTCCTTCGTCCTCCTTGCACAGTACAGTGCCTTGCAGAATTGTTTTGGCAAGCCCTGCTGAACGCGTGACATGCCCATACCACTGACTTCAGTTTGCATTTTTTCATCAGTAATGGCTAAAAGGCCTCTTCATAGGGCCCGATGGCTTGCCTGGTTCTGCTTCCCACTTCCTCGGTCGTGACCCTCGGTGATCTCTGTATGAAATGCCAAAATCCCTTTCCTACACCACTGTATATGCGCATGCAACCCGTTAGCTGTGTCGTAATCTGTCCCAGATTCAGTGTGGTGACAGATGGACACAGCTATACTGACACGCAGAAAAATGCGCCATTTTTTTAATCATCGGAAACACTTTAGTGTTTCCGATGATTCCAAACATATCGCATTTCTTTTGCTCGTCAGTATAATTATATATCTGTATCTGTATTGGGCACGTCACAGTGCATGTGTGTGCATGGATCGCGTTATTTCCTGATCGTCACGCCTGGACACGTGTCAATCACCATAGTATCTGATCGATTTCGCTCCTCGATAGGCCGTGAGGACTACGGGAGCTCGTCGATGGAAAATCGCTTTATGATGGTGATCCTGACCTAAAGCCCGCAAAACGTTGTGGTCTCTCTACTAGGGCCGACTCTTATCCCGTTTCATCCTGATGCTTGAAATAAATTTGACCGATAGTTCAAGGGTGGTGCCAGAATAGCTTGGCGCCTGAGGCGCCAAGCTATTCTGGCATCACCCTTGAACTAAATCACTTGATCTATCTCCTAATCTGTAATGTAGCCTTCATAGGACAATAAGCAAATTGTACAAAATCAGCCTCAGGAAGTAATGAGTTATTACTAGAAGGAATACCGGTACGAGGTGTAGGGTTTTGATAGAGCATGGATTAATAATAATAATAATAATAATAATAATAATAATAATAATAATAGGCTATGGCACCTAAACGCACTTAGAGCTCTAGGCGCCTCACAAATTTCAAAAATACAATTACAAAAACTGTACACAGTATTACACACACACAAACATACACACAAACATACACACACACATACACACACACACACACACACACACACACACACACACACACACACACACACAGATTCCAGGTACCACAGCAAAACTACACTGAACAGAATCATCTGCAGTCAATGTTAATCGGTGGGGTAATGGAGTTGGCAAAGGCCTGTGTTTTTAGCGCAGATTTTGAAACGTCTTTTCAGTGAAACACTGTGGCGGACATGGAAGTTCGATCCAGTACTGCGGCCCATGATATGAAAAAGACCGCTGGCCAATATGCTTGGTACAGACAAAATTGGTAACTCATTCGAGACGTGACGCATACGGCACGGTTTTGCGGTATGCGGCACGTCTCGAATGGTGTATTAACCCTTTTAGCCCCGAGGTCCCATTTCCCGGCGCCGGCTCACTGATTTTGGAGGTTTTGCCTAACGACTATGTACCAGTTGCTGTAAGATGGCTTGACCTGAAGGCGCCAAGCTCATCTAGCACTACCCTTGAATTATCATGATCAATCCATCTCCTGCTACAGGGTCCCGGGGCTAAAATTGTTAAATGTTATTCTTTAGCAATATTTGCTGCCTAACATGATATTGTATGTAAATATCGAAAGGCCGATTTGTGGGGAGAAGGTGGGGGATCAGTGTTTATGTACACTGACATAGTTCATAGTGAGTCAGCATGTGTGTGCGATGGAAAGAGAACAGTAGAACCTGTTTGAATGACCACCTTGTTGAGGGAACACCTTTCATTAATGCCGACCGTCATTTAGGTGACTGTTGCCAGCTAAATGATCTCAGAAAGCAAAAGTCATCGGGGACACGACGGCCGTAGTGGGCCCGCGCACGCCTGAAGGCGCCAAGCCGGGGCGGCTAATTTCTAGCACTACCCGGCCTTGAATTATCATGGTCAAGCCATCTCCAGCTGTAGGGATCCGGGCTAAAAGGATTAATCACTTTGACTCGCACATAAGGCCGTAAAACGGACCACCAGGATCTCCGCCTGTCACTGAAAATCCAGAAAGAGGGGGCGGCCGGGGCCCGCTGTCAGGTCTGCTGGCCAGCATCGTGATTACTAGTACCTGAGCCAGAGTGTCGGCCCTAACTTACTTACTTACGCCTGTCACCCCTACCCGGGTATAGGCCGTCGACGAGAGACCTCCAGCAACTCCTGTCCTGTGCTTCTCCTTCGATTCTACTCCAGGTGGTTCCCAGTCTCTTGATGTCTGCTTGGAGGTCTCGACGCCAGGAGTTTCTCGGCCTACCTCTTTTCCTCTTTCCCTGGGGGTTCCATGACAATGCCTGCCTAGTGATACTGGAAGCTGGCTTTCTCAGGCTGTGACCGATCCATCCCCATCTTCTTCGCCCAATTTCATTCTCTGCTGTTATCTGCTCTGTTCTGTCCCAGAGTCTGACGTTGCTGATCTTCTCTGGCCAGTGGATTTTCAAAATTCTTCTAAGGCAACTGTTCATGAAGGTCTGTACTCTGTTGACTGTGGTTTTTGTCAATTCGGCCCTAACTAACCTATATATAAATTATTCTAACCGGCGTGCGGGCCAACACATATAAAATATCATGAAGAAGGCTTCACGGCTAACGTGCTCAGTTTTGAGCGTAACTGCTACTAACTTGAACGTTAGTGCCCGCGTCAAAAAATGGTGTTAAGTCTAACTCCCATCAATAATCCATCTGTTTTCAGCGGACATTTCCGTAAAGTATGGCTGATTAAAAATCATATCTTATGCAAGCGTTCACAAAACGTGTGCCCTATAGAAAACACTACCTATGAAAGTACTCAAACCAAGGGGAATCACAGCGCTGGACAGACAACAGTTAGATCCCCTGCCCCCGCCTATCAGGCACCCAATCGCCAGCCCACAGAGAAATACGCAGGTATAGAATAAGACAATCATTTCCATTCCTAAATAAGAATGGATCAGGTCTCTTATATAACCCATGTCTTTCTCTGGAACTTAGGAAGTAGGCAGGAGAAACATACATACACAAACATGAAGGTGCGCTACTATATGTGGTCGGGTAAATACCCTGATTGAAAGTTCCCACAGTAGATGCACAGAACATTACACAACAATGTAACGATACAAATTTTGCCTCGAGTTATACATGATACTCACAAACCAGATAGGTGAGGCTAGCGCTGGCAGAATTGTCAGTACTCAAACCAAGGGGAATCACAGCGCTGGACAGACAACAGTTAGATCCCCTGCCCCCGCCTATCAGGCACCCAATCGCCAGCCCACAGAGAAATACGCAGGTATAGAATAAGACAATCATTTCCATTCCTAAATAAGAATGGATCAGGTCTCTTATATAACCCATGTCTTTCTCTGGAACTTAGGAAGTAGGCAGGAGAAACATACATACACAAACATGAAGGTGCGCTACTATATGTGGTCGGGTAAATACCCTGATTTCCCACAGTAGATGCACAGAACATTACACAACAATGTAACGATACAAATTTTGCCTCGAGTTATACATGATACTCACAAACCAGATAGGTGAGGCTAGCGCTGGCAGAATTGTCAGTACTCAAACCAAGGGGAATCACAGCGCTGGACAGACAACAGTTAGATCCCCTGCCCCCGCCTATCAGGCACCCAATCGCCAGCCCACAGAGAAATACGCAGGTATAGAATAAGACAATCATTTCCATTCCTAAATAAGAATGGATCAGGTCTCTTATATAACCCATGTCTTTCTCTGGAACTTAGGAAGTAGGCAGGAGAAACATACATACACAAACATGAAGGTGCGCTACTATATGTGGTCGGGTAAATACCCTGATTTCCCACAGTAGATGCACAGAACATTACACAACAATGTAACGATACAAATTTTGCCTCGAGTTATACATGATACTCACAAACCAGATAGGTGAGGCTAGCGCTGGCAGAATTGTCAGTACTCAAACCAAGGGGAATCACAGCGCTGGACAGACAACAGTTAGATCCCCTGCCCCCGCCTATCAGGCACCCAATCGCCAGCCCACAGAGAAATACGCAGGTATAGAATAAGACAATCATTTCCATTCCTAAATAAGAATGGATCAGGTCTCTTATATAACCCATGTCTTTCTCTGGAACTTAGGAAGTAGGCAGGAGAAACATACATACACAAACATGAAGGTGCGCTACTATATGTGGTCGGGTAAATACCCTGATTTCCCACAGTAGATGCACAGAACATTACACAACAATGTAACGATACAAATTTTGCCTCGAGTTATACATGATACTCACAAACCAGATAGGTGAGGCTAGCGCTGGCAGAATTGTCAGTACTCAAACCAAGGGGAATCACAGCGCTGGACAGACAACAGTTAGATCCCCTGCCCCCGCCTATCAGGCACCCAATCGCCAGCCCACAGAGAAATACGCAGGTATAGAATAAGACAATCATTTCCATTCCTAAATAAGAATGGATCAGGTCTCTTATATAACCCATGTCTTTCTCTGGAACTTAGGAAGTAGGCAGGAGAAACATACATACACAAACATGAAGGTGCGCTACTATATGTGGTCGGGTAAATACCCTGATTTCCCACAGTAGATGCACAGAACATTACACAACAATGTAACGATACAAATTTTGCCTCGAGTTATACATGATACTCACAAACCAGATAGGTGAGGCTAGCGCTGGCAGAATTGTCAGTACTCAAACCAAGGGGAATCACAGCGCTGGACAGACAACAGTTAGATCCCCTGCCCCCGCCTATCAGGCACCCAATCGCCAGCCCACAGAGAAATACGCAGGTATAGAATAAGACAATCATTTCCATTCCTAAATAAGAATGGATCAGGTCTCTTATATAACCCATGTCTTTCTCTGGAACTTAGGAAGTAGGCAGGAGAAACATACATACACAAACATGAAGGTGCGCTACTATATGTGGTCGGGTAAATACCCTGATTTCCCACAGTAGATGCACAGAACATTACACAACAATGTAACGATACAAATTTTGCCTCGAGTTATACATGATACTCACAAACCAGATAGGTGAGGCTAGCGCTGGCAGAATTGTCAGTACTCAAACCAAGGGGAATCACAGCGCTGGACAGACAACAGTTAGATCCCCTGCCCCCGCCTATCAGGCACCCAATCGCCAGCCCACAGAGAAATACGCAGGTATAGAATAAGACAATCATTTCCATTCCTAAATAAGAATGGATCAGGTCTCTTATATAACCCATGTCTTTCTCTGGAACTTAGGAAGTAGGCAGGAGAAACATACATACACAAACATGAAGGTGCGCTACTATATGTGGTCGGGTAAATACCCTGATTTCCCACAGTAGATGCACAGAACATTACACAACAATGTAACGATACAAATTTTGCCTCGAGTTATACATGATACTCACAAACCAGATAGGTGAGGCTAGCGCTGGCAGAATTGTCAGTACTCAAACCAAGGGGAATCACAGCGCTGGACAGACAACAGTTAGATCCCCTGCCCCCGCCTATCAGGCACCCAATCGCCAGCCCACAGAGAAATACGCAGGTATAGAATAAGACAATCATTTCCATTCCTAAATAAGAATGGATCAGGTCTCTTATATAACCCATGTCTTTCTCTGGAACTTAGGAAGTAGGCAGGAGAAACATACATACACAAACATGAAGGTGCGCTACTATATGTGGTCGGGTAAATACCCTGATTTCCCACAGTAGATGCACAGAACATTACACAACAATGTAACGATACAAATTTTGCCTCGAGTTATACATGATACTCACAAACCAGATAGGTGAGGCTAGCGCTGGCAGAATTGTCAGTACTCAAACCAAGGGGAATCACAGCGCTGGACAGACAACAGTTAGATCCCCTGCCCCCGCCTATCAGGCACCCAATCGCCAGCCCACAGAGAAATACGCAGGTATAGAATAAGACAATCATTTCCATTCCTAAATAAGAATGGATCAGGTCTCTTATATAACCCATGTCTTTCTCTGGAACTTAGGAAGTAGGCAGGAGAAACATACATACACTATGACTACCTATGAAAGTTTTGAACTGAGGAGCCCATGTTCGCTGGGGCTGATCTGCGGCATGACTGAGTGAAATGGTTTGACTCGGACAGACAGCAAGCTTGACGTGAACTAAAAAGTGGGCCGGGTTTCTTTTTCTGTTAAAAAAAAAAGACGAAAAAGGTCAGACACTTAACCCTTTAAAGTAGCATTACGTGTAACTTTGAAGACACATTTCAACACCATTTGTGTTTGTTAAGCCATGTCGACACACCTAATGAACTTTAACAGCAGTTGGAACACGCAGCAAAAGCACACGCGTAATCGCACTTATTTATTCTGCTCAGTCGTTAGCGTGTCAATCTATTTTTATCTGTTTCTCGTACTGAAAGCGTTGTATTTATAGAACGGAGTGGAGTCCTTATCAAGTTATTTGATACTGATCACTGAGACGACTTGTGCTGGACTGGATTGTCCTGTGTCTAAATGAACCATAGCTAGACCTGTGCGTAGCGTTTCGTAACCCTCTGTTACATAAGCCTATATTTCAACATTTACGGCCGCGGTAGCGGGTCTATATCTGCCGGGGCAAGGCGATCGCTACCCAACTGCAAGAGACATAAGCCCTCAGGAGCCCCCGCACTGAGTCGCGGGGGCTCATGAGGATTTTTGTCTCTTGTTAGTCTTACGTTCTTTGTGCCTAAAGTTTTGTCAGTCACACATCTGCGTTCTTCATGTGGATGTCACAGTCGGTCTGTCACAGTGTGAAATCAAGTTCAGGGTTCTGCCGGACCAAAAAATAATCAGTGGCAGCGACGGCGTTAACCCAGATTACCGCCGCCATCTGAAGGGTACTGACTTGAACATTGAAGACAAGTTCTCGTGTGTATGAGCGGCTGCAGAGGTTTTTTTTTTTTAAAAAGATCTAAGCTTCATGTGATAGATGCCCTGGGATTGGGATGGCTCAGAGACTGCCTCAGTGAACCCTTATCATTCGGAATACACCAGTGTGTGAAATAAGTTTGACTAAAATAGTTTAAGGGTAGTGCCAGAATAGCTTGGCGCTTTTAGGCGCCAAGCTATTCTGGCACCACCCTTGAGCTAAAGCCATTGGTCTATATCCGTAGTTTGTAAGTACTATAACTGATGTAACTTGCATATATACATTTGAAGCCGAGTCCGTCTCAGTGTGATATGGGTTAATCAATGCAGCCCATGGCAAATTCTGTGATACAGTGTTGTCTGTGAGACTGAGATGCATTATAAGATAAACGAGACCTGGGCAAGGTCTGTCATCTTGTCTGCACTCTTGTATCACGCTACTTCCCCCCAATATTATGATTACCAAGTCGGCGTGCGTGCGAAATAACATGCCTGAAAATGATCGTACGGTCGGGCAAAACAGACAGTCCTTTCATACACACCAGTCCAGAAAGTTTCTTAGTGGCGGAAGACGGATGCTGCGCGGCCGGGTTGCCTGTGATATATGACTTCAACTGAGGCTTGCGTCACTGGCTGCACGTGCCCTGGCCGGGGAAATTAGGACAGACACTGCGGACTGATCTGCCATTAGACGACTGTGGTACATCCGCACAAAACTACACTGAACTATGTTTGTCAGTGTGTGTAGTGTGTGCCGTGAGAGAGAGAGAGAGAGAGAGAGAGAGAGAGAGAGAGAGAGAGAGAGAGAGAGAGAGAGAGAGCCAGAGAGAGAGAGAGACAGAGACAGAGAGAGACAGAGACTGCAGAGAAACAGAGAGAGAGAGAGAGAGAGAGAGAGAGAGAGAGAGAGAGAGAGAGAGAGAGAGAGAGATGAGATGAAATGAAACTTTATTTTTCAAGGACTCGATAAATAGAGAGAGAGTGAGAGAGAGAGAGAGAGAGAGAGAGAGAGAGAGAGAGAGAGAGAGAGAGAGAGAGAGAGAGAGAGAGAGAGAGAGAGGAGAGAAACTTTATTTGCCAAGGATAAATGATATAGCGGCTACAAACTTAAAAGCGGAACCTTTATAGTTCAATCGTCATGTCCTTGCTAAAATACAATGCTCTCTCTCCCTTACTGACACACACACACACACACACACACACACACACACACACACACACACACACACACACACACACACACACACACTGACACACACAGCACACACATGATGAAAGTAAATATTAACATGAACATGAAAAAACATCAGGTAATCAGTCACAGTTACACCATCCCGGCCACCCCCTCCGCCCCCCCCCCCCCCCCACACACACACAGCGCAAAGGCCATCGGACCTACGTCGGCCCTGTTGGCCTACGCACGCCTGTGCGGGGGCCAACGGCAGCCGACGTCGGCCCGATGAACTTTTGCGCATTGGGAGAGAGAGAGAGAGATTTACGCTGGGGATCAGTAACTGAAGCGCGGACGCAAATAACTTGAAGCCGCAAGGACGGATCCGGTCATTGCCGCTTTAAACATCCTGACACCGTACATTAGTGAGAAGCTCTTTACAACTAATGACGTCGCTTACATCACGTATATGTCCAGTCTAGTTTCATCCCCCCCCCCTAACACCCCTCCACCACCCCCACCCCCGACTCCCTCTATTTTGCCGTAAAGTGCCACGTAGGGACGTCACGCTGTGTAAATGTTTGTTTTAAGATGACTACTGTCAAGGGGTCGCTGCCTGTCTCAAAAGGTGGGGGCCCCAGGGGACGAGTTGCGTTGGTGGTGTGGGTAGTGGGGAACTCTTACAGCGCCTCCCCCGGGATCACCCTAGTCTAGGGCCTCTTGGCCTTCGTGAGGCACCTCAGTGTAATCCCTCCGGACTAGCATAGCATCCCTCTATCCCAAGACCGCCTGAGCGTGGTCCCTGGCCACATCCTCTCCGAGGTGACCCCCAAAACTGGGCAGCACGAGCCCCCAGGCTGAACACGGCGGATCTAGAGGAGAGAACCTCGAAAATTAATCAACATTGTCCTGCTGCCTTGCAGGCCTGGCCGCTTGGCTGCGGAAAGGCTAAGGGAGGAAAACCCTGACTTCAAAGCCCCCGTGTCTCCGGGGAAGGTTTTTGAGCCAGAGACTAGGACAAGGACAGTCTGATATAAAACCTACGACCTGAGGACCTCGATGCCATTGTCCCAGCTTGCTAGGCCATGGCAGACGAACCTAGGGTTTAAAGGGTGGGGCCAGTACTGCGCACACTGCACTCCACCAAAAAACTCCACAGCGCAGGCTTTAGGAAACGTCCACGGACCATGACACAGACCATTCCAAGTCCTGTAGCGACGGGCGAGGGGCGAAACGGCAGGTGAAAGATGTCACTAGAAGCCGCAGTCTCAAACCTGCATGCAGGCGGTATTGGTCGCCTGATGTTGACCTGGGGATGACAACGTCACTCGGCACACCCTGAACCACCAAGCAGCCTTCTCTAGGGACAGCACTGCTTGCTCCACATGGAGAGGGGCCTAGAAAAGGTGGCCTAATCAAAGATAGTCCCCTCACAACCCCAGTTGGCTAGCCGCGGTCAACGGGCATCTTCTCCTGCGGTTAGAAAACAAGTAAAAACAACGGATCCACTCTAATGACGACCACGACCGGACTCAACGTAGCATGCTGGAACGTCCGAACCATGCTTGACACAGCAGACAGCGGACGACATCGCTGCGCTCAGCGAAGTACGCCTCCCGGACGAAGGCAGTCTCCAAAAACTTGGCGCTGGCTACACCCTCTACTGAGGGCTTCATGATCAAGACCTCCATTGCGACTAAGCTGGAAAACCTACCAACCGGTCACTCAGACCGCATCATGTCCATGCGCCTCCCACTGAGACACCAGCAACACGTCACCCTTCTCAGTGTGTACTCCCCAACCCTCCTGGCAGAGCCTGCAGAAAAGGACAAGTTCTACACTGACCTGCGCAGCCTCCTACAGAGCACCCCTGCAGACAACAAAGTCATCATCCTTGGCCACTTTAACGCCAGAGTGGGCCAGGACTCTGAAGTCTGGAAAGGAGTCCTCGGAAAGCATGGCGTCGGGAACTGCAACGACAATGGCCGCCTACTGTTGGAGTTCTGTGCAGAGCAGCAGCTTGTCATCACCAACACTACTTTCCAGCAAAAGGACAATACACAACAAACCAAGGGGAATTACTCAGCGCTGGACAGACGAACAGTTATAGCCTCACCTATCTGGTTTGTGAGTAGCAAAAGGACAGTCGAAAGACCACCTGGATGCATCCTCGCTCCAAACACTGGTACCTTATCGACTATGTCCTAGTGCGTCAGAGGGACCGCAGTGATGTCCTCCTCACCAGAGTGATGCCCAGCGCAGAGTGCCACACTGACCACCGCCTTGTTCGCTGCAAACTCAGGCTCCACTTCAAGCCAAAACCCAAGAAAGGGGGGCCCCCTAAGAAAAAGCTTGATATTGCCAGCCTTCAGCGTGACGACGTAAAAGCTGCCTTTCAGACAGATTTACAGCGAAGGCTCACAGAAACAGCTGACCCAGCAGACTCCTCACCTGAAACACTCTGGGAACGGCTGAAAACTGCTATCGCAAAATCCTCTGCAGAAGTCTTGGGTTTCGCTAGAAAGAGGAACAAAGATTGGTTTGACGAAAACGACGTAGAGATCCAGGAACTCCTAGCAAAAAAAAGAGCCGCCCATCAGGCCCACCTAGCCCAGCCTTCCTGCCCTGTGAAGAAGTCTGCCTTCCGCCTCGTCTGCAGCAGTCTCCAGCGCAAGCTCAGAGATCTCCAGAACGAGTGGTGGACCAGACTCGCACAGAGGACCCAGCTTTGTGCTGACAACGGTGACTACAGGGGCTTCTACGAAGAACTGAAAGCAGTGTATGGCCCCAGGCACCTGATACAAAGTCCCCTGCGAAGTGCTGATGGACAGGCACTCCTCGCAGATAATAACTCTATCTTGAACCGCTGGTCGGAATACTTTCAGGACCTCTTCAGCGCTGAGCGCACTGTTAAAAAAGCAGTCATCCTCCAAATCCCACACCTCCCAGTAAAGGTTGAATTGGACGAACCACCCACTGATGAAGAGACCCTCACAGCCATTCACCAGCTCAAGAGTGGCAAAGCAGCAGGCATTGACGGAATCCCACCAGAGATCTGGAAACATGGAGGCCCAGCACTGCACAACAAGCTCCATGACCTCTTTCTTTGCTGCTGGGAGGAAGGAACACTACCAAAGGATCTCCAAGATGCAGTCGTCATCACCCTGTACAAGAACAAAGGAGAGAAGTCTGCCTGCTCCAACTACCGTGGAATTACCCTGCTGTCCATTGCCGGGAAAATACTCGCAAGGCTGCTCCTGAATCGGCTGGTACCTGCCATTGCAGAAGACCACCTCCCAGAGGGCCAGTGTGGCTTCAGAGCCAACAGGAGTACCACCGACATGGTCTTTGTGCTGAGACAGCTTCAGGAGAAGTGCCGCGAGCAGAACAAAGGGCTGTATGTAACGTTTGTCGACCTAACAAAAGCGTTCGACACTGTGAGCAGGCAAGGCATGTGGCAGATCCTGGAGCGACTTGGTTGTCCCCCAAAGTTCCTCAGCATGATCGTCCAGCTACACGAGGACCAGCAAGGCCAGGTCAGACTCAACAATGACCTCTCAGAACCATTGAAGCAGGGCTGTGTGCTGGCACCGACCCTCGTCACCATCTATTTTAGCATGATGTTGAAGCAGGCCACAGTGGACCTCGACGATGACGATGCAGCCTGTTCAACCTCAGACGACTGCAGGCCCACACCAAAACCCTAGACCAACTGATTTGTGAGCTGCTCTTTGCTGACGACGCTGCCCTCGCTGCACACACAGAGAGAGCCCTGCAGCGCATCACATCCTGCTTCGCAGACGCTGCCCAGCTCTTTGGTCTCGAGGTTAGTCTGAAAAAGATAGAGGTTCTCCATCAGCCGGCACCGAATGTAGAGCATCGCCCTCCCCACAACACCATCGGCGAGTCTGAACTGAAGTCAGTGCACCAGTTTACCTACCTTGGCTGCATCATCACGTCAGACGCCAAGCTAGACAAGGAGCTGGACAGCAGGCTGGCAAAAGCAAACAGAGCTTTCGGGCGTCTATACAAGCGGGTGTGGCATAATCAACAGCTGAAAACAGGCACCAAGATCAGCGTGTACAGAGCTGTCGTCCTCACTACCCTGTTGTATGGTTCCGAGTCCTGGGCCCTCTACCGCAGCCAACTACGACTCCTCGAACGGTTCCACCAGCGCTGCCTGCGTACAATCCTTGGCATTCACTGGAGTGACTATGTCACAAACGTCTAGGTCCTTGAACAGGCAGAAACTGTGAGCATCGAGGCTTTGCTGCTGCGGACACAGCTCCGCTGGGCTGGGCACGTCTTCAGGATGGAGGATCATCGCCTACCCAAGATCACCCTGTTCGGCGAGCTCGCCACTGGACACAGAGACAGAGGGGCACCAAATAAGAGATACAAGACTGTTTCAAGAAGTCACTTAGTGCCTGCCAAATCGACCACCGCCATTGGTCTTCACTTGCTGCGGACCGTGACACCTGGCGCTCCACCATTTACAAGGCAGCTGTTTCCTTTGAGGACTCTCGCAGAGCTGGCCTTAAAGACAAGCGGCTCAGGAGAAAAAACAGAGATGCCGCAACTCAGAACCCTGGCCAGACCTCCCTCTGCAGCCACTGCGGTCGAACCTGCCTGTCCCGGATTGGCGTCCGCAGTCACGAGCATGCCTGCAGACGTCGTGGACAACCCCTATAGAATCTTCGTTCGCGAAGTCAAGCCAAGAAAAGAAACTGTGAAAGTAAATGTGCGGCATCGGCCGTGCTCTTTTATGGACTAAAACGCGTCACTGAAAGACTGAGGGTACACTGAAGAAGTCCGGCGTCATTACTGAGTCGGCTACTCACGGAAGAGATTTTGTGTGAAGTCACATCAGCCGTACGGTTTGCCGGCTAAAGTGATTTGTGTTACGTAGGAATGAAAACAAGTAACATTAGGAAGACTTAGAAGACAAACCGAAGTGCGTTTCGTTAGCCCGTTTCGTTAGTGACGCCGTCACCAGATTGTGTGTACTTCCAACTGTGACGAACTCGTACGACTCAGTGACCGGCTTCGGTCGTAAATCAGTCTTCGTCAGATCGCCAGTTTTCACGAAAGAAACGACTTTCGCAGCCTGATTCACCGCACTTTGACTGTCGTTGTTTACGCACCCAGCACATCGCACACTATTTATTTGGAACGGCTGCTAATTCACTTCTATTGTGCATGCAAAGGCACACATGACTTATTTGTTTAATCTGTTTGCGTCAGTGGGCAGAAATCGAGAGCGCTACCCCGGCGATGTAGCGATACTACAACTGAGTAGAACGCGTGCGGCCTGTGAAGAGTTATCTTCCTGGCACGAACGAAACGTCTTTCGCTAGCCCGGCATCGGCTAAGCCGCATCAGCGCCGGTTCACGCACGAGACCCAGTTTACTATCATTAGACCGAAACAAAACGAAGTTGAATGGTCGTTCTAAGTCTCCCTATTATCTACTAAAACGTACCCTTTGAGTTCTGATACAGGACCGCTAAATTACTAGTAGAATTTCAGCGAGCCGTGGAAAAAGAGCCCGGAATACGAACGAAAACTACGTCACTGAAATTCAGTACTATTTTTCAAACCGTTAGCGGCAGTTATCAATACCGGTCGCAACTCACAACTGAAAAACATCTGCAGGGGACCGGTTGCGAGGAGGGGGAAGGTGGGGGGGGGGGGGGGGGGGGGGGGCTTCAAAAAGATAAAACACGCCGGAAGTGCCGGTGAATAGCCAAAGTTGCTCGGCGCCGACATTATGGTTGTTGCGGCAATGGTTAGTCAAGTTTCATTGATCATGTCAGCGTACACGTGGCTTTACACTGCCAGGTTACGGCTCGGACTGGGCCCTCGCCGCGCTATCAGGGAGATGCGGGTGTGTGTGTGTGTGTGTGTGTGTGTGTGTGTGTGTGGGGTGAGGTGATGGGGAGTGGGACCGGAGGGGGGAAGCATGGGGGTGGGGCGCCATCATTACCGACTCAGTGATTCAGTCTCGACGATTTATTTTGCGATTTATGAATCACGATTCATAAAAAAATAGCATTTACGTTTTACGATGGAAAGAGACGATGACTAGAGACAATTGGTACCACTTGTATCACCTCGTTCAATCATGCGGCCTCTTTGAAAACTCGTGATAGTGGTGGGGTGGGAGGTAGTGGGGGGGGGGGGGTAGTAGGTTGTTGTTATTGGTGATGAGGTTTCTGACTATAATTCATACAGTCGGGCAACAGACTTTCACGTCGTTTTCATGGGTCACTGGAAAAAATTATTTTGACTTTCACGTTTCAGGACGACCCCTTTTTTCACGGATCACTATGCCGGACGACAAAATTACAATAACGAATCACAAGTAACAACGAAAACAACCACAACAACAAAAAATCACGCATTACGATTTTAGGGAATGCCCCTAAACCCTCGAAGAGATCATGATATAAACATATTACTGACGTCAACGTGGACTGACTTGATACGAGCCTTTAGTCCGCCTGGGGCCAGATGCATGAGCGAGCTTAGTCCCGCTGTACCAGCCACTAAAGCAATGCGGTGCGCACATCAGTATAGCGGCGCACCTTGCTTAGTGGTTGGTGCAGGACTAAGCTCGCTCATGCAACTGGCCCCGGATGAAGAGGACGATTGTTAATGATTTTCCTTTGCCTGGTGGTCCCCGCTTCGGACACACGAAATGGAGTATGTCATAGGGGTGAAAGAGTGATAAGGCGAAATGCTTCGTCAAACAGTGTCAGTTCCATGGTTATGAAGGAACTTGATTGAAATGATCAAACAATATGTAATCCGATGCGTTGTCAACCTGGCACGCGGCGGCTGTGCGACGGATAATTTATTTTGTTGACACTTTTTGACGTCAACCTTGCTCAGTGATCATCAGGACTCACTAACAGAAAGCAAGCTTGCCGTATGTTAGCTCATTCTACCCCAACACCGAAATCCCAAAATGTTGCGGGCCGTTGTCCTCTGAAGACTGCTTTGCAGTGCAGGACGCAGATCGACCATATAGTTCAAGGGTGATGCCAAATAGCTTGGCGCCCATAGGCGCCAAGCTATTCTGGCATCACCCTTGAACTATCATGGTCGATCCATATCTTGCTGTGGTGTGTGTGGGGTAGAATGAGTTAAATGTGATTGAGGTCAGTGTTTTAATTTAGATTTGGTGATTGTACATTGATTGTACATTGCTTAACGTCCCGACAGCAACAAGGCTTTCTCAGGACGTGCCTGCACTGCTTGTGAAAAAAAAAAAAAAAAATAAACAGAACATTGAATGTATGTCGCCAGCCGGTCAAATACGTTAAATAAACCTAACACATGGGGCCTAAATAAAGCTAAGACCATTTAGCAACACACATCCAATATCAAGAGCTACAGGCAGTGCAGACAGTAGGGAGAGTTTTAAAAAGGCAAATACAGGTGAATGGACAAAGGGTAGACAGAAACACATGCCCCAGAATAGAGAGGAAAAACCCACCCTGTGGGGCTGACCAGGGTGACCCTGGGAACTAAAAAATACCTAACCCCACCCAAGTCCCCCAGGGCAGACCCGGGTGGGGTAATTTAGATTCGGATTGGTATTTGGTTGCCTGGCTGGTTGCTTGCTTAGCTCTGTTTGCTTGCTTCGGTGCTTGCTTACCTGCTTGCTTGATTGATTGATCATCGATCGATTGATCGCTCGCTCTCTCGACCAATCGATCGATCGATTGATTGATTTGTCGGAGGGTGCCGGGTGGGTGGATTTCCACGGGAGTGTAAAAGTCGGTTGAAATGCGAGCCACAAACGAGAAATAATAATAATAATTACAGTATTTATAATGACCTTATCTTATAATAATTATAACTCTAAGCGCGCACTCACAACTCGCGCACGCATGCGCACGCTTTAGACAATGACTCACGTAACACAAATAGTGAAAATACATTACGACGGTCAGCTTAGGGTGGGGAGTGTGGTGATATAGTGCTAGAACTGTTGAAAGAGGTGAGTCAGTTTTGAAGGCGGACGGACTGGAAGGAGGAGAGCGAGTGTTTCTGACGGAGAGAGAGTGGGAGAGTGTTCCAGGTGGATGGACCGTATACTGAGAAGGAGCAGGGGCCGAAAGTGCTGAGTTTGGTGCGGGGGATGAGGAGGCGGAGAGGGTCGGAGGCGGAGCGGAGGGAGCGGGGAGGAGCGGAGGGAGCGGGGATTGATTGATTGATTGTACATTGCTTAACGTCCCGACAGCAACAAGGCTTTCTCAGGACGTGCCTGCACTGCTTGTGAAAAAATAAAAAATAAACAGAACATTGAATGTATGTCGCCAGCCGGTCAAATACGTTAAATAAACCTAACACATGGGGCCTAAATAAAGCTAAGACCATTTAGCAACACACATCCAATATCAAGAGCTACAGGCAGTGCAGACAGTAGGGAGAGTTTTAGAAAGGCAAATACAGGTGAATGGACAAAGGGTAGAAACACAGAAACACATGCCCCAGAATAGAGAGAAAACCCCACCCTGTGGGGCTGACCAGGGTGACCCTGGGAACTAAAAAATACCTCACCCCACCCAAGTCCCCCAGGGCAGACCCGGGTGGGGTAGAGGGAGCGGGGAGAAGAAAGAGAAATGTTATTGAGGCTAAGGTAAAATGAATCCGTTGACGCTTTCTACGGTATTACCTGTATATTTGAAGGGATATATGCATGAATATTATACATACCTTGATATTACAGCAGTCGGATCCACACCACTGAGATATCATGGAGTTGCCACAATGTGTCAATCTTTGTATCGCGGCACGGCGAAGAAATGTCTGACCTTCCACAATGTTTATCGCACACAACACATTTTGCAAACTGTAAGCGCTGCTTTGATTGGCTGATTCAATAGTACATGTATTAAGTATTTATTGCATCTACTCAGCTGACTTAATACATGTTCTAATTCTGTCACATGGGTCGATATCTGGACTATTCATTGGCTGCCTTAATACATGTCATCATCATCATCATCATCAGTCCCTTGCCCGAACTGGGCGTTGGGGGGACTGAAAGGCAGCAGCAACAGACAGTGCTCTCCACTGAGTTCTATTTTGGGCGGTGGCAAGCAAGTCTGGCATCTCGAGTTCGGTCCATTCTTTTATGTTTGCGGTAAATAGTTAATACATGTACTAATGACTTAGTTCGCGGTGTTTTGGCCAACCGTAAAGGTGCGAAGACTTTCAGTGAAAGAAATGTTAACTTCTGCGGCGTCGAGAGACTCGGACACCAGACAAGCAGAAAACAGACCCCGGCCATACCCTGATCACGCCTCAAACTACAGCATGAGCCTGACTGAGGAACTGCTGAGAGATCCAAAGTAAACCCAGACCAATAGCGGTAAGACATCGAAAGGCCCTGGGGAGACTTCTCAGTGATGGGTAAGCCGGTGGCCGAGCGCGTATGGACCTTTCCGAGCTCAGAGACCGGATCCCATCTTGACCGCGGCCGGAACTGAACTGAGGCCGCAATTATCGGAATGACAAACAAAGTCCCTAGGAGGACAACTCCTTCAGCCCATGTACGCGGGACAATTTCTTTTTCATGGGCACATAATCGTATGCGTAAATAATTTCTTGCTTTCATATGGCCTTGGGGAGGGGGTGGTGGTAAAGAATCATCAAACCGAAGACGTGTGTGTGTGTGTGTGTGTGTGTGTGTGTGTGTGTGTGTGTGTGTGTGTGTGTGTGTGTTGTGTGTGTGTGTGTATGTGTAATGCCAAAGTAGTTCCGCTACAGTAACGGCAATGCAATGCGCGACCTTTCGTCAGTTTCAGTTACCGGTCCGCACTGACGTATGCGGCTGCCGTCCCGCGTCATCTTCCTCACTACCGACTGTATCGGGGACAACTTGAGTTGCTAACCCACGTCCCGCGTTGCGGTGGGTTAGCTGGCCCGCAACAATTTGCAGGTCGTGTGATCAACATAACTCGATATCATGATTTAGTCCGATAACTCAGTCGTGTGATCATCTAAACTGACTTGGTCCGGTTTAAGTTTGTAAGTTAGTTCCCTGTCATGTATTTTTGCCCGGTTTTTTAAAGTCGTGTCAGTGATCACTTGGATCGAGTTAAATTTGGCCACAAGGCCTAATTACTGATACTATCCCGGGTTTACCGTGTGCGGCGGGTCTCTGAATGAGCCGAGGCCGCTTAGTCCTGCGCAAGCCACTAAGTACTGAATTCGTGAGAGCCTTGCTTAGGTGTCTTGGCGGCATAGGACTACGCCGTACTCATGCAAATGACTGACCCCTGGTCACTGAGTAGGCTGGCATCGGCCTCGCAGCCCCATGAGAAAAATTAACTCTTCCGACTCAGTGACACAATGTCAGTGACCAGTTGACACTATGACTGACTGATGAGTCGAGGGACTAATTTTTCCGTTCAGTTCAGTATGCCGTGCGATTCAGTTCCAGCGGCTTAGTTGCGCCTGACGAGCCGCCGCCGATTGGCAAGTTCAGTTCCGGCAATAACCCCCCCACCCCCACCCCCCACCCCACCCACCCACCCGGCAACGCTGACACACGACACCCTGACACACGCACTGACACACCGTAAGTTCCCACTGACGAGTTAACCCATAGTTGACACCACTTATGCTGTGACTATATCTACGACAGGATGTGGATCGACCATGATATTTCAAGGTTGGTGTCAGACTGACTTAGCGCCTCGCGGTAAGCTATTCTGACACCAACCTTGAAATATGGTCGACTCTGTCTCTGAACTGTCACGTGATATACATCAGAGGATATCTGCAAACACTAAATTGATGAATTTCGTCCTCAGGGCGTAAGTTAATCTTGTTTTCGTCTACTGATTAATTACGGATTGACTCCGTGTCAGTAGCCCTGCGGGGTATCTCATGGTAGCGGTTAAATCAGTAAGTCTGACCTTGCTAGGATCAGTCAGTGTTGCCGGACTGACACTGATGTGCTAAAGCCGATGTCATTCCGGCAGTGTGACGACTGACTTACACAGGGGTGAGCAATTGCCCCCTCATCTTTGCCGTTCTGTATTTCAGTTTGCCGAAATCACAGTCACATTCGGACTGCTGATCAGTACTGACTGACGCACTCAGCGCAAGTCGGCCGCCAAGGGGCACTGACTGAGGTGATACTCAGTCATTCTGGCCGCGGCGCCCCTCGTGTGACTTTTTCATCGTTTTTGGAGCTAGAGCACCCCCTCCCCCCTCCTCATTCCCCCCCCCCCACACACCTACCCACCCATATTCCCTTCCGGCTCCCTCCGGTACGGGTTCCAGGCTACGCCACCGCTACCGACCGGCTTCAAAGGGTTAACTTGACCCAGTGATCGAAATGTCCGTCAAGTCCTGAGTTTTGGAATTGACGTACTGACATAAGTACGTTGTGCTTTTGGACTGAAAACTCTATACGTCAGTCAGCGGTCTAGGTCAGATCTCGAGTCACTGCCCAGTGCGCACATGTGGTCATCGCGCCGATGTCGTGCTTTTGGACTGAAAACTCTGTACGTCAGTCAGTCTAGGTCAGAGTCACTGCCCAGTGCGCACATGTGGTCATCGCGCCGATGTCGGCCCGACGACCTTGTGCGCTTTGGGTGGGAAGTTCAGTGACGCCGGTACAACTGATGATGCCATCGACATGTATAACTGACTCCGCTGTGCTCAGTCTGGGCACCGGCAGGACGTCCACCCGGTATTTTCCGCTCTTTTGTGGCTTCATTTATGCTAAGTGGCTCACTCCGTGTCGGTCAGTGCGCGCGCGCGTGTGTGTGTGTGTGTGAGAGTCAGTGACAGCCGGTGTCAGTAGTGTAGTGTGCCGCCGTGTGCACCGGTGCCACTGAGTGAACTGACCCTGTCTGCGTTTTTCTCCTCAATCTTGAGAAATGATAGCCGCTCTTCAGTCCAGCCTTCTCCACCTCCGAGTTTGTCGGGAAACGGAATGGAACAGGCGGAAAAAACGGGAGAGGGCGGGCAGCTTTCCCTCCGGTCGACAGCAGTATGCACCGCTAGTCGGATCACCCCTCCTTCAATCTTGGTATCGTCCGGTGTGACGTCACAACCCACTGACTTCGAAACTTGGCAGCCGTCGACTAGTGGGCCACATGTGAGTGCGAAGTGACATAGACGAGTGTATTAGCGGTACACACCAGCAAACGGATCTGTATTGTTTAGCCTGACTGAGGGAGATATTGGAGATACATGCGATAAGGAACTCCGGCAGATGAGATACTCTAGCGGTTAGTAATATTTCTGTGGAATTTCAGTGAAGTCAGAAACTGACACGACTCAGTGTTTACTGACGAACTTTGTTGTGTGGCTCAGGCTGTTCTCTACCGAAAGAAGGAGCAGCTCAGTACTGAACTAGTGTGTCTGAAGTGACAGCGCTCTGTCGCCGAGCTTTGACGAGGGCTTGCCTTATCTTATTGCATTGTGCCATCAGCCTCTGACATATAACAGCAGTCAGACTCTCCCTTTATGCTTTGAGCGTTACAGTTCACTTACTGTCAGAACTTGATAAAGTTTGCAAATACAATAGCCCTCGCTCCGCCCTCGTTCATGCTCGGCTTCCGGTGCATGTCAATGTTTGTCACCCGAGTCCTCCGTACACAAAACATCGGGCCGGCTAATATTGTTTGTTGTTTGGACAACGGCCAACCGGTAGGCTAAACTCGTAAAGAAACTGGCCAAATGTTTTTATAGCGGACAGCCGGCATAACGGGTAGCCGAGTTGGTAAACTTCACACTTCAGCGGATCAGGTAGGTAAACATGATCAGTATTTTGGGATCTTAGATCACAATACCCTCGCCCACCCAGTGATCGACCTGTATTTACAAATCCAACACCTATGCTATTGTAGTGTTAACTCATTTGAGATGTGCCGCCTCCGGATACGCGGCATATACCGCGTATCCGGAGGCGGCATGTCTCGAATGAGTTAATCCTCAATCTGAGGACACTGTTTTCTACCAGCCATATCAACTTCCTCAATCTGATGTTAACCCTTCCATCCTGAAATATATACTAGTGCATGAAATAATTTCCCACGATAGTTCAAGGGTAGTGCCAGAATAGCTTGCGTATCTGAGCGCCAAGCTATTCTGGCACTGCCCTTGAACTAATCTGTAATGTAGCCTTCATAGGAAAGTACACAAAAAATTTGAAAACTTTCAGCCTCAGGTTGAATCCATGGGTTAATGGTGCTTACGTATCAAGTAAGAACCATAGATCCGTATGAGCCCCTGCAGCAGCAGGGGCTCATAAGAATATATGCCTCTTGCAGATGGAAGTTGCTAGTTGAGTGCTGGATAGTATGGCAATGTTAAATTTTGTGTGCACAGTATAAACATAGGAGCTTCTCTGTCTTGTGTCGGTTGTTGTAATTCTGCATGACTAGATCCGATAAGGGAGATTTGTATGCATAATATACGGCGCAGACCCAGCACAGCTTGTTTGGTTTGATAACTCACTTGTGCGCACAGTATTATCAGTGATCAAGACCTGAATTAGTTGTGTCACATGAAAACATGATATGAAGTTTGTAAATATCACAGTGAGCTTCAGTGGGACTCGCACTGTGATGACCTGCACACCAACTCATCAGTTTTGTTCTGATCTTGCCAGAGGGTCCAAAGATATGATTAAGTTTTAATTTATTGTAAGTGTAACATGGTACTGTTATGGGTACTGTATACTACACATTGCATACATGTTCAGACATCCTCGCAACAGTGAAACAGGCTTTCCGCTAGGATTTAGTACTGTCTGTCATCGGGACGGACAACATGAGAAAAAGTCCATCACAGGCACTCTGCTGTCCATCACGCACGTGAAACATGGTGGGGATAAGTTCTTTTTTCTCAAGATTTGTTGTCCGGAAAAAAAATTGACAGAGATGGAAAAAGTGTAAGGCCGTCCGTTGACAGACGACCTTCTACTTTTTCCATCCTTGTCAAAAAAATTTCCATCAGATACGTAAAATTTTCTGTAAACGGAAAGCCTGTGAATATTGCATCAGTGCAACTAGGTAAAGGCAACAACACCGTCAAAAGCTTGAATTAATGCCTTTCAAAGATACCACGTAAAATTTGGGATTGATGTTATGCCAGCAGTGTACATATATTTTATTTAAATTATGGCCACAAAGTCCATGTTGTCCATGTGTGTCGCCTGTGGAGTGTAAAATAATAAATTGTATTACATGGGCTGGGTTGAGTAATGCCAATAAAAGACAGATCGTCAAAATGATGATTGAAGCGTCGCCAGCAGCTACCTTTCTTAATAAACGTTTGCTCATATGCAGTGGAAATAATTATATAAAATTGCATTACATCAGGGGGTGGGGTGGTGTGTGATCATGCATGGCGGATCGAGGGAGGTAACAAGTGTGTGTGTGTTTAGGGATGTCCTACAACTGGTGACAGTGATTGATGGGTAATCAGAGATTCAGGGATTGAAACAAGATCAACGAGTTTAATCTTACAATTTAATACTGGTAGCTGCCAGGCAGACGTTCTTGGTAGTTGTAAGACTAAGAGCTATAAAATGGCGGTTACTTAACAGGATAGGCAAGGTTAACCATTCCATCCTGAGGCTGATTTGTTTAAAATTGCTTATTGTCCTATGAAGGCTACAGTACATTATAGATTAGGAGATAGATCAAGCATTTAGTTAAGCATGGTGCCAGAATGGCTTGGCACCTTAGGTGCAAGCTATTCTGGCACCACCCTTAACTATCATAGTCATTTCAAGCAGTGGGTGTATCAGGATGAAAAGGGTTAAGGGTAAGTGAGGGGTAGGTTTCTGGGGATGGGGAGTCGGTTGGATTGTGATTATGACGTCCTGTCCACTAAAATGCTTTCTTGCCACCCTATGTTTGACTCTTCTGTGACATGTCCATTTCATGATCATTTGGAGGGCCCATTGAAAGTCATTGTTCACAGAAACTAAGTTAAACGTTTATTGTTTAAAGATGCATTCTCGTACTTATGCTTAAAGCTGCATTCACGTGCGTGCAAAAATAGCTTTTATTTTTGATGCAAAATCGCATTGTAAATCAATGTTGTCCTAGTTTAAATGGTAGACTGACTCAAATACACTACAATGAATGCATTGGTCGGTACTACATAGTTTTTATATTGGTCATACGGATGATGAGTCTTATATCTGTTATTAATTTGTTTACTTGTACTGTGAAGACATTCCTAACTCGTTCAAGGTGCCTCACATCAATAACTGCAGAAGTGTTGTATAGCTTTGCTGGTGGACTAGGAATGTACCTGTGGTGTGGCTGATTTCAGCCAGCAAGAGTAATCAGAGATGCCCCTTATGCATTGCCCTCACTAAAAAGTAAAATCCTCAAACTGAGGTATTCCTATGGGATTAACACCTTCGATGCTGAGGAAACTTAACACAACCCAGCTCAAGAGACACGCATCCTCTTTAGCCCTCACAGTTGTGTATTCATGTTCCTTAACCCTTTTCATTCTGATACACCTATTGCTTGAAATGAATTTGACTATGAAAGTCCAAGGGTGGTGTCAGAATAGCTTGACGCCTGAGGTGCCAAGCTATTCTGGCACCACCCTTGAATTAACACGTTTGATCTATATCCTAATCTGTATTGTATTTGTAGCCTTCATAGGACAATAAGCAATTAAAAAAAATCTGCCTCATGATGTAATGGGTTAAATGGCTGGGGCTCTTTGGCTTTGAATTAATAACAAAAATTTCACAAATGCAATCTGTGTCCTGAGGCTAGCAACTCTTGATCCCTTGTTGCTGTCGAGGCGCGTAAGATTTAGTGTCTCTTGCTGAGGCGCTGGCCCAGGCATAAAGAAAGGCTTGCTGTATGGATTAGCATGTCCCTGGAAAGGTGAATGCAGTTCCCTTGCAGTGCACACAACTTGGTCAATGTTCAGGTCATATGCCAGAGGTCATTTGCATTTGTGAGCATAGTGTTGCACCAACCACTAAGCAAGGTGCTGGAACAACACTAAGCTCACTAATCCAACTGGCCCCAGAGGCTGTAG